>OY101448.1:72877715-73477715 GCA_956483635.1 Panzeria rudis | reverse complement strand
TCCAAGTGTTCTTAGATAGCAAAATGGCGGACTTTTGGCGCGAAAATGTAGAACGTTTAAAAGGGGCTCATTCAGTGCCTTAAAATATCATTCCTGTCACTTTCGATTTCGAAAGGTTTAAGACCTACATATATATGCATATTTAGAAAGACTACTACGTCTCCGAATAGCAACACGTTTGAGTTCTGGAACTTTATTTGATAGGAAAATATCCCTTTTGCTTGGCGTTATCAAATTAATGTAATTTAAACAAATATTTTTGTGATTTGTATATTTTTGTATATATTTGTATATTTTTGTTTTAGTTACATTAAGTGTTCTATTTTCATCGCCCTTGTACGACTTTCTCTTTCTTCGCACCACTCTCATTTTTAACAGTCATCGGACCAGTGATATTAACCGTAAAGTAATTACCGTTTTGTATGGTAATTTCAGGCCCAAAAAATTAGCAAGATAGTTTCATTAAAAATACGGTAATTAAAAAAATGTTTCAGTTTGGAAATGCAATTAACAAAAATTATGATTTCCATGCAACACATGCACACACACAAATTGAATTTTTGCTGCTGCATGAAAATCGTGATTTTTATCAATTGAGTTTCCTCATTTAATTGTGAATAAAATCAGATCGATTTTACTCAAGCACGGTTTGTTTTGTGGTACACTTATGTACAAAAGTGCACCATAAGTGTTACATGTGATTTGGCAACATTTTTTAATGCTCACCTGATTTTTAAGAAGTGTTGCATATTTGACGTTTTCAAAACAACACTAGTTTACAAGGCACATTAATACAGACACATGCATTAGAAGATTTTTCTCATCTATGTTGTCAAATATTTATGTGACTTGTCAAAAATTACATACTGAGCAACAACAAAATTCGTTGTACACCCAACTAAACACGTACATACAAAACACAGCTGAAGAAAATTTTAGCTAATGCATGTACCTGAATTATTGTATTATGAGTAGTTTATTTTTTTAGAAATAATAACAAGACCAGCTGTTAATATATTGCTGCACTAATGCCCCTTTAATTAAAGTGAGTGTTGAACATGTAACATATTTTTCTTTTTAAGGGCAACACCATGATAAAAGAACGCGTTACACTTTTAAAATAACACATTCTTTTCAGAAAATAATTTAAATAAATTTTAAAGGCAGAATAAATTTAGCATATTACTCAGAAACGCCATTAATGTTCACCAATGTGGATGCAACATATCGTCAGCATATTATTGCTTCTTCCCATCGACAATAAAAAAAATTTGCCAGGAGTGGATTATGGTAAAAATTACAAAAAAAAAAGTTATCGTGTATGTTTTACATTTCCTTCTTTCTCATTTTTCTCTATTCAGAGTTTGTGGCATATGCGCCAACCCAATAATAAGCTGGGCCAGAATCGTCGCATTCAATATCGAGCAGAATTGATCGAAATTTTTCCTTGTGGGATTACGGCATACGATAATCGAGTAGCTGCTGTTTAAATTCCACTCGATATCACTAAAGTGATCGAATACAATATTTTCTTTTATTTTATATATAAATTGATTGAATATATTATAAATAAGTTTACATAAGGTTTTTTTTGGTAAGACTGTCCAATATGTGTAAAAAATTGTAACGTAAAAATAACAAAGCTATTTTCACGTTCATAATTTGTAGTTATAAGTGTACTACTAACAAAATAATAATAACAAAATAGCAGGAATAATATAATGGTATAATAATAAAATAATATAATCCAATAAAATAATAATATAATATAAATCTAAGAACTGCAGGGTAGTGTGAATTATAAGAACTGCAGGGTATCTAGGTGTAACCTTTTCCGTAAATAACTCTCGTTTAGTTCATAAAATGTTTAGCATAAGTAGATTAGGTTGGCACACAATCTGGAGCGATTCATACAGGACAAGAATTTGCTCTCTGATTCCGAACAAGAATCGACTGGAATTTCCGTAGTGGAAAAGGCAGTCACCAATTTTTTGCACAGCTCTTTGGCCCCGGCTAAAGAGGAGCTATAAATTTTACACAGCGGCTTCGGCTGACTGTTCTCACAGCGGACTTCGGTCTGACTGTTCTCACAGCGACTTCGGTTGACTGTTCTCACAGCGGCTTCGGCTGGCTGTTCTCACAGCGGCTTCGGCTGACTGTTCTCACAGCGGACTTCGGTCTGACTGTTCTCACAGCGGCTTCGGCTGACTGTTCTCACAGCGGCTTCGGCTGACTGTTCTCACAGCGGACCTCGGTCTGACTGTTCTCACAGCGGACTTCGGTCTGACTGTTCTCACAGCGACTTCGGTCGACTGTTCTCACAGCGGATTCGGCTGACTGTTCTCACAGCGGCTTCGGCTGACTGTTCTCACAGCGGACCTCGGTCTGACTATTCTCACAGCGACTTCGGTTGTCTGTTCTCACAGCGGTTTCGGCTGACTGTTCTCTAGGCTAAGTACCGATTGTAATATTGTAGGCATTAGTTTAAGAATGATTGTACGTATGTAACTTGAACCTGTTATTCGTCGCACTTGAAATCGTCGAACCAGCGATCATCGAACCGGGTGTCTCCGAACCTGTTATCCGCGAACCTGACATCTCCGAACCTGTTATCCCCGAACCTGATATCTCCGAACCTGTTATCACCGAACCCGTACACCTGCGATCCTGTAAAGCTGCCAACCTGTAAACTCCGATGTTAAGGTGCGTGCGAACCCGAATACTATTAGCCGATTTACTATTCCACGAACGAGCCGCTTGAAAATATACGACCCGAACCCACCATATACGAGCCTAAAGCCCCGAACCTGAACCTATTGTTTACTAGCCTATCGCCTCAAGCTGTATGAACCGTGCCTGCCATAAACCGAATCTATCTGACGCCCGATTATGTTTAAGTTATCATAGCTATCTTTGTATTAAATTAAACAGCTAGATATAGAAGAAAGAATATTCAATAAAAAGATTATTTTATTTTGCCCCCAGAAAGGGAAAATCAAAGGTCTTATTACTTAAGGTTTGTGGATCCGTAAGTAGACCCTGGACGCGACTAAGTTACCTCAGCCGACGACAAAATCCACGTTACAAAATGTGGAACGAAAATACTGTTTATAGATGGCGTGTCCGTAATGCAAGCCTGTTGATTTTCCACATTAAAAATGTATGAATTTTTCTATAAACTAGATTAAACTTACAACGGTTTTAGACCATATGCATTGGCTTCTCTTATTTCACACATCGAAGTTTTGAAAAGTATTAGCAATAATAATAAAAAAATATATTTTTTTCTTGTCCGCAGTCTTGCGTTTTGAGCGTTGGAGTTTTTTAGTACGCTTCATTACTCAGTTGAATTATTAAAATTGCATTAACAACATACACTAAAAAACAGAATAGTTTTTGACTTCTAAACACATTTAAAAGTTTTGTGAAATTCGTTAATTAGTATTATATTGCAAAACTTTTTATCAACCAATCATGGTTTCTATCTAAAAATATGTATTGAGAGTTATACATATTTTTTTTAATTTAAATGAAGTTTTTTCAGTGAATAACTAAGGAGCTTACATCTGCATTGTTTTTGTTCAACATATAATAAGTGTTAAATGAAGTCTATTTGGTGATAGTTAAGCATTGTCTATATGCATTTCATTGGGTTTTTACTAAATCGCCACTAGATTTCAACTACAACTTTAAAGGTATAATAAGTGTTCTGGCAATATATTGAATTCATATAAAAATGTATTGAGTGTTACGTTAACAATATTCTTTAATAGAATTTACCTATTAATTTTAGGACGGCAAAACAGTTATCAGCAGCGGAAGTGTAGAAACGATAGAGAGTATTATCCGTTTAGAAATTTCTGATTTGCTTGGAAAAAAGTTGCTTTTACCGCACTGTGGGTTGTTATATTTTCGAATAATGTATTAAGTAGGTCGTATTTTGCTACGAATAAGTAATTGAAATTAATGCGAGGCTAAGGCCTGGTATTGTGTTCAACATTTCACGTAAAATGCTGTCAATATAGATTTAAAAAAATTTTGGCATGAAAATTTAATGAAAAAATGTTGCATAAGTAGTACTGCATAAGTAGTACATAAAGCGGCCCATCCATTATACAATATTATTGCATATTTTATTTTACATATTGTTGTCCTTTTGACCTATACTATGCAATAAATGGCATAGTATTTTCAAAGAAAATATTGCCCAATTTTCCTGACAGTGAAAAAGTAAGTATAACACTAAACAACGTTGCCATCACATGACACAATTTTCTTTATTGTACAATAAAAGTCAAAGGTCTTTTGATTTTTGCCAATATATTGTGCCACCTTCGAATATGACATACACATTGGCGATGTTATTGTACAATACGAAATATTGCACAATTATATTGCAAGTGGGTGGGCCACAATATGAATGGCATTTGTTTCCATGGAACTTAAAACAAACATGTAGTATTTTTACAAACTTAAGAAACTCTAGCATAATTTAAGGGCAAGTAATATTGGGTATATGTAAAATTTTTCGTATGAAATAATCAATTTTGCTTAAGGAAAAATAAAATGGCTAAATCTAGCCTCAAAAAGGCTAAGCTGAAAATATTATTAACAACCAAATGGAATACATATTTGTTTCATCCTTTTACGCATATTAATTTATTTTTTGTTTACTTGATATCATAAAACTTTTTTATTTCATAGCATTTATTTCTTTTTTCTGTCTGTCAAACTTTTGAAGAGCTTGCGTATTTTTTTATGTTGTAAAAAATTTATTTATTTGTTGCTTTTATCGGGTGTTTATTTGCAGGCTGACGTTAAAGTTTTCTGTGACAACATATTTTAGAGTTCCATATTATTTGCTTAGACTAGCGTCATCATGAAGCAAATTATTTTAACTTAGAGCATAACATGATAAAATTCATGACACTCCCTGCACATTATCTTGTCCAGTGATGAGCACATGGCGCAAAAAGATATTCGAAAATTAAAGCAAAATTTCAGGGATAGTTTATACTTTGCTTGTTTTATTTCAACTCAAATTTCTCCGGCTATAACAGGAACACACGATATTTAAAAGAATTGCACTTATTGTGTGATTGCATATAAAATTTGTCAGTATTTAGTAGAAAACTATCTTATTTTTATTAGTTTCCTCAGTACTTTTTGCCGAAAAACTATAAACAAATAATAATATTATTCATATGCAAAGTTATGCTGTGAACAACTTTTTGGTAGTAAAACAGTAAATAAATAAATGTAATAAAATTGTACATATTAAAAAGTTAATTTCATAATTCAAGAGTATTAAAATATTAATAAAATTTTTATTCTTATCATGACCATTTGCAGGAATATTAAACTCAGATAGAAACTGGGGCTGTGTATTTCAAAAAAACGTTACTCAGCAGAAAACTAATAAAATTATTCGGCTCGGCGTCACATTAACCCTTTTTGATTCTTTAGATCAAATTAACTCAATTTAAATTTTTCGCTGACTTTTTTTATCCTATTAATGATGTATCAAACTTAAATTTTATTTTATCCTAAACAAAGTCACAAATAATTGTTTTACAGCAAAAAGCTAAAAACAGTTTTTTTGTTCTTTGTCTGCATAGAAAAACATTTTTGGGTTAATTTTGCCCAAACTAGTTCTTTGAACTCCGTCGTGAACTTGTTACAATTGTCATATTAGTAACAAATGGGTCTGAGCAAACCAATTCTAGTATATTTATGTATATCAATCGATATACTTGAATAATAAGATACTTTGTTTTATTATCTACATTATTATTGGTACACATTTGTTACTATTTTATTTACTAGTTAATTTATTATTTTTTTGATTCGCATGAGTACGAATTAAAAATGTTAGAAACACCCAAGACGAACATGGAAATTAAAAATATATTTTTTATTTGGTGCTTTTTTCGGATAATTATTATAATAAACTTGGATACTAGGGAAATAATACAGTATACGTTTATTTTTCTTAATATTTTAAACAACTAAACAAGTATAGTCTACTTTGAAAGTTGCTGATATACTGAATTCGAGCAATTTGAACAAAAATAGCGCATTCTTTGGAATATCTTTTGTTGTTTAAATCACCAGACCGCTATTTTCAGTTAATAGTTCTGGTATCTGATATGAAAAAATAACGATGGAAATGAAAAGAATCCAAATGTAATATACTCAATTTGATTTTGAAAATTCTGAATATAATATATAAACCTGAATTTGATTTCGAAAAGGCCGAATTTGAGGTTAAGAACCTATATATCGTGAAATATAGATTAAATAGAGCTTAATTCATATCTCCGATTCTAGATAATGGCTGGCGTACTCAAATCTCGTGGCGAAAGTCTGCTTAGCTTGTGGTGGACCCATTTTTAAAGCAACTATGAGTCTAAAACGTTTTTGAAACATTTGGTGATGTTTTAGGTTTGGCAAGTGTGAAGACGGAGAAGAAAGGCTATTTTGCGGTAAACTTGCCCCTATAACATATTTGGTACAAGTGGAATAACCAGCTCAAGAGCTTTATAAAACACATACAAATAATGAAGCAGACATCCTAGTATAGGCTAGAAATGAAACATCTTTAAAAATACCGCCTTTGTTATTAAGGGTCCTCATGAAAACGTTTAAAACCATCGCAAATTCCGCAAACTGTGCATGTTTCCACTCTCGTAAAAGAACTGTCAGAAAATGTTTGAAAATTCATTTGCACAACCAATATAAATATTCGAGACAATTTAGGCTCGTAAATTTCATAGAGTATTTGTGCATTTAAAAAAATATATAAAAAATTAAACGTCATAAAAATATCAATAAAAAATATAGTTTATAAATATTTTTTTATTAAAACATGTGTAAAAGATAAGAAAAAAGTGGAAACAGACAAAAAATTCATATAACACATTGTTGGTGTGATGAAGAGATAAGTACAAGAAGTAGCTAGAGAAGTAAGTTGACATTAGCAGTTAAAAGTTGCTCAAGAGGGGCTTTGTGATGCACGCTTTGCAAGTTTGTGCAATTGCACAAATGGCAATTTTCATCGCTTTCATGAAAACCTGTATTTCCCTGCAAAACTTTTTGGGCTGCGTGGTCCATTGTAGGGAATACAAACATGGTCCTATGTAATGCATTTTAGCCATGATACAATAATACAAGGTAAAACTGTCAGCGCAGCTGTAGTTGTGAAGCCCTCTACAGACGGTTGTCAGATCTTACAATATTGTCAGATCTTACAATATTGTAAGGTTCCACTCTAGTATGGACTTTTCCGCGCTTAGGTACCATAGTGATGAATGCCATTCCACAGGATAGTATTCTATTCGTAAAACAGCATTAAAAATGAATAGAATTATCCTTTTTGCTATATGGGGTAGCTCTATAAACATTTTGTTAATGGTTTTATAGCATCTTAGGCTTTCTCCGAAGTTAAGTCAGCGATAGCATTTTCAATTTCTCGAATGTTAAATCTTATAGAAACGATAGCTTCAGTGACAACTTGTGGTAGCTCAAATATATCAGAAGGTGTGTTTGGAGTAAATACCTTTTTCAAGTGTTTAACGAGCAGTGTACCTTTTTCAGTATCAGTTCTTGCCCAGTCTCCATTCGAACTTAGTAATGGAAGCTTACACATCACCGGTCTGTTAATTCCCTTGGCTGCTCGCCATGGCGAATAATCCCTTTGTGGTGTTGCGTCGAGCTCGTGCAGGAATTTTTGTAAAGGTGCAGTTTTTTGGAGTTCTAATAATTTTTTAAGCTGCTTGGTGCATTTATTCAGCATAATTTTTAACTGCGAGGATCTGTAGAGTTGCCATTCTCTTTGAACTCGTCTTTTTTCAGACAATAGCCGTTCCACATCTTCAGAATAAATTTTTTTTAAATCTCACCTGTCGAATGGTAGAAGTAGCACTTTCAGCAGCTTGCTTAATGTTAACCTCGAACTGTATATTAGAGACGTTTATGCCTTCAGGCGTTCTTAGTGATAGATTTTCTGTACAATGGGCACTTAAATATTTTTTATATTTTAGCCAATTGATTGGTGCGCGCAGTAAATTGCAAGTGGGTGAGATTGTTAAAAGTGAGTATATGGTAAAAATAGTGAAGATAAATCTAAGGAAGTTTCAAGCTTAATTATTTCGCTGGGAACTCCTTTTACTACTCCGAAGTCAATAACATCAGGAATTGTTTGTCGATCTGTTGGCGAATAAGTTGGCTGACCATTTGAAACAACATTGAAACCCATTTTAGGAATTGTGCCGACCAAAACGCGACATTTAGGAGTGATTAGCCGCGATCCCCAAAACTTATGTTTAGCGTTGTAGTCACCTGCGGCCAAAAAGCGCAGGCCTAATGAATTAAAAAATCTGCTATATTGACCGTTCAACCACAAACTCTGCCTTGGGGGTCCTTTGTGTTGTACCGAGTATATCTATTGATTCTAAAATAGCTTCTAGCCGTGAAATTCGTCTCAGATATAATCATAATTTTTACTTGCAACTGAAATTTGTATCGCATTAAAAAGTACTGCAAACTTAAACTGGGATCCTAAGTTACCTCCATAGCGAATTTCATAAAAATCTATTTACTGTTTTTTGTGTGATTCCTGTTCGGGCAGAAAGCCAGACAGACAGGCAGACAGAAAAAAATTTTAAAAGTTTGTATTTTGTGTTCTACATCGATTACTGTTTACGCCACCATAAAAATTTAAAAAAAATATGTCATATAAAGACATGCCCCTTTTACGGTTTTATTATATGTATAGATATCTGGTGGCAAAAGTTTAAATCAATAAAAGTTTTTATTAAAAAACAAATACTAAGAAAGTCCGCGTTATAATTTGCGAGTTAGATGTAAAAGCGAAAATATACATGTTCTTTTATGTGCTTGATGTCAATTTCAGAGATTATTTTCAAACTAGCCCTCTGCTGGTGACATAGAGTAGATCCAAAACTAGCACCTGTAGTGGCTCCATGGATTAGTTACATAGAGTGGTTTTTGGTTTAGTTTGATGTAATGCAAAGTTGGACTAGGTCAAGGGCACCGCAATGCTATATGAATTATGTTTTTCCATAATTTTGGACTTCTTTCGGACTACTCGTGGTCCCGTATTGATTACCCCTTACACGCGTATTTGGAGTAGTCGGAATTTTTGCAGAAATCTGCACTATAGGCGTATTGTAACTGAACATCTGTATAAATTTTTATCAATATGTATTGTTGAATTTTAGTTCCTAGTATTTATCTGTAATATGGTTGCTGGTATAAATTCATTTCACTGAAAATTATTTTGTTAATAAAGCTTATATACATGGTATATGAATTTTAAATATTGTACCTTAATTTTAGTATTAAATCCTTTTAATAACGCTAAGTACTTTAAGATTAATAGATAATACTTATTTATGTAACAAACTAAACTATGGTTTCAATTACTACTGGTGTTGTACTCAGCATCAAGTTTAAAGTCATTGTGTGCAAACACAAATTATTTTTTATTAGTAATATAAAGAATTGTACCATAAATTAGCAGTTTTGTAAACAAATTACCACAGTATGTTTAAGCTTTTCCATCGCCATCTATTTACTTTGTGCAAACAAATAAAAAAATCAAATCTTACACATACTTTACTCACCAAATACCACTGTTCCTTGAACAATGGATCAGGAAAGATATTGTGTGGACCGGCATCACGGTAGTGTATGCGTGGCGCCCGTGCAGCTAGCGGACGATAAACAGAGGTGGGATTATATGCTAAGCGTGTTGTAGGCATACTGCCAAACCCAGTTGCAGGTCGTACAACATCATAAGGACTATAACCTGTTATGCTGCTAAATGAGCCATCACGTTTTTGGCGATTTTTTTCATGTTGCTGTTCTAACCATCTGACCTGATGATTAAAATAGAAAGTTTAATAATATATGTTTTGATGTATGTTATGTAATATTTTATGTTATATTAATAACTTACTTCTGGCTCAGCATTTAAGGCGCTATGGTGCTCATCACTAGTTCTTAGAGAACGTTTTGAGATACGTCTGTGGTGGAATAAGTAATAGTCTTGTAGGGAACCAATCTAAAAATATATGTTTAAAGAAAAATTTTTATGATTAATATTTTGAAAAATTAATTAGATAAAAGAGTATATGTACATTAGGGTGGAGCGTGAGAGTTTGTTTCTGAATTTCAACTTTTAATAGCACTAAAGCGGTGCATTTTTATTTATTGGGATCTTTTTTAGACCCCTAGCCAGCATAAAAAAATTTGAATATGAGATCAAATCGATCAATTTGTGAAACATCAAATGATGCAACATTATAGAAACTTTATAGCTGTTATAACTAGCTCATTACACTCAAAATATCACTATTTTTATACACACAAGGACAGATTTCAGACAAACTTAAGATGAAATAATGAAGCAAATTTTCGAATTTCTAAGTCTTTTTTATATCTTGCAAAAAAGAAACATTTTCTAAGTGAATTTGAACTCACTGAAAACGAAAATGATATTCATTTATTTTTCTTTTAGCGCGTTTTCCCGATATTCGCGAAAAACGATTTTTTTTGCTTTTTTTAGTTTTTTCGTTATTGACGAAAATTCCGAGAATTCAGTACACTGCTTGTGCCGATCGCATAAAAAAGTACAGTGTTACAGGCCTTAATATTTAAAAACAGTATATTTTTAGACTTCTTCCCAAAAACTATCATTTTATATTGCTCTATTAAGATGAAAAAAATATACTGAGAATATTTATTTTCGGGCTGTATTTCAAAACTAATTTTGTGAAAATCACATGATGGATGTAATCCCTAAATTCTGATAAAAAATAAGAAAGTTGTTAGCTCTTACACAGAAAAAAGTAAATATTTAATAACGGTACTTTTCGAAAATAGCATGAAGTTCAATAAAACCAGTATTTGATTCAAATATAACGTTTGTTAAAAGTAATTTTTTTTACAAAATCATTAGGGAAAAATAGAAATAATTTCAAAAAAATTTTTTTTATATATAGAAAAATCTTCATCACAGAAAATTCAAAAACTTTTTTGAAGCAACACATTTCTATAGAGATTCAAAAATTTTCTTCTGTGTAAGCGTAAACAGATAGATATACTATTTTTAAGCGACTTCAATAAAAAGGAGAAAGGCTATCAATTCGTCATGAATTTTTTTATGTATGTTCCCTAAAAACTCCGACATTTATAAAGCGATTTCAGAGTTTTTTCTTTATTTAAAAGGATGTGCTTCTAGATTGGTCCCCTTGAAAAATGGGCAAGGTCACGCCCATACGAATTAAATTGACATTAACTTTCAGCTAATTCTACTCAACTGATTCTTATGAAACTTTGGATACTCCTTTAGTAATCGTTAAAATACAACATTATGTTTAGAAACATGGGCAGTGCCACGCCCATAAAAAGTAAATATGCATTTTAACTACTTCTACTTAACCTATTCTTATGAAACTTTGCATACATATTTAGTTATCGTTACAATACATCATTGTGGTTGGAAAAGTGGGCAGCGCCACGCCCTTGAAAGTAAATATTCATATTAACCACTTCTACTTAACCGATTCTTATGCAACTTCGCACACACAATTATTTCTCGTAAAAGTACATGATTATAAAATATGGTGGATGTGCCTGCCACACCTATTTTGTATTCGGTTTTTTTTTTTGCAAGAATTATTTAATTATTTTTCATACAAAATTAATTTAAATCAGTTTGTATTAAAAAAATATTTTTTGATTGAAAATGATTTTGTAAGGGAAATAAAATCAGTTTTTTTCTCTTAATGGCTTATAACTTTCATATATTTTGTCACATCTCCTCGATTTTAGACTTTTTTCATTCGCCACCAAGTCTAGCGTGCGCCAGGTCAAGTTCCGGCCATACAGTGTGTATATTACACGAAACCATTCGAGCTGATTTTAGCCCCCTAATTATTTTGCTTCCCTTAATCATAAAATAATGAAACTTGAAACATAAGGTCACCCTACAGAGATAAATTTCTACCGTAAAAGCTTCCCGAGATATGAAGGTATAAAAAGTGCATATTTTAGTACATATTCACTGACTCACTAACTCATATATATACTCTAAAACATTTTTGTTGAAAATTAGGTCGATAATAGTCGGCAACACTTTACAGATTATTATCGACCTAAAATTACACACGCATTATTTTTCAACAAAATGTTTTTACTAAAAAAAGCGATTGGCTGCGTGCAGGTTTGAGCCGCGACCTCCTGACTGATAGTCTGACGTATCTACCATTCAGCCGTAGCCGTATTATACTTTATGTTAAATTTTTTACACTTGGACTAAATATGTTTAATTTGAAGTTTTTTTTTCTTTAATAAAATAACTACAAAATCGATGTAATTTTAGACAAGCAGAAATTTTCAACACAAATTTAAACAATATATGATCGTAAATTTGAATGTTTTAGAGTGTATATTAGCTAGAAAGCTGAAATTTGGTACACAGGTAGGTCTTGGTGAGCACTTAACTAAAAAAGTCTGTGAACAGGCACTTTTTATCTGGGGGACTAGATTTGCCCTTCTTTTTAAGCGGCAGTTCCACTATAACTAGAAAGCCGAAATTTTGACAATTTGAAAACGGCCACTTTTCATCTGGGGGACTAGGGTGCCCTTTGTAAAGATGACTGCCGGTATAGCCAGAAAGCTGAAATTTGCTACACAGGTATTTCCGGATGCGAAAAAAATCAGACAAATCTGAAAACGAGCAATTTTCATTTGGGGGGACTATGGTGCGCCTTCTTTGTATGGGGCACTTCCAGTACAACTACACTCTAAAACACTCTTGTTGAAAATTATTATTATCGACCTAATAGTATGCAACACTTTACAGACTACTTTCGACCTAAAATTACACACGCTAAAAAAAGCGATTGGCTGCGTGCAGGTTTGAGCCGCGACTTCCTGACTGATAGTCTGACGTATCTACCATTCATTCATAGCCGTATTATACTTTATGTTGAATTTTTTTCCACTTGGACTAAATACGTTTACTATGAAGTTTTTTTTCTTTAAAAAAATAACTACAAAATCGATGTAATTTTATACAAGGAGAAATTTTCAACACAAATTTAGACAACATATGATCGTAAATTTGAAGTAATGTTTTAGAGTGTAGATAGCTGAAATTTGGTACACAGGTAGGTCCCCATAAGAAAATAGTCAGACAAATCTGCCCCTTCTTTGTATGGGGCACTTCTGGTATAGCCAGAAAGCTGAAATTTTGGTACACAGGTAGATTGTTGAGCAAACAACCAGAGAATCTGAAAACGGGGACTTCTTATATGGGGGACTAGGGCGGCCCTTATTTGTATGAGACAATTGCACTATAGCAAGAAAGTTAAACTTTGGTACACAGGTAGGTCTTGATGGGAAAGTACTAAGAAATGTGTAAAACGGGTGCTGGGGTGTCCCTTATTTGTATGGGGCCACTTATTGTACCAAAAAAAACTTAGACAAAATAACTGAGATCCGCACAAAAACATAAATGTGAAAATAAGGCCAAGTTCTTATTCAAATTTCGGCCGTAAAAAGTACTGAGATTAATATAAGACGAATTTCTTGATAGATACAATACCATCTCATTTCTATGCAACCTGTTAGCTTGGTAATATATATATTTTTTTTGGCTTTCTAATATGGGAAAGAGTTATGGGAAAAATATTGCCAAGCCGACAGGTGGCCTAGAAATGAGATGGTATTGTAGAACATGGTCCTTATTTGGATCTCAGTACTTTTTACAGCCGAAATTTTTGGACAGAAACTTGGGCTTAATTTCACATTTATGTTTTTGTGCGGATTGTTTTTACGTATAAAAATTATTAAAAACTTTTTGCTACATATATTAATGAATTAAATTAAAATAAAATTTATATAATTTCTTTAGCTTCTAGCCATGGTAGAGGGCTAACAGATATGTAAAAAAATTAAAACATTGTTTTTTTATATAAAATTTTGCTAAATGCAACATTCTGGAGATATTTGAATTTTTTTTTCCTTCATACACCAACGCTCCACTCTAACGTACATATATCGCTTATTTAATGCAACATATGTAAAAAACCAAAATTTTTAATTTACTAGAAGAAAAAGTGTTCTGTAATGCTTTTTTTATTATATAATATTATATCCAAAGAAATTTTAATTATTTTGGCTTGAGCTATGCGCAGTCAAAAAATTTTCTTTGTCTACACACAGAAAAAATTATGATAGCATTTTTTTAA
This sequence comes from Panzeria rudis, assembly GCA_956483635.1. Taxonomy (NCBI): domain Eukaryota; kingdom Metazoa; phylum Arthropoda; class Insecta; order Diptera; family Tachinidae; genus Panzeria; species Panzeria rudis. Next base: position 73,463,433 of record OY101448.1, on the reverse strand, counting down.
ACAAACGTGTTTTTGAAACTGATTTTAAATGTTTATTATTGTCTCTATTTAGTTTAATAAATAATTTTTTTTGACTTATTATTTAATTTCATTTACCTACCGCCAATGTTGGCAACCTGATAAAATTATGAAATTCTTTGATTTATTTTTTATATTTCTTTAAAACATTTTTTGATTGAAACAATTTGATTATTGAAAAAATCAGTTTTTTTCAAACAAATTATTACAAATTTTTGTATTTGAATTTACAAATTTCTTTATAGAACCTAAATTGAACACATTTACATTTGATTCAGGGATTTTGGTATTTGAAGTGAAAAATTAGTTTTTTCTGTGCATGCTTCACATTTATCTCTAAATAAAAATATAATTTAATTGAAAAATTAAATTGAAACCGAACTCAAGCCAAAATAATTAAAAATTTCTTTTGGATATAAACCCATATAGTTCGACTAAACTTATAACATAATTTATAAAATATTATGTAAACAAATTTTCATATATATGTATATGTCAATAGAAGCCGACAACCTAATACCATTTTTAATATTTTAAACGAATTTTCTTTTGACATATGAATACGTTGCAATATAGTAATTTTATAGTTTGTGACATACACTTAGGACGTAGCATTGTTTCATCGGAGAATTTTCTTAGAATTTTCCGCAGGTAACGTGTCCGCTGTACTCTTTGTCATGTTTTCACGAACAAATTGACCCATTCTAATAAACATACATTCTTAAAAAATAAATTAAATACTCTGCATTGCTCTGGCAAGCTTTGAAAAATTTTTTTAAATGAATTCATTTATATTTTCTCGAAAAATTAATAGCATTCCTTAGCATGTGCTACTATTTTATTTATTTTATCCTGCTTTAAGATTTCCTCAGCTATTACTTTAATACAGCTTTTTCTTCTATTAACTTATAATTAAAGAGCAAAAGAAAAATATTTTCGTATAAACGAAAAAACAGCAAAATAAATTAAATTTCAAATTAAATGAAGCCCCTCAATATATGTTTGTTTGTAATGGTTTTAAAGTAAAAATTACACAAAGAAATTTATTTCTCTTTGGTGGCTTCAACACAAGCAATTTTTTTTTTTAATAAAAATTTAATTAAGCGGCCCTATTCTGCAAACCAAGTCCGAGTAAATTTCTGGCTTTCTAAAAATATATTCAATTAATTACGGATATGAAAATTGAAGCTTTAAATAATAGAAAATTCCAAAAAAGCCTGAAAAAAATACTACTAGTTGTAGTGCTGGCAAAGTATTGAGCAGCGGGTACCAAGTATCGAGTATTTGCTACTCAATACCGAAAAGTAGTTACTCGATACTTTCTGGATAGTATTTTTATTACCAAGCCGAATGGAAAACGAAGGTCCAAAATACAATTCTGTTTGATATTATAAAAGTTTCTAAGCGATAAAAGTATGGAGAAATTATTGAGTACCCAAATGAAAACTATTGAGTAGTATTGACTAATTAAAAGTAGCAGAAATTACCAGCACTAATTAGTTGATTTAATTTTTCTAAATCAGGCGTTTTTAAATCAACTCGATTTATAGATCAAGCAGGAATATTTCAACATTGACAAAAAAGACAAATGGAATCAAATGAAGCGATATTTAATTAAAAAGGAGCAACCGATAGCATAAAACCTATAGAACATGATTACTGGTGTCCAGCGTTGCTACTTTAGCTTCATTTTAGTGTTCTAGCTTCATGTTTTTTTACTCTTTTTATTTTTAATTTAGCGTAAAAAAAATTTTTAATGTATTTCTAGTTATCTTATAATGCATTTACATTGCCTCGAAATCTCGTACTTAAGAGTTTGCAAGCTAAATCTAGTTGTTTTCTGCTAGATTTACCATGCAAAATGTAATCTACTTTGTCACTAGATTTGAACAAAATATGCTCAAAATCTAGTAGTTTATTTACTTTTTACTACACTGTACAATATTTTGCTGTAAAAGGTGTTTGAATTAGATAATATTTCATATCTTGGGTTATAGTTTAAGAAAATTTTCTGTCAAAGGTTTTCTTCTTGGATACGAAGTCCGATTTTTTTAACCACTGGCTGTATACGATATAAAAAAAAACTAGCAACATTTTTTGTATAAAAAATGCTTTTATACATTTATCTTAAAATGGTTATCGTAGTTTATAAAATGTGGTTTTCCGCTTGTAGGTGCTTAGTGTACCGTAGGCTGTGAATAGGTTAACCTCTGAGTTCACTTCAGGTAATGGAGAAGCGAATTCATGACTCCGGAAGAAAGTGGTACTTTCCTAGCTCGGTAGATCCTGCAACGACAAATCGAAGTTGCTGTGGTTCCTGCATAAGCGTGAGACAGTGAAATGAAAGAGGGACTGGTAGAGGAGTTGTTTTTAACCAGAAGGAGAGAGACGGACAGCAATATATAGTATAGATTAGGACACTGAAGTTAATCTCAGGAATTTACTGAAAAGATAGAGATGGGCAACGACTTCCAGTATGTGAGGAATGGCTTTGCCATCGAAGACTTCGAGTTGAAGTGTATCAAGTGAATGATACATGAAGAGCGGTAATCACAGAAGAAGCGAAACTTAAGATATCATCTGAAGACCTTTTAACTATACTGTTATAAAGTTGATTGTTGAATGTGGTAAAAATACATTTGAGCCAGTAACAACTCCAAATGAATTTGCCTAGAAAAGTAAATTTCTTTTAGATTTGGTATCCCGCTACACGTTTTTTATCCCGTTCTTAAACTTAAAAAAGTCTAACTTAAAATTCTACTTTTGGCAACACTGCTGCCAAAATATTGGTCATTGGGTATCAAACTCTTGCTCTTCTTTTAGGATATTCAGTACCAAGAAGTAGTTGCTCGTTACTTTCACTTTTCTAATTATACAGTCAAATCGACTTGCAAATTGATGGAGCAAAATACAACTTTTCTAAAAGTATAAATTTTTCTAAGGGCTAAAATGAAAAGTATTGAGTAAGTAGTATTGATTAATTAAAAGTAGCAGAAATCGCCAGAACAAATATTAAAGCATGGAATTAAACATAAGCTAATGTCCAACTAGTGGTCGAAATTCGAACACCAATTTAAATGAAACTGAGTATATATCGACCGATTAGCGGCAACTTATAGAAAGAGTAAAAATTTTAATTTGTCAGAAGATTTTGTTTATTCTTTTACATGCATGCGAGCCGCTAACGGTACACATTTGCTGCCGGGATTTTGAAAGTAATCAACAATATTAACATATTATAAAAAACACACCACTTATATCTATACTTTTAAGCTACGTGCAGGTCCATAACATTTTCAACTCTGTAATTCAACGAAGCGTTATTTTTTTAACTTAATTTAGTTAAATTTATAAATTTGTTTCCCATTTTCGTCAAGTTTGACGTTTATAGAGCTTATTTACAAAAGTTTTCGCTTCACTGTGTAAAACTTTACTTGCCGAAACTCTATTTTAATTTTCCTGTTATTTAAATCATAAAAAAATTGTTTTATAAATTTTACAATTTTTAAATAAAATAAATAAATTTTGTAATTCAATACACGTTTCAGCAGAAGAATAAATAGAATAAATCAATATCATATTGAATAAATTTCTGTAAAAATTGCATTAAAAAAGAATACACGAGTAAAAGCAGAAACACACAAATCTTTAACAAAGTCGAAATACTTTGAAACTAGATTTTAAAATTTGATTTTGTGTTTTTCGTTTTTCTTTTCATTCATCCCCAGCGCTACTCTGACAAAAACAAGGAAGAATTACAGTGAGTAAAAAAATATATAAAAACAAAACTCTTATACAGAGAACAATATAAAATAAGCTTCGATTTATTACAAACTGCAATAAAAGTAAAATGAAATTATTGATAATATTAAATTAATAAGCTAAAAATAGAAAAAAATAATCTAAAAGAAATACGTACACGTAAAACAAGAGTTCATTTGTAGCGAAAATGTGTGCGTAGTTAGTTTTTCATCATCATGTCAGTTGCTTTTTATGGTCACTGTACACGCATACAGAGCTATTTTGATTTCTCATATAAAATTAATACAATATCAAAATGCGAATTTCCTGTATTTTCATAGAATCTGAAAATGTTTCGCAATAAAAAATCTTTTTTTTTTATTGATTACTTTTTTCGATGAATGTTAGTTTTTATAAGAGTTAAAGTTTATGTGTTGAATACCGAGAAGAAAGAAGAAAAACATTTTTTTACAGCAAATTTTTATTGGCTGCAGCTAAGTATTTAATAGTTTTAGTAATTTGTTTGTGCATGTAACATCATTCTATTTATAAAAAAAACTAAGCTGGGTAGGTCTAATGATATTAATATTAGTTTCAACATCGAAGAAATCGGTGATCGGGATTTTTTGAATGTTTATTTTGCCAAAGTTTTTCTGGAACAGTATACATTCATATTTTAGCTAAGTGCCTTTAGGGTTTTAACAATTGAGTTGTGAATTTTTTAGTCGAACTGAATGGTTGTTTATCCAAAACTGTTTTAATTAGTTTGGCTTAAGTTCATTTTTACTTTAATCTTTTATTTGGCTGTACGGAAGGTCTGACGTTAGCCCGCCGGTGCCAAGCCCGGATAAAGGAAGAGGGTTTCAGGTAACGGAAACCCCTTACCCTGAGTAAAATAAATGCGTTCCTCCAGCTTTACCGGAGGTTGCTTGCAGGCCTGATAAGTCGAAGCATTAAAGCAACATTATCAACGAAACGATACAATTAATATGAAATGGACTGGATAATACGGCACAACTTGTTGGCTATCGAGCAATTACAAGATTTGGATCATGGAACCTAAGAACGCTATCAGAAATGTTGCGCTTGGCACAAGTGTGCAGCGAAATGGATGGATACCGGCTTGATTTACTAGGACTGACTAAAGTCAGATGGAGAAGTAGTGGAGAACAACTCTGGCCACAATTTTATCTTTAGCGGCAAGCCAAACTCACATATAAACGGAGTTGGTTTACTGCTCACAAATAACATGTACAAAGCCTTGATGGAGTACACTGAAAAGAAAAATCAATCCATCCGTACTTAAATTAATCTCAAGCGGTCTCAAAAGTACGGTAATCCCGGTTTTTCTGAAATCAAATACAGAAAGATTGATTGAGTCGGAATATTCAAGTGCAAAATACTTAATTTTAGCCTGATTAGTCTTTATTCATGTAAAATAAATTCTTATTTTAAGTACAAATATTTTTATAAACTTTATACACAGTCGTACTCGCACTGTGTTGGTGTTTGTTTGCTTGATGATAGCTACAAATCAATGTACTGCTCTTGTTGTTGTTTATTTTCATTCCTCGGGCATAGCCGACTATTAGCTGACAAGCGTCGTATTAGATCTAGATTCAAGCGTGCTGTATACCTGAATCAATCCTGTCGCGTACTTGTATCAATCCTAACTGCGTACTTTAATCAATCCCGCCGCGTACTTGAATCAAGCCTGAATCAGGCTAACTTTTACTTATTTAATCCTGGAACAGAACAGACTTGAGAATTTATATTTTTACTACTTATAAAAATTTAGTAATTTTACTTACTTGTTTTAATTTAAAATTTATTTTTGTTCATTCCTAGTGTTGAACTTAGCTCATCATGTTTGTAAACCAACGCCTTAAACCACTCAGCTAAATCAGTATAGAAAGAACGACAGCTAAAATCCTGTATAAGCCAGCAGCATGTTATACGACGTATGTAGGATATTAGACGACACTGAACGAACAAACAGAATAACCAAAAACAAGACAACAACATAAGCACAACATGCGACTGAAGCTATCAATAAGCAAACAAATACCAACACATTACGACTGTGTAAAAAGTTTATACGTATAGTAATACATAAAATAACAATTTGTGTATACAATTTAAGAATACTCAAAGTAAGTAGAAAATACTTGAATTTAGTACGGCGTTTTTCTTTCTGTGTAAAATCCAATATTCGAGAGGCTACCGAGAGGCTATCGCAACATAACTGTTATACAGGGCTATTCACTAACAGAAGCAGCAGACAACGACTCCAAAAATTCTTTCTATGAACAATCGAACAGAGCAACCGCGATCGCACCAAAGAGCGATATAAAAATTATCATGGGGGATATGAACGCAAAAGTTGGCTCAGATAACACCAATCTGCAATCAATTATGGGGTTAGAAGGTCTAAGCGGCTCCCGCAACAACAACGTTGAACGTCTTTTAGACTTATGCATGAGCAACCAATTAGTCATTGGTGGTACTAAATTCCCACATCGTGGCCAGATTGACCACTTCATGATAAGCAGGAAATTTCTGGGGTGCTTGATGGACGTACAGACAATCAGAGGAGCTGATATATATAGCGACCACCAGCTACTTGTCGGTTTAGTAAGACTAAGACCAATGGCGAATTATAAAAACTCATCAGCCAGGAAAAAATGTAATATACACCGGCTGCACATTTGCAGAGAGCTGGATTCACACCAACAGCAGCCGAGTTGGAGTTATATAACCGAAGCGAGTGATACAATACTTCACAGTAGATTAGGGATGCTACGTGGGAGAAAATTAAGGAAAGGCAAGCCATTACATTAGAACTACTCGCAGCTAAACAGAGTTCTAATTTTAGACAAATAAACAAACTATACAACAGCGTCGAAAAGGAGGTTAAGAAAATGGCTCGAGCTGATCGACGACTGCACCAGAAAAACATTGCAAGCTTCGCCGAGCTGCTAGAGGAAACACATGCGAAACTTATAAAGCCATAAAACAGCTAAGCGGAACCAAACTCGCCACAACACCAAATATAAAGGATAGAGACGGAAACATTCTCTTTAGCACCGATCATCAGATCTGAAAGATGGTGGGAGTTCTTTGAGTCGCCACCACCAATAACAAACGCAAACAGCTCTCCTCCTCAGTGACAAATCAGAAGAAATCAAAGAAGAGACATCTCCACATCACCACCAATCATTGAAGATGTAAAAAGGGCGGTTGTTAAGCTGAAGAGCAATAAAGCGGCTGGCCCTGACATGATACTACCTGAGGGATGCCCTGACCTAATAAATTATATATGGCCGCATATTAAAGAAGCGTGGTTGGCATGCAGATTTCCCAAGGAATGGAAAGAAGGCGCAATAATAACTCTGCCGAAAAAGAGTGATCTAACAGGATATAGGAACTGGAGGGGCATAACTCTGCTGAATACTATCCAAAAGATTATTACAATGATCATCTTAGAACTCATCTCATAAACCGGTGAAAAGTCTTTTCGTAATGAACAGAGTGGATTTAGACCGAATCGATCATATGTAGACCAAATCAACACATTGCGCATAATACTCGAGCAGTCAGCTGAATTTGTAGACTTCGAACGAGCATTCGATACTATCAAAAGATGGGCAATATGGTCCGCACTAGATAATATCGGTATTCCAGACGTCATTATAGTTATCCCTTATAAAGGAGCTATACAGAGATTCTCCATATAAAGCGCGTTTTATACGTCAAGAAGGTAAGGCCCTTGATATACACACCGGCGTGAGACAAGGATGCGTGCTATCGCCTTTGCTCTTGTTCTTAGTGTTGGACACAGTTCTTCACCAAACAAAAATCGAGGCCCCAAGAGGAATTCAATGGCACCTGAACCAACGGTTGCATGACCTCGACTATGCAGATGACATATACTTAATGCAACATCTGCTAGACGGCATCCAGAAAAAAACTGGATAAACTGCAAGAGCACGGCTTGCGGGTTGGGCTTAAGATTAACAACATCAAAACAAAGTCTCTTATAATCGCCACACCACAAACAAACCTACTTTTTCTAAACGGCACCGAGTTAGAAGATGTTGATAAATTCACCTACCTTGGCAGCGGTATAAGTAAAGATGGCGGCGCAGATGAAGATGTAGAAAACAGAATAAACTGCGCCCGTGCCGTATATGCCGCTCGAAGCGGCACAAAATGAATATCTTCAACCCCAGTGTAAAGTCAGTGAATGTGAAAAGTGGAAGTAACTGAGTCGATAACAACAAAGCTACAGATGTTTGTTAACAAATGTCTGCGCGAAATAAAAAACATATTTTGGCCTAACCGCATCACAAACGACGACCTCCGGTCAGTCAGCAATCAAGCTCCTATCGCCCATGAAATCCGTCGTCGAAAATGGACTTGTATTGGCCACAGGCTACGTAAGGACATTTCAAACATTGCAAAGGTCAGCTTACAGTGGAAGTCTCAAGGAAAACGGAATGTTGGACGTGAAAGAATAACATGGAGCAGATCCGCAGATGCAGAACACCGACAATGAGGAGTGGCCACAAATTCGCCATATAGCACACGACAGACGCAGATGTAAACCCTTCGTAAACACGTTTCTATAAATACAAACCCATCTGAACTATTTTCTTTACGTTTCCTCACTTCTCTTTCTTTCTTTACTTATATTGTTAAAATTAGTCAATATAACTAGTTTTCTTTTATAAAAATTTTTTTTTTTGAGTTTTACTTTATTGGGTAATGTTACAGTTTTGTATTAAAGTTATTTCATTATGAAATAAGTGAATGTGTTAATTACTTGGAGTAGAAAAAAATAACAATTATATTTTATTCTAAATAAATTTTAGTATTTAAAAACAAACCAAAACTTCAATACTCGGGCTTACAGCATTCTCCACACCAACAGTTTGTATTTACATTCAGAGTTTTTGCTAGGACTTTTAATCATATTTAAGACTCTTGTGATAACTTATTTTAAAAGAAATCTTCTTGTTGAATACATAAAAATAGCTATGCAATTGATCTTTAAAACCCTAATGCTTTCTAAATAAAAAACTAGTGATTTCAATAATATATTTGAGAGTATTCATGTTTATAGTATATAATATCTACTGCTACCGCGCACTATCAACTCCCATTGGCACTTAAATATTGAAGGAAGCTACAAATTCACTTCTTTGAAAATAATCCAGCACAATTTTTTACCAAAGCTAGTATCCAAAAAAGTATATCATTAAGGACTCTTTAATAAAACGTAACTTGAAAATATTTATAAAATTCTTCTCTTTAACATGATGCTGGGTTATTTGGTTTTTCTTCTTTATATATCACTTTGTTCCTTATTTATTCCCCAAGTTCTTTTAAGTATATTTTTTCGTACATTATGCTCTTAAAGTGTAAAGTAGTTGGGATAGAAAATATGTACTTAAAAAAGACAAGTTGCAGTCAAAAGTTTGTTGCAGCTGTTGAGGGAATTTCTTTAGCTTTTGAAAACTTCTTTAGTCTATCGCTTTCTTAATCAATAAGATTTTCTGGTATTTTCAGTTTGGTTAAGGAGTTTTTCTTCATGCTTTTCTATGTTAGTTTTCTAGTTTGCTTTGAGATAAATAAAAAAGGATGTACAACTAGGATTAGAAAAAGAAAAGATGTTTTGCTTTTTTGGTTGTAAGCTTACACCACAAAAACAAACTTAACTTGTTTTAATTCAAAGATCATGTCAAATTAAGAACTAACAAAATATGATATTTTAAAAATTCATTTGAACAGGCTAAATTACATTAGTACGTAAATTTTTTTAATTTCAGTTATCCGAGTAGGTATCAGTAAAAAACTAAGAGAAAGAGAATACTGAAAAATAAAGTTTAATATAAAAACTGAAAAAGGTTATGAAAGACAAATTTAGAATCAATATGAGCTGTGATTTGAATCTGCACTACTTGAGTTTGGAGCAATATCGAGTAACAGTCTTGATACCTATAAAAAGTCTACTATAGGCCAATTTATATGTAAACTTATAATGATATGCAATATCAGTTTAAGTCTATAGGCAAAAATTAACTTTTAAAAATATTAGAAGAGAGACATACTTTTGAAAAATTTAAATAACCAACCGGATTATGTACAATTTTTCCTTTATTCTATGACATTTTGTCATAGTCACAAATTCGACTTCAACATACATAATCCGGTTGAATATAACAAAATCACAATTCTCAGTATAATTTGAAATTATTTTTTATAACAATTTAAGTCTTAAAAAACAATTAAAAGATTTTGTTTGCATACTTATTGCAAACTCAAATAACTAAAGCATACCTATGCTATTAACAATTGACAACAATACCTTGCATACTTTACGGAGTTATTTTAATTTGAATTTCTCCATTTATTCCTTTATATTTCACATTATAAATATATCTTACCTCAATATAAATTAGTTTGTTTCTTTTCTTGGCACTGACATTTACAACTGAAACGCAGAAAATAATTCTATTAACATATTTCTTTGTGTTTTGTAAAAATAAAACAGAAATAACTTCAATTGCCTTTATATTCTCCTGCTGCTTCCCTCCTCACTAAATTGCATGCTGTTGTCAGCTTAATTAAGTTAAAATATTTTACTCTTTCAGCGTGCATGTAAAACAAAAAGCCGATGTGCTTTTTTCGCTCTATCTATATGTATAACTTAATATATTGTTACAACATTACGAATAAATGTAATTAATGTATAAACTACCTGAAGACAAAATAAGAAAAAGAAGACAAATACCCGTGACATATTAGTCTGCCTTATTCAGAACCACTGATTTGCACTCAAGTGTATAGGTAGCACATATTGTTATATGTATTTAAATTCATGTTGAAATTTTTGAACAGAACTTGAGAAACAAAGATGCATTCAATCTTTTAGAACATTCATTTGTTTGTTGTTGCTTTATTTAAGGAACAGAACATATCTCTGTTGCAACAATTTTGTTGAATTAACTAGTTTTGCGGTGGGCTATGCGGTAAGTTAACGTATAAATTTAAAGGAAAAAAATTTACGGAATTATAACAAAACAACTTAAGTGTATGTAATATAAATAATTTTCAGTAGAGAATAAATACTATCAAATTTCTAAATAAGAGTTTGTTTGTAAGAGATTCAAATTTAATTTAATATATATCTTAAAGGCAGGTCGATTGACTAGCCCTCCTTGAGGTAGCTACTGTCGTCGAGAACTCTCTTCAATAAAAACAAAACCTCGACGTAGAATCGCCTTCAGTAACATAAAAATATATACTACTATCACCGCTATAGACCAAACGGAGGATATCCCCAATACATCCAATTGCAGGGGAAATATGCTAAGAAGCAAAGCGCAAGGAGGGGTGTTAAATTACCACATACCGATCGCCTCCCTTTTATATATAATTACAGTCACTCGGCATAGGAAATCTTGTAAGTCTTGCATTTGAGGCGTAAGACGCATTCAGCACTTTTATTTAAAACACCACGAGCAAAATGTTTGTGGAACATTTTAAATATCTATCTTTTTGCTGTATGAGCCTTTTTGTTCTTTTGTGCAAAAGCGGCAAAAAACTACCCTTCAGCGACGAGATAGTAAAATGTTCTATAAAAATATTTGCCCAAAAATCGTACTATAATTCTTAAACGACTCATTTTGAACGCCAGAAATCATTTAAAACTCAAAATGTTTTTAAGGGCTTAATTCGTACTATTCATAAATAGTATTCAGCATAAGAAACCTTGTAAGCCTTGCGTTTAAGGTATAAGATGAGTCCAGCGATTTTATGTAAAACACCACGAAAAACATTTTTGTGGAACCTTTTAATGCTAGAAGGGCTGCCGTCCCATTTTTGTCTATAACTTCTTGTTTTTACTTAGATCTGTAAAACTTCTTGACTTTTAATAATTTGATGTATATACAAAATTTACAATGATTTCAATTTTGTAATAAGAATAGTGGATGGAAAAACGACGGCTTATATAGAACTACCGCTGGGTCATTTTTGTCACCTCAGTATTCCACACAGACAACAAATTTTTAAATTTTATTTTCAGACATTTATTTGAAATTAACTTCCCAAATTTAATAAATAGTTTGTCTGATTATACCATATAATAATAAAAATAGCTATAAATACAAAGGAACAATTTTGTCACAACGTACAGAGGGTGGAAAAGCCAATCTAGCGACGGAGAAATGAAGAAAAAAATATTGAATTAAAAAATTTAATTTTTTCTCAAAGAGTACGAGTTACAAATCTACAAGTAAAATACACACAAAATAACAATAAAATTTGTAAAAGTATTGTTGGTTTGTGTGTATTTTACTTGTAGATTTGTAAATTGTACTTTTTGAGAAACGGGCCCCAGCAATCAGGGGATGACTCCTACTCATGCAATGTATTGTGCTGCCATTAGGAAAATTGGTTATGCTAAGGAGGATATATGTAATTAGTAGTGTTTATGGGCATTTGATTTGAATTTTCCAACACTGAAAGTGGCAGGAAAGATCTCTGCAGGAAGCTTATTCCACATACGAACTGTTCGACCAAAGAACGAATACTCTCTGTAATGCGTAGTGTGATTCATTGGTGTATAAACTACAAAGATGTGCCCTTAGTGTTTAACGTGCTGTTCGCAGAAAAATGCGGGTTTCGGGAACAAGTTTCCTGATTTCGTCAGAACGCATTCTAATATAGTAACGATAAAACAACGAAATATACCTCACATTGCGTCGATATTCCAGCGAGTCAATAGAGAAGGCCATCCAACTGTCGCCGATGAGCTTCTACGCAATCTCCTGTACGCGGTAAGTAACTTCAAAATAGACTTTGAAGCGGCGGTCCATACATAAAAGTTGTGTTCCATTTTCGACCGGATAAATATGGTATAAATATTTAGGAGTGAAGTATCTTCTACATCATCTTAAGACACCGAAGCATTTGAATGCTTCTTTAGAGACTTAAAAAATGTGATCAATCTATCAAACGTCAAACGGTATCTTCATGTCAAGAACATCAATAGCATCGATTCCATAACACCATTAATAATTACAGATGGAGCAAATTCGGTCATGCATCTGTGCGTGAGCATACAGCATTGAGGCTTACGAGCAATAAATTCTACCCTATTTATGACTATGTTATCTGGTTCAGAAAATATGGCCTTTTAAGCATTGAACAAAAATTGGGTTATAATTCTTTATTGATTTTTATATCAAATTTGTTGGTGTATTGAATCGGTTTTCAGACAAAGTAACTTTTCTGTGATAAAGTGTTATATCAGCTATTTGAAATGACTTTACTTTATATATTTGCTATTTCAGTTTATATTTAGCAGCGTAAATAAAGGAATATTTTGTTTTGAAAATCTGTCGAAATCTTTATAGAGATACAAAAAAAGTATAGCCGAGTATACCCGACAATTTTGTGGAGACTACGGAGGCTACGGAGACTTTCGTATAAGACTTTTACACCAGTTTTTCTAAATATACACCTTTTAAAAATTTCACTACTGGTGTGTATTTCTATATAATTCAAAATTCTTAATTAATTTTGAAATTGAAATACACTTTAAATTTTTTCTAATGCATTTTGAATTTTTAAATTGGTCCTATATAGCACCATATAGCGCTCACTGTGTTTAAAATATCTGCCAAAATTTTTACAGACCTATAATTCAGGCATAAATTTTTTGTAAATCAGACTATTATTTTGGAAGATATAAGCTGTCCGACGACAATATAATTTTATCGGTAAAATTGTTCTTATATAACAACATATAGCGCCAACTGTGCTTTTGTGGATCAGATTATTAGTTTTGAAGGTATGATTTTTCTACCGGTAGATTGCCTTTTTTTCCAGTGTGAGGCGGTGGTCATAAGGGGGTCGTAACTTTCAGTGATTCTAGTGTTACCCCTCTAACTCTTCGTTATTTGGATCTTTCTTGAAAAATGGACCCAAAACGCCTCTTCAACGGCGATATTGCGGGCTGCAATGTTCTACAAAAATTTTTCCAAAATGAGCCCCAGATGTAAGCTTTCAAATCTTTGATACACGTATACACTTTTTTGATGCCTTTTACCGGAATTAGTCGTTAGAACCTTGTTATTTTGGTTTTATTCTTTTTTTTTTAGATTGGTATTACTATTATACTATTCTTCTATGTGTTTTATGTCGTTTTCTTTTCTAGAAACATATGTATTTTTTTTTTTAATTTTTATCAAAAAAATTTTAATTTAGCATTATTTTAAAGCAAAAATTTACCTTCGCAATGAATGATACAATAATTTTTAATAAATTCACTTTCTCGAAAAATGATTATATTTAAAATTTTCATAAAAAAGTGTGAACAATGCAAAATTTTTTTGTAGGAAAGAAAACATCGTTAGTTACACCCATCAGCAAATAGACTCAAACAATTTCTTTCTAGTACTGATATTAATATTGTGTAACTATTTAAAGAGCGCATCAAATAGTTTTTCTCTTACTATTAAGGCCATTATCTGATTCAGGCTGTCATACAGCCGATAAATATATCTTTCCTGTCAGAGTTATCAAGAAATCCTCTATTTATGTGTATACTTTGATAGCTAATAAAGCAAGAAAATATTTTACGTTTAAGCAACATGTTAAGTGGCAGTAGAGATATACAGGCATGTACTGTATTCCGAGCGGAATAAATGTGTTCAGAATTGTCATAGCAATGTTGTTATAAATAATAATTTGAAACAAAATGCTTTGATAATTCCGAACTTTTTCATTCCGCATGGAATACCGAACATAACCCGATAGATAGTGGCACACCTAAGACACAATATGAACAGCGTTTGAAAAATGAATCTGTGTTTTGTATGTTTGTTTGCTTGTTTGTTTATAGGACGCAAAACGGTGCGACCGATCGTTATGAAATTTCGGAACTGTCTTATTGATGACGGGGAAATGAAAATATTTTTTTTTTTGGAAACATTTGATGGGAAATGGTACCCCCATAACAGGTAATTTTTAATTGACCTATATCTGTACAACTATAAGAATGAGACTTTCTAAATTCGATGTGTGTTATTCTTAGAATAACATGCAATTTCGAATAAAATATTGGTGGTATAGGATGGCGGACATCGGTACCCCTCATAAGAGGTACTTCCTAATTTTCCTATATCAGTATATAACTATAAGAGTGAGGCTATTCAAATTCGATGTGTGTTATTCTTGCAGTAACATGAAATTACCAGTGAAATATTGCTGGTATGGGAGGGGGAACGGGTACCCACAATATGAGCTAGTTCTTAATTTTCCTATATCTGTACAACTATAAGAGTAAGGTTTTTTAAATTGGATGTATGTTTTTCTTAGAATAACATCCAATTTCCAGCAAAACATTGCTGGTATAGGAGGGGGAAACGGGTACAGTACAGGCAATTCTTAATTTTTCTATATCTGTACAACTATAACAGTGAGGCTCTGTAAATTCGATGTGTGTTATTTTGAGAGAAACATGCAGTTTCCAGCAAAATATTGGTCGTATAGAATTGTGGAAGCGGTTACCCCCCATACGAGGTAATTCTTAATTTTCGAATATCAACTCAGCTATAAGAGCAAGTTTGTTTAAATTCGATGTGTGTTAGCCTTAGAATAACATGCAGTTTCCAGAAAAAAACTTTACTGGTATAGGAGGGGAAACGGGTATCCCCATACGAGGTAATTTTTAATTTTCCTTTATCTGTACAACTATAAAAGTGATTTCTCTAAATTTTTTGTGTGTTATTCTTAGAATAACGTTAATTTTTCCGCATAATCTTTGTGGTATATGACGGAAAGAAAGGGGTACCCCATACAAGGTAATTATTTATTTTCCTATATCTATACAACTATACGAGTGAGGCTCTATAAATTTTATGTGTGTTAATCTTAGAATAGCTTGCAATATTCGACAAAATCATGGTGGCATAGGAACGGGAGAACGGGTACCCCATACAAAGTAATTATTAATATTCCAATAGTGAAGCTCTTAAAATTGCTTGTATGTTAGTCCTAGAACAAATGGCGAATTCCAACAAAGTCTTGGTGGTAGCAGAGTTGGAATATGGGTGTCCCCCATACAAGGTATTTATTAAACTGCAAATCTATAAGGGTGAAACTCTCTAAATTTGATATGCCTTACGCTTACAATAACGTAAAATTCCTAGCTAGCGAAATCTTAGGGGTATAAGAGGGGCAAAAGAGTACCTGCATACAAAGTAATTATTAATATTCCTATATCAGCACAACATGAAGTGGGTTAATCTTTGCACAAATTGCACTTCTAAAAAAGTTTCGGATATCAGAGGGGAAAGGCGGATACCCTCCATAAAAAGTAATTATTAATATTTTCATATCAGCAGGATGTCTTTTACTCTTAGAATAAGGTGCAATTTCCAACAAAATCGCGTGGGTGTCAGAGGGTAGAGACGTGAAATGTCAATACAAGGTAATTACTAATTTCCTTATATCTGCACAACAATGGATTAGCGAAGCAAACCAGCTGGGGGTGAACTACATCAACTGACAATATATAAAACGTCTCAGAAGAAGATTTAGAAGGTTCTTTGTCTTTTTAAGAAACCGCCAAGCTTTTAAGAAGAAAGGAACGAAAATAAATTTTTTAAACCTTTTTATCAGCTTATAAAATGCTCAGAGTTTAAAAAATAACTGTATGAAACGACTTTATCACTCCAACCGCAACAAATCCTGCACTCTTATAACAAAAGCTTTGCACGAAACCCACGTGCTCTTAGTACTTCTGTTATAAATTGTATGTATAAATAGTATTCTGCACTTGTAGTACCTGTGAGAAATAAAATGCTTTTGTGCAAATACTAAATATTTTCCTTTTAGTTTTACTTCTGAATAATTTCAATACTTGTACATAAACAAGCAATGTATTAGTTAAGGGGGCCCCAAAACTAAAACTAAATTTTTCAAACAATAATATGTTTGAAAATTTATATATTTATATCGCACTGGCTTAACTATACTGTAATAACTCAATATTTAAAAATTTTCAGTTGAGACAAAAAATTTATTAAATTAATAGTTAAAGCGAATGCCGATTAAATAAATATGAAATTACTAACAACCTGATTCCCAAAAAATTTTTTGATTAATAAGAGACTTATTAAACGAATTTTTGTATGAAGATTTGTTTTATTAAACTGTTATAAGTCAGAAAAATTTTTTATGAATTAAGGCATAAGAATAAACAAATCTTCCGTATTATATACTAGTCTTCATTCTTTTTTGTAAATCGGCTGCAGAGAACATATGAGATTTTGAGTTATTTACTTTGGCTTTCAAATAGTTCTTTCAACAAAAACAGTATTATTTCAAAATTATTTCGAAATATTTTAGAAATATAGAATGAACTCAAAATAAAACTTCATAAATTGAAACATTTGAATTATGAAAACAGTCACAACTCAAAATATTTAAACAAATTCAAGTTCATTTGCAACAATTTATTTTACGAAAAAGATCACAATTGATTTTTTTTGGTAAAGCAGTTGTCAAAACAATACAAAATTTTTACACTTGGTAGATATGAATATATAATATCGATATTCGCTAAATTGTGATAAAACAAAAATTTCTAGTTTTTATAGTATTGTTAAATAAGTGCGATGTCATTAACCGATATCAAAAAAAAAAAAAATTAGAACGTTTATCAATTCGTCATATATTTTTTTTCATTCATGTTCCTTCAAAAATCCGCCATTTATAAATCGATTACGGATATTTTTCTTTCCTTAAAAGAATGTACTTTCAGATTGGTCCCATTGAAGAGTGTACGGGGTCACGCCCATACGAAGTAAATGCACATGCCTTTTCAACTACTTCTACTTAACCACTTCATATGACACTTTGCACGCACATTAAGCTTCTGTTTGAATACAACATCATGAATAAAAATGTGGGCAGTGCTACGCCGATTCAAAGTAAATATTATTTTTCAACAAATTTTATTCCATCCAATTTTATGAAACTTTGCATATATATACATTTAGTTATCGTAACAATACAACATTATGGTTCAACAAGTGGGACACGCTCATGAAAAACAAATATTAATTTTAACTATTTATATTTAAGCGATTCTTATGAAACTTCGCACACAATTTGTGAAAATGCAGCATTATGATACAAATTATTTTAAAGAAAAGGATGTTAGTTTAAACAATTTTGAAGAATGTTTACTTCGTCTAAGAATTTCTGTTGTAAAATGAGAAATAATGAAAACTGCACGACTTGCTTAAGATCGTATAGTTTTTAATGCCTGCACAGAAGAATATTAACTTTATTATGATCAAAAAGAATCAGTTATAAAATTTGTTAATTCAGACTATATATTTAAGTACAGAGATGTGAATTATTTGAAATAATTTTATTTAAAATACAAATATAAAATACAAAATACCATTTTTATTTTCTATTTGAAATACTTTGCCACAAGATTATTTTATATTTTATTTTAAACATTTCAAAATACATATTTTACATTTGTAAAATACAAAATTCTTTTTTATGTGGTGGGGAAAAAAATAACAAAGTGATAGTAAAGTACTAGTAAACAATATAACAACTAATCTTGAATCTCAGCTTTTTCTTGCACACTCTTTTGATTATTTTGCAAAAATGACTAAAATTCCGCAAATATAGCATAAATCGATGTCAAGTACTGAAATTTATTAAAAGTCGCTCGAGCTGTATAAAGAAAATATCACGCCTATTGCGGAAGTGGCAAAAATTTGCAAAATTAGAAAGAAGCCCTAAAACTGAATAATGCTCGCTAAAACTGTAAGGAATGCCAAAAACCTGGACAAAATAGAGAAAATGACGAAAATTCGCTAAATCTTGCTAAAATTGGTAAGATTTCAAAGTATAGTATTGATTTAAAGTCCCTAAAATTTGAATATAGCCGAAAACCTTGGAAAAAATACTTCTGTCACGGAAATGGCGAAAATGTGCAAAAAATTGCAAAATAAAAAGTTGCTAAAACTGTAAGGAATGCCAAATGTTCGACAAAAAACGCGAAGATGGCATAAATTCGCAAAATCTGGATAACAGCGGCATGATAGCAAAATCTAATATTGATGAAAAATTGCTAAAGCTGTAAAGACGATGAAAAATTGCAAAATAATCGCTTCTATGGCAAACATTGCCAAAAATCGCGAAGAATTGCGAAATTGGAAACAAACTCTAAAATTGATTAGCGATCACAACATATATTGTATTAAATTGAACAAATATTTTAAATTAAAATTACAATTATAAAAGAAAATGTATTTTGAAAATATGTATTTTGTATTTTCTATTTCAAATACTTGTTTAAAAACTATTTTGTATTTTTAATTTGAAATAGAAAAATAAAAAACCATTTGTATTTTGAATTTATTTATTTCAAATACGTATTTTCCACAACTCAGTTTAAGTATATATACAAATTATTCCACTGCACAAAAAAAACATGACAAATTTCCGTTGTATTCCGTAATGAAAAAACCAAATTCAAACAAAACCATTACTGAATCATTTAAAATAATTGTCTATAAATGTTTTTTCAAAACCAGTTAAAGAATTTATCAATTCAGACAAATTCTTTATGAACTAAAATTTACTGAAAATAAAAACAGGTTTAGTTTTTTAGTGTAAATAAGAGACCAAATAAAAACAATTACTGAATCAGTGATCAAACAGAACAACGTCGACTAATAATCAGTCAGAAATAAACAAAGCCCATAATAAAAGCTATGACCGATGCGACAAATGTCTCAATAATTTTGTAAAAATTTTGCTTTTTCTATTTATTTTCATTTACTCAAATCAAAGCCTTTGTTAAAAAATATGGAAACTTTATTAATATATTTTTTTCGGTTATATCTATTTTTTGTATCTTCAATAAAATTGAATTAAAAATAAGTAATCAAATCTTCACTCTAAAATTTGAATTTTGAAGTCCAGCCAGTGCAAGACAAAAATATTTGTTTCAGCGGTTGGTTGTTGGTTGTTTACGTCTCTCGTGCTCAGCTGAGAGCAAGAGTGTCCCTCAAAATATGGCAACTTTTTCGTGAGAGTGATAGTTTTAAAACAAACACAAATTAAAATACGATCTCTCAATAAAATAAATTCTATTTCAATACTGCTACAGTCGACGTATTTAAAATGTCAATTTGTGTGGAAGAGCACGTTGCGCTGGAGTTCTGTTTCATAATTTAGACAAACATTTTATTAAATTTAAAAGTGAATTTCAAACAAATAGTTGTCTAAAAATAACATTTCGAACTATTCTATAGCAAATCGGTACTTTTAAAGAGAGCGCAATGCCCGTCAGTTGTGAGCTTAAGATCAGCATATCCGTCGAAGTTTTACAATATCTTTCAATCAATTTTTATGAGAAGTTCCACATTTTCCAACGAGGCGTACGTATTGTTATAGTAACGAAGCTAGAAAAAGAATTTTGCATATTGTATAGTTTGACATGGTAGGGACTTAAGTTCGTAAGAACAAGATGCCAAAAATATATTGGGATATCAACCCCATACTTTAACTATTACTTTTTTGTAATATATGCTGATTAAATTATAAAAAAAACAAAAACAATAAAAAACTTTACCCGTTTTTCAACCCCATAATGAAATAATTTTCCAGGCTAGTAGCACCAGGTAGGTAACAATTTTTTCTAAACAAAATAGAATCTGTCTAATATAAATTTTCATACATACACAAATGTAAATAGAAATAAAGAAAGAGGTAAAAATAGCTTTGAAATAGCAAACTAAATATAAATGAGTATTTCTCTTCACGTTTGTGAGTATTGTTTTTCTAAAAAGAAGTATTTGGTTTGAAATATATTTGAGTATTTATTCAACAGTTAGATATTTTTTGTATGTTTATAAAAAGATCTATCCATCAGTTCTGAATGTGGTAGTTGCTCGACACCATACTATATACATAATAACTTAATACAAAATTTGATATTAATAAATTTTAAAAAATAAGTATATTCACAATAGAACGTGACAATATCCTGCATTGTTTGAAGTCAGTTAAAAAATTCAAAATAACGAGCGCTCATCATAAGATACAAGATATTTTAGAAAACATCATAAAACAAAACATGATATGATTGAAGGGAATAGCAAGTATACTTCTTCAACTTCTTCAACATATTAAGTGATTGAGTGTTATTGCCAGTTTTTGAAAATAAAATAAAAATGTTCGTTTGGAAATTTATATAGAAAACATAAAGAAATTTGAGTATTTTTTATTGCTGTTTCAATATAAATTCTCAAACGAAAACTTTCATTTTATTTTTAAGCACAGGCAACTACTTTCGTTAAAAACTATTCGACAATCGCATTTTTACTGTTTTCTGTATCTAAAGATCATAAGCCCGATATATAACCAAATAAATATTTATGGATAGTTTCAATTAAATTTCAAATTTGTTGGTATGTTTTATAGCAATATTGGACTAGTCGTCAAAAATTAAAAAAAAAATATATAACATAAAAAACTAATATTTAAAATAGAATTTTAAATTTCGACAATGTTTGTAAGTATGGGACAGCGTGGCCAGTTTAGCCTTTTCAAGGCTAGATTTAGCCCTTTAGTTTGTCTTCTAGCCTCGGAATTTGTGTTTGAGGTTCGTGGCTTTTTTCTAGCCTTTCGTTATTTTTCATTTAACTTCACAACAGGCAAAATTTTTTCTCCACATTATAAATATTTATTTCTAGTTTTCTTATTTTTAAGGTATTGTAATGCAAACTTTTGCAATAAATGATTAAAAATTCATTTCTAGTTTGCTTATTTTTAGGGCATTTTAATGTAAGCTTTATTATAAATTAATATTTTTTGTTAAGCTGGTCACTTTTCTTTATAAAATGGTACCAAAATTATTTTTATACTCCATTCATTTACGTTGTTATATAGTCTTAAAAGAAATATATGCATGGCATAAAACAAATTGTATTTAAAAATATGTATCTATGTTCATTTTCATTATCTACTTGAAGTACTTTCTTATTTAATAACACTATGCAACAATATGATACTTTTGTCATGACCTTTGATCACCAGTATATTTACAAAACCAGTCAAAATTAAAAGTTCTATTGATACGCTTTTTTTTTCTTTCTAAAATTTGGGATTTTTCGAAAAGTTGCTTCACCGATTTCATCATAACTTGAAAACCGGTACGCCTATTTTATAACAAAAAACACTAAAAACCTTGAAATAAAATCACCATATTTTTTACCTAATGGCTTTGCAATTATTCCGACCGCAGCGATGAAAAACATATATTTGTTTTTATTGAAAATTCGTCTGCGGTCTGAATAATTCCGAAACTAATAATAATATAAACAAATATGCAAAAGGCTTTAAGGTAATTTAGTTCAATTTTTCTAGTGGCTCTTTTAATAAAATTGGACAACCCGGTCCCAAGTAATTTTACTTTATAGCGAATAAAATCAACATTGTTGATTGTCATAAGATAAATATTATATTTGTTGTACTATATGTGGATTTATGATAAGTGAATGAAAATGGTAAGTTTGTGCTATTTTCGATTTTAAAAAATAAAACTTTTCTAATTTTACATAAAGAAAATATACATTTCACAATTGTGGTCTAAATAATTCCAAAGTATACAAAAAAAAATTATACAAAAACGGCTTAAAGGGAAATTTCGTAAAAGGTTTTTAGTTGTTTTTGTAATAAAATTGAACAACCCCTTCCCAATAACTCCAAAGCTTAGAAAAATATTATATACAGAATTTAAGATTTCGACTGTTTTTGTTGTTGAGGGACCAAAACACATTAAAAAATATAGTGGTACTCCTTGGCATTTTTCTTGTTTTATAGTGTAACAATTGCCATGTTTATGTATTTTTATTTATTAAATAAAGAAAACATTGAATTTATCATAAAAAATATTTAGCCCTTTTTTACCTTTTATAATTATTTGTGCCGAATATCTTTTTTATAGTAGAAAGAACCATATACATATTCCTAACTTATAAGAATCGAAGAACGATAAGTCAATATTAAGTGCAATAGGAAGAAATGTCTAAAAATTCACTTGAGCGTTTAAAAGTGCTCGCCTACAAAACTATAAAATAAGACTTAAGTACTTTTTCCTTATTGCCACAGAAATAATAAAAAATTACACAGTGGT
Organism: Panzeria rudis; assembly: GCA_956483635.1. Taxonomy (NCBI): domain Eukaryota; kingdom Metazoa; phylum Arthropoda; class Insecta; order Diptera; family Tachinidae; genus Panzeria; species Panzeria rudis. The sequence goes on along the minus strand of OY101448.1, from coordinate 73,440,425 downwards.
GTTATCACGTTTCATAAAAAAGTGTTATAAGTGCTAAGTATACGCCATCGTTATACATTTATCATTTATTTTTTTCGACTAAAAGTATGCAATACTATTGCGGAGACTATTTGTTAGATATTAACGTATGATTAACATGAAGTTGTGTATATATTAAGTATACGCTAGGGGGCCTGGCCACACTATCGTTTTTAAAATGCGCGTTTCTGCTTTTTTGTATTAAATTTGGAAGTTAAACAATTTTAAAGTTTCAAATTGAATACAAAAAGCAGAAACGTGCGTTTTTATAACACCATTGTGGCTTGGCCCTAAGTTACTTGATATTTATTAACGAGCTGCACAAGCACAAGTAAAATGGCTTACAAGCTATTTCATTATATTTAAATAGTGTGTGTATATCATATTGAGAATAGAAAAATACTGCAATAGAAAAATGTTGCAATAAAATAAAGCTGAATCAGAACAAAGATGAAGTAGAACATTAAAACTGAAATAGAACATTCAAAACATATTTGAATGTTCTGAAAGTTGACACAGACCACAGAGAAACTTGCATAGTGAGAAACACTTGCGTTTTCTTATGAATATGAAAAAGCTTAAACAAGTTTTTAGTTGCAATGAATTAATATACATTCATATATTTGATGTATCCATTTCTGTTTTTAAGCTATTGATGACAGTGAATTTTTTGAATTTCTATTTACCTTTTTGTATTTATTGTCTACCTTGGGCCCGTTTCTCAAAACTACAACTTACAAATCTACAAGTAAAATACACACAAAACAACAATAAAATTTGAACAAGTGCTGTTGTTTTGTGTGTATTTTACTTGTAGATTTGTAGTTTTGAGAAATGGGCCCCTTATATCAAATGCAAAGTAGGACTTGCACCTGTGGAATGGATAATGATAGAAGATTTGTTATTTTGAAGAGACTAGAAAGTCAGTGAGCAAAGCCAATACTACGTTGTCTAACGTGATTTATTTAGTTAACAGGATTCGAATATTATTAGACAAATTCGTGGATTAGTACAAGTTGTTAATGAAAGATTTGATGGTTTGAAAAATAATGAAATGTTGTTTATCCACAATGATTGATCCTCAATACAAACAGCGAATATTTCAGTTGCAGTCTTCTACTTCAATGTAAGAAAATTTAGTTACTCAGCCTTAGTGTACTCTGAAATAGTTGCAAATAGGACCCCGACACTACGTAAAAGTTTCTATAAGTCTGCCAAAAGTGAGCTTTGAAACGTTTGTTGAACAACAATTGGAGATTCCACAGAAGATGAGCAATTGTCCATTAAAGAACTCGAGAGATACCTAAATATACCTAGAGAAGCAGTTCCGCTTATTCTCTGGAGCAAGGATTCTTACAATCAAACTTGAAAACAGCTACTACGGGATGTTTAAACTGATTTGCGAAAGCATCTTTCTTAGCAAAATTTGATAACATTCTATATTTTATACAAAAACCTTATTAATTTTAGTTTTCTATAACAACAAAAAATTACTTTACTATTGTTTTGTTTATTTTACTTTCAACTTAAATTTTCTGATCGGATCGGTATCGTCGATATTTTTATTTCAGTATCTGTATCGTATCGGCAAAAATATGCAACTCTCATCAACATGATATGAGCTTTAGCTCGACTTAGGCTAGTGTAATTGATTTCTGTAATGTATTCGAACTAAAGGGTATGTTTGAAACAGTGTACAAAAATATATGCATTGCCAATATCTTTGCTTCAATGTATTTGTGTAAGCTGGTTTATTTATGTATGTTTCCACAATATTTGTTTACGTGTGATGCATACAAAAAGTTTCGAGTGTTCTAAAATTTACTGTACGTATATTATCAAGAATGCTTACTTTTGTGTGTGTATGATTTTCTGCGAGGAAATAAACCGTGTGCTACAAAAGCTTTATATTCACTTTAAATACATATATATGTATGTGTTTTTAAGATGTGGGGCTATAAGCTATATTCATTTAGAAATACATATAATTATAGTTTAAAGAGCTAAAAATTGGTCTTTTTAAAGGATTTTAAGCCTCAGAATAAAAGTCGTTGGTCTAGTTTGCTTCTAAGTACATTTAATTACATTAACTTACATTACAACAAACCATTTGTTTCTTATGTTTATTTTCTCGATATACTCCAACAACTTTAAAACCAATCATGGTTGAAAATTGTAAAGAAAAATAATGCCAATGGCTGCGGAGATTGTCAGAACTACCGCTTGAAACCTTTAAGAATCCTAGTCCATCAATTTTCACTTCGTTAATATATCTGTTGTCACAGGCCCTAACCGCTTTCAATTAAGCTTTGATTTATTTTTCGTTAACTTAACAGATAATAGATGTATTAAAATATATATTAACAAGACAAATTGATAGCAAATGGATTTACATAATGATAGACACTATCGCTCAGCAAACTCAACTTACTACTAACTCGACTTAGCGATTAAGGCTTGTGAACACAGATATAACTCGAACCAATTCTTAGTCTGTTTCTAATGTTTTTTGTTTTTAATATTTTTAAAACCTTTTATTTAACTTGCTTTGTTAGTTTGTTAATGTCATATCTTGCGCCATTTTTTCTTGTGAAACTCTGCAAATTGGGTTTGCGTGACAATAAAAAAGTTATGAGTAGAAAAGTGGGTGCAGTCACGCTCATACAAAGTAAAAATTTTTTTGCCGTTACATATATTTGTCCGATTCTTGTGCAACTTAGAACACACATTGAGATACCGTCACAATAAAAAATTATAATGAATAAAGTGGGCAATACCACGCCCATTTAAAAAAATAATCTATTTCAGCTACTTATACCTAACCAATTTTTATGAAGAAAACTCCAGAATTTGAAAATATCGATAAAATTTCATGGTGGTAATGACAGAAATCAAAAAGCTTAAAAAAGTTGAGCATGATAAGAAACATAGTGAAGTTCCGACTCTTTGTTACCGGTAATAGTTGAGAAAAGTCACGAGATAGCGACTCATGTGTTCATTGGTACAAAGTAAATAGGATTTCGTTCATTGGGTTTTGTGTCGTCTAGGTGGAAAAGAACTATGCTGAGAAGACTGTGGTTGTCTCCAGACATCTGATGTCAGGTCGACTTTCCGTATAACCAAACTTATTCTTTGAACGTACAATTATTACATGCTTTGGAACTTCCTTCTAAGATAAAAATAATTGATTACTAGGCTAAGGTTCGTAACGTTTAATTCAGAAAGATTTGGGTATGATTAATAATCCAATGAACAAGGGAAAAATAAAAATAATAATAAACAATTAGCTACTGGCTTGAGCTTTTCACATGTTAATATATCTGTCGTCACAACCTTTAACCGACTAAGACTAGTTAGGAAACAATATAATTTTTGGTGTGATGGACTGCATTCGTGTCTAAATGAAATCGCTACCAATTTTTTAAGTATGTAACTTATTTAAGACGACAATTATCTACAAATAAGTTAAAGAAAAGCAAACTGACGACTGACTGCAGGCGAGTTTTTGGAATTTTAAAGAGCTCTCCGAAAATTTTTTGAAAACGACTTAGGCGTTTAAGGCTTGTTACCACAGATATACTTAAGTACAAAATCAAACCAAAAAAGTTTGTCAGAAAAATGGTAATGAAGTTTAATATCAACTTGAAAGTGACTTAATTCTAGTATTCATGAAAAAATACATATATAAGAATTGAAATCACATTCAACAGATCCACCTGACAAGTGGTGATAAGCAAAATATACGTGAACACTAACGATGGAAGTGTAGCGGCTTCCGAAAGTGGAGCTACTTTGTTCTGCTGTAAACGTTGAAAAATTAAAATAATGTTAACTCTTCCTTTGTTCCTTGGAATATTAATCATGCCCAATTTGTTCTGAATTAAACGTTACGAACCTTAGCCTAATAATCAATTTAAATTCACAAGTAAATACGTTCGAAATAATCATGCAAATAAATATAATTTAATCGAAAGATTAAATTGAAAATGAACTTAAGCCAAACTAATTATATAACTTTGGATAAAAACCACAAAGTTCCACTAAATTCATAACACAATTGTAGAAAATGTTTTTATCTAAAACAAAGCTCCTTACAAAATGTTCACATTTCTTAGAGTTTACGAGATAATCTCACAAAACTAGCCACTCCTTTATTATCGGTAAAAAACGAACGTGGGAAACGGTGTCTTTGGATTCCTTAAGGACCGATATGAACATAAAAATTCGGGTTATTACATTAAATTATCACGTTTTTTTTGCAACTTTCTTAACTTTATCTTCCTTCCATATTATTTAAAAGCTCTTATATAGTTTCAATTTAGTTTGTATCTAGGTTTATAATCAAATCTTGCGAAAAGTTTTTTATTACTCCTACTATAGTGCAGAGCTGTGAAATTGGTTGCAATCACAGATTTCATGTTAATGATTGCTAATTTTTGATTGCAATCAAAATCGTAAATTTGATTTCATGATTTCAAATTGAATTTCAATAAAAATGATTGCAATCAATTTTCTGAGATTAATTTCTATATTAATTGATTGCAATCAAATTTGATTGCATGAAATGGCTAACTAGCCTACGTTTTGGTACGTCTTTTATACAATTTTGTTGGACTTACACTATAGTAGTTATTTCAGGGAATCAAATTAATTGCAATCAATGATTTAAAAATAAAAATGAGTTCAAAATGATTGCAATCACAAAAGATTACAATCTTGACATGATTTCAGTTTGAAATTTGGAATCATTTCAAAGAATTAAATCAATTTGGTTGAAATAATTTTGATTGCAATTAAAATTGATTGCAATTTTTTACAGCTCTGCTATACCGCTTCTAATAAAACTTTGCACACATGTTGGGTTCCTGGGAATATAATTTGTATTTTAATAATATTAATTTTGATTCCTCATCTTTATATTATATTTGCTCGTTTATTTAATATACCCCAGTAAAAAATGTTCATGTTTTTTGAAGCACTAAAGAAATAAAGCGCTTTATAATTCGCTTTAAAATATGAGCTTGTTCAGAAGCTGATTTAATAGCGTCATAGCAATGCAGGTTTTGAAGCGAGAAAAGTATTTGCTTTTTACTTATACAAAATCTTTGTACACAAGCTATACAAAAAAGCTGATTTTATAGTGCTGATACAAAGCAGAGTTTTAAGCGAGAATGAAGAGTAAGTTTATTTGAATTTCTTGGTGCCGTTTTGCAACAGTGTTTTTGGTCGAGTGATTGGTACCTTGGACGTCAAACCTGAAGGTTCTTAGTTCGATACTAGTTGAAGTTAAAATAACATTGAGAAAATATGAAATTAATAAAAATAAATAAAGTAACGAAATAAGAAAAATTCAAAATGGCGTTAACGACGCCAATCCACATCGAACCAGTTTTTTCATATGTTTTCAGTTCTAGTGCTGAAAATGTTGATGATTTTCAGCGCTTCAAAAGCGCTTTTGTGAATAAAAATGTAGTACTCCAACCCGGGAACTCGCCATACAAAAATCAGCAGCGACATCAGCAGGTTTGTCAGCGCTACTTTTATTCCATAATAGTAGAAACCTGTTTTATTGGAAGCAATTTTTTTACTGGGATTTTACTATTATTTTATATTTCTCTAACATAAATTTGAGTTTCTCAATTAAAATTTTATTATCTAAAAATTAATTAAAATTTTTTCAATCTAAATTTGAAATGGTGTAGTAATATAAGATCGATAAATAATTTTTATATTATGCATTGTTTGCTTGTGACAAATATATAAAATTTAGATCTAAGCTAAACTGTTTTAAAAGTAAACAAAATAATCTAACAATATTTTAAGTTCTTATTCTAAAAGTTACTGTATATTAAAAACAAATAAGTAAATAACAAGTTATAAGTAAACAACTTTTAGCAAATTTAATACAAATGTTTCAAAGCAAATAAAAAACCCAATGCTGTCATTACTGAAAAATTTATAATAATGAAATTTATATCAATTAAATTCTAAATAATGTAAATATCATAAATATATTTTATGTATATAACTCTTGTTCTTTTTGTGTTTTCTCTATCCAGTACATTTGTATTTCTTGCCTGCTAAGATACAGAAATTTTTCTCATATTTTCATGAAGATAGTGTAAAATTATTTGAGTTGTTAAAAATGTTTATTAAAAAGTTCTAAGCAGAATATTTCAAATATATCAATAAATATTTTTACGTATACTGAAGCTATTCTTGATACATATTCAACATCTGCATGATACTGAATAATGATGTTCATGGAACTAGTACTATAATTGTTTATTCATCTGGTTTCTGTTTAAGGAAGATATATGATGATAATAAGACAACAATCAACACTCAACAGTAAAGATCCAGATACCATGAAGTCAGTTAGTTTATTAGTATTAAACATTAACATATCGCTCGTTTAATGCAACGTAGTCATATCTCAGAAAAAATGGAGCTTGGCAAAACCCGTTCAAAGTTTTAAGAATGTTAGCCAGTATATGAACGCCATTAGCTTTTTAGTGGCCATAACTTCGGTATAGATTACGCTATGTTTCTGAAAAAATTTTTTACACATAACGAAGGGATTATAGAACACTTTCCCTCTAGTAACTTAGAAAGAACAGGTTTTCGATAAGTCTCAATAAATTTCGGACAAAATATAATTTATAGATCGGTGCTCTCAGGTGTAAGAAAAATAAAAATTTATTGCCAAAATAAAAAAAAAGTATATGTATGTAGGTATACTGATGGAAAAAAGACGTTGCAAAATCAACAACTTTCGTGGTCAATTCGGCATCCTTGTTGTCGTTTTTTTTTTTGTTGTCAATTCTTACCCGTTTGTTGTCGGCTATGTTTTTATTATTATTTGTGTGTTACCGAAGGTGAAAGTATGCGTGTTTTGCAAAAATAGTAAAAAAATTAATATTTTACAAGAAAATAATTTGCTAGAGTTATTCGAAGTTAATGGTGATATCATGGTGGTCAGTGACACACGTATTCCAAGCACCGATTTTACTAAAGACACTGAGGAGGATAATAAACTTAAGGAATTCCTGATGAGTATAAATATGGAATCCATTTTTTAATATTTAAAAAGTAAGTCAATCAAACATTGTATCTGCAAAACTAATTACAACAGCCTGTTTTTAATGTTTAAGCATCAAAGGTAATACTTCGCAGTAAGCCATATTTAAAAAAAGAAGATTTGAAGGAAGCCGTCCCACCATTTGGGCTACGTGTGGAAGTCAGAGCAAAGCTCTTTGCTGGAAAAAACTGAGGCATTATAGTATTATGATTTTTATAAATGCAGCATTACAGTATGACTATATTTATAGCACGGATTGATGAAGAAATAATGCCAGTACCATCCAAAGTGGGGTAATGGTGGAAACGTAATGAGACACTGCCACCACTCCAGGGCAAGCTGTTCCAAAACCGGCGTAATTTTTTCAAATTTAAAAAATAACTATTTATAAGGCTTTGTAAGCATAATTGCATTGTAATTAAATGTAGGACATTGATACATTGTTGAGCGACACATCAAAAGGGAAGTTGGCGCTTGAATATTCAGGTGCAAATAAAAATAGTTCCTTGTACTCAATACTACAAACGTTTATTGGATGAAATTTGTCGAGTTTTTTTTTCTTGAAAGTGAAATGAAGGTAATATTTAAACACGAGAATAAATTAGAACATACTTTGTTATAAATTCGTATAATACCTTAAACTTATTAAAATAAAAAGTATTTCTACAAATTAAGTAGGCTAGAAATAAATGTTCAAAATTGCCAAGTTTTCTAATGATATTTTATATAAAGTAGCTCGGTATAAAACAAACTATTATCTAGCTACGTACAATGTATTAATTGATGTTTTCAAAATTAAGCAATTTATAATTCAGAAGGAAAATATTTTTATTTTATGTAACCAAGTAAATGTTAAAGAATTCGATTATCATTTGCAATCTTTTGAAGTTGGTTCACTAAAAGAGGACAAAACTTTTTTAGTTCCAATTTTGGAATTTATAATTCCACCATTTCATTTATGTCCCATGAATAATTGAAATTTTTATTTTATAGTTAATATAATTTAAGTGTTAGTATGTATTTATATATGTACATATATTAATAATTAAAATTAAACTATTTAATAAAACACGTTTTAAAAAAGAAAGTATGGGTTTTAAATTTTTATTTCTATGAGAATAAATAGGAAAAGAAACGGAAATTTGTATACAAATCGACAACAAACGGTTTCAAATTGACAACGAACGTTGTCAATGTGATAACGGCATGATGTCAAATTGACAACGGTATGGTGCCAACTTGACAACGCAACGGTGTCATTTGAACACCGATATGGTGTCAATTTGAGAACAACACGGTGTCAATTTGCCAGAAATTCGGTATCAATTTGACCACACTTGTGCTCGGTTTGACAACGAATTTTTTATCATATTTCGTTGTCAGATTGACAACGACTAGTACAACTTGACCACAAACGTTGTTTATATACTTTTAACACTGAATGTGGTCAGGTTGAGCATGTATGGTGGCAATTTTTCTCTGGATGTGAGTGTTTTGTATATATTATTGATTGTAATAATTTGTAACAAATATTATTCGAAAAAAGCGATTCTTCTATATAAGTAATTTCTCAGCGGAACAGACTTTTTGGTACCCGAAATTTGAACTCCATTGTGAACGTGTTGATGAACCCTCATTACTATGTTAAACTAGTTTTTTCCAGTCAGCTCACGTTTTCGAAATACCGCGGATTTCTTATTCACATTATATGCCCAAGGTAGATTTACTTACCAGGTACTCTTGATTCCACAGCTGTTTACTATTTTCTTTATTTGTTGCTGTCAATTTTGTATCAAAATATACAAGTTATGTTGTGTATGTTTTTTAATAATTTTACATTTTGAAGGAAATCCGACTACCTGGTAAATAAATCTTCCTTATTATATACCCCATTTTGTAATAATTTTTTCATCTAAATTTTTAGTGCTACAGCTTAAAATGAGAAATTTTTTGGCAAGACACTCGACTACACAAATATATGTTTCTCTTGGGTATAATAATTCCGTTGGTTTCTTCAAGATATCTTCCAAGGATGTTATAAACGCCAAAAACCCATGAAGAAAAAGTTAAATTGTACATGTCTGTGATTTTCCGTGGGGTTTTAAAAGAAAACTGCAAAAAAGGCAGACTAAAATGGCATAGTTTGAAAAAGACCTTAATAAATTAGTTCTAATATTTAACGATGTACATATGTGATCAATTTTTAAAAATCTGAAAATTTGTAAAAGAATTTTTCTAAAAAAATGATATTTCGTAGAAATAAAATTTATTCTTAATGGTAATCTCAAAAGAAAAATCAAGTAATCCGTTATTAAATCCATTTCTTAAACCAACTACAGAACGCTTGATTCAAGAACGGATTTCAATTTATAAGAAATTATTGTATCATCCCTTACAAAGGTAAATTTTCGCTTTAAAGCAAACGCAATCTAAAGTTAATTATATACATCTACAAAGTTTCTTTGCATTCTGTGAAGTGGTCTCGGAGATTAGCGTGAACGAACAAGTGACACGAAACTTTCATATAACGATATAGTGATTTCAAGTTCGGTTTCTGAAAAAATTAAGTCCCACGATCTCAAAAAACTGCAAATTTGGAGTTGGCATGTTTAAATCTATTAGAAACAATGCATTTTTAATGTATCTTATTAGTTCTTAGCGTTTTGTTTGGTTTCATATACTAAATTATAATACCGGTAGTATACCGATAGTAGTGTTTCGGTGACAATATATACCGATATCGATATAACTCAAATACCGCTACCGATACCGAAATAAAAATTATTTTAATACGAATACCGATACCGTTATTCATGCCAACGTTGCTATTTTTCCCTTTCCGTTTTTGGTGAAGTGTATAAAAAGAGGAGAATAAAATCAATTTAAATAAAAATATTGTTATTTTATTGGTGCAAACACATGCCTAAATATACTTCGAAATAAGCCACCAAGGACATAAAAATAGTGGAAGTTAGCAATATGCCATGAATACTAACACGCGTTTATCCTTATTGCTTACGTTATTTAGAATAGCAAAGAAATTGTGCAAAACAATATTACGATTTAGGTGTTTCATATTTTTTCTTACATCTCACATACATGCGTTAAAATACCGCTATATAACTTACAATAAAATAAAACTTTATTATTATGTTAATCTGCAGCTTACAGCAAATAAAAATAAGAAAATCTGACCAGTACACGTATAAAAGTTCAAGATTAGTTTTTGAGTTAGAGAAAAAACATAAAAGACTTTTGAGCATATAAAAAACTGTTGATTCGGTAAGTACAACCGCACTTGTTTAACAATAATGTATTAAATCAGAATTTTCATTTTATCGCTTTTTATCGAATATGGAAAATTTTTTATATTGTTCTGATCACTAATTCACCACAAAAAACGAGCTGTAATCTTTTACGTAAAATAAATTGTTTTAAAGTACAAAAACAGGCGGCAATTATTTTGAGTTGTTACTTTTTTCATGCTTCAACTGTTTCAATTTATTAATTTTTAGCCACCGATCAAAAAAGGGGTTTTATAACTCTGTATTATATGTTGGTGTATCTGTGTGGATGTACAAGTCCACGTGCAGACCAAACGGCTGTACCGATTATGATTTATTTTTTTATGTTTGAAAGCGACTTGATCGAGAGTGCTCTTAGCTATGGTTGAAGAAAATAGGTCCAGCCGCTTAGAAGATATCATACCTTTTCTAGATCTATCCTGTTGAACCTGTGTGTCTTTGACACCGTAGCTCCCAAATGGCTAGATCGATTTTAAGTTATTACGTTTTGTTTCAAGGGTGACTTGATCCAAAATCTTTTAAGCTATGTTTAAAGGATATTGTTAATTGTAATTGCACTCATATCTATCTTATCATTTTGTGTAATCTAAAAATAGTTTCAGATCAAAGTTTACATCCTCCCAGACCCACCACATAGAAATATATGTAAGGCGATCTACTATAGTGTAGGCAATACGCAGGATATTATCTAGTTTATTATAAAGATGATACACATTTTAACGATTGAAAACTTTTTGAGTTCCTTTACAAAAGTAATCCCACATTTTTTAGACTAATTTTATATTAAAACAATTTAATTATCACATCTTAAAGTGAATTTTCCATCGCTAACATAAAACGCTGAAAGTACGATTGCTTAAATAATTTCTTACAGCTTACAAACATTTTTTACAACAAATAATCTTAAACCAATTTGAAATAAAACATTTTTTGCTTTTTTGTGTGCTTTTTACGCTCCTTTCTATATTCGAGTTATGATTTTAATTATTACCACGAATAAGGCTTAAATTTAATGAGCCATATTATACCGAAGGTAGTTATCATGACCATAAAATATAAACAAATAAAAATTTATGACTTTATATTTATAGGTCATTTGTTAAGCTTAATTTAATTTCCTTTTCTGGTGTTCTTGGTACCCAAAAACTTTTTGATATGACTTTTCTTTGCAGTACAACAAAAAAATAAATAAATAAAAAATGTTAATGTGTGTTTGTGGCTGTGTGTCCTTATCAAATAACATTGGCTTCATCAAACATGAACGAACGTGTATTGCTTAAAGTTTTGTTATATTTTTCATAATTATAGAAATTGTAATTTTATGGCATTTCATATCAAACAGCAGGCACGAGCCAAAGCAATTTTGTATTAATTTAAAATTCGGAGCAGTTGTTTGAGCATTAAAGACGAAAGAAGAAAATAAACTTCAATTATATTAAGTGAAAATTGTAAAATTAGCGTGAAATTAAATTCATTCTACACCTTAGAGAGCATAAAATAAAAATTTATGGAGTGTTTGAATTTCCTGGGTTTTGTGTGTAGACCTGAGGATACAAGAATAATAACAAACTGATTATGACAGCTATGAAGAAATGGAAGAGTAGTTAATAAAATCATGTAAAAAGATTTTAAATAGAACACAATTAAAGCAGCAGAAGCAGGAGATTAAAAATATTTAAGATAATGCCAATTTTTGTTTACAAAACAAAATTTTTACTAAAATTGTTATTCCTTAAAAAATACATTCAATATTTGATTATAATACTAAACTAGAAGTACTTTTCACCAATTTCGACCATTTAGACGACACCAATAAAAACTTTTCATGAATAAGAAGTTAGGCAGCTATTTTTAACGCAATGGGTTTTCATGAATAAGAAGTTAGGCAGCTACTTTTAACGCAATGGGCGGTATATGTTATTATATAAGAATTATAGGCAAGGATGGATGAATGTTTTCAGGTCTATAAAAAACTAGGTACCTATTTTTAACACAGTGGACGCTATATGTTGTTGTATAAGATCTTATTTACTGTGAAAATACAATATATCTCAAAAACTTGAGCCAAAAAAAATATGAATAAAAACCCGAATGCAGATTCGGCAGTCCAAAGGCTTGTAAGCTTATGTTTTTAGTTGTCACGACCTGGGAGGACGAAGGAAGCATTGATATAAATAACTGATTTACGTATATGATAAATTTTAAATTTATTTGTTACTATGAGATTTGGAGAAAAGTTATTAGTGTTAAAAATGTTGTAAACTTTACAGGCAATAATTTTTCTTTAGCAATCTTTTGTGCTATTAATGTTTTTCAAGTTATGAGGCAAGAAAATTAAATTTAATGTTTTCCCCTAAATTTGAGCCCCAACCAATTGACCTGAAACTTGGCAAGTATAATTTCTTAAAAATATTCACCAAACTATGGGTGAGATTAAAAGAAAGTTTATATAAAAATCGTCATATAGCTAATGGTTACCCTAATGCAAAATACTAGGGATAAGCAAGTGAAAAAATATATTGATATGTATGGATAGTGATATAGTTTTATATATCGATATATATCTAATAAAAATATCGATACTCCGATACATAGTATATCGATATATTTTCGAGTATGAGTATTCATACATAATCCCAACGTTTTTTTTTAATAAAACAGAAAAACTACGTTGCTTATACACAATTAATCTGAAAAGAGTTAATTTACAACATTTCATGGAACGTACATCAACAAAATTAAATTCAAAGAAAGAACATTTTTCGTAAGAAAAAAGATTACAAATAAAACGAAACCAAAGCTAAAAAATATCGAATTTGATACTGAATATCGAACTTGGTCGATATATTACAATTAAAAATACAGGGTGGCCCAAAATTAACGTAGTCTATAACTCCATTATATTAAAACTTTTTTCATCTATTCTTTCAGATTGTTGTAAAGAAGATTTGGGAAATTAAAGCTGGAAATGTTTACTACTGAATAACGAACATACATCAAGGGAAACAATGGCGCTGTTATCGGATATTTTCGTGGCTTTCCATGACTTCACGATTTTCGAAGCCATCGTTGGAATTTTTTCTCGACTGTTATTTTTATGGTTGAGTCATGGTCTGTGGCTTATATACGTATGCACGATCTTTAAAATAACCCAAAGGAAACGCTTTGAGAGCGGTTTAGTCTGGCTAATAAAATCACTGCTTCTTGAAATAATGCGTTCGCTGAAAACTCTCCGTAACAACGTCATTATTTCTCTTGCTGTATGATCGTTGTTTAATAGTAAACCTTTCCAGCTTCATTTTCCCACATCTTCTTTCTAATCAAACTCCTTCGTTAATTTTAGTCAACCCGGTATATACAAAGCTGTCAATGTTCACCTTTTTAGGCTTCCGCACACCATAAGTATAAGGGAACCCTATTGTTTTCGCTACGCTGTCCGTCCGTCTGTATGTCCGTCTGTCAGAGATAGTTTTCTCGGGACCCGTAAGAGCTACGAACCTGAAATTTTCACAGAACATGTAAAACTTTGGCCTCTACAACAGCAAATATATGACAGATAAAAAATTAAAGGGTATTCTAAAGCGAGCAACGAAAAATATTGAAATAATAATGTAATATACAGACATTTATATATATATATATATATATATATATATATATATACACTTTGAATTTTCAAAGTTAGTGTGAATTGGTGTAGTCTGTAGAATAGACTACATCAATTAACACTGATTTTTAAAACAATAAAAATGAAAGGGTGTTCTATAAGTTAATGTAATTGTACTATGTAAGTTAGACAATATGCTGTATCTTGGAAACCGTAAGAGGTAAACTCTTGAAATTTTCAAAAACGCTAAAACTAAAAAATTCCAAAAATTTAAAAAAAGTCAAAACGAAAAATCGCAAATATGAAAAAAGCGCTTAAAGGAAAAAAGCACCAAAATTAAAAACGCAAAAAATGACCAAAACTAAAAAGATCACCAAAAAACTATATGAGCGCCAAAAACCGAAAAAGTGGTCAAAATGAAAAAAAAGCACTAAAACATAAAACAATTGCTACAAATAAAATTATCGAAAAATGAAAAAAATTGGCAAAAATGGAAAAAAGCATCAAAACGGAAAAAAAAGAAAGAACTAAAAAAAATCGCCAAAACGAAAAAAACGTCAAAACCAAACAAATCGCTAAAACTAAAAAGATTCAACAAAAAGCGCCATAACTGATAAAAAGCGCCAAAGCTAAAATAAATCGCTAAAACTAAATATAACGTCAAAAAGCGATAAAAACGCTAAAACAAAAAAAAAATACGCCATATAAAAAAATCACCACAACTAAAAAAATCGACAAACAACAAAAATTCGCCGAAAACGAAAAATCAAAAAAAAAAAAAACGCTAAAACTAAATATATCGTCAAAAAGCGATAAAAACGTTAAAAAAACACGACATATCAAAAAAATCGCCACAACTAAAAAAAATCGGCAAACAACAACAAAAAATCGCAGAAAACCAAATATTAAAAAAAAAACGAAACAACTTAAATTAAAAAAGTAAAATTAAACGAAAAGAATCGAAAAAACTGCCAAAATGAAAAAAGGGCAAAAATAAAAAGGGATATACATATGAGTATTCGTACGGAACCCTTAGTGGGCGAGCTAAAGTCGCACTTTCCTTATTTTCAATACGCATTACCAGCTATGAAGCAACAAATTTTTACAAGATTAAAACATTGTTTTTCAAAAAGTATTTTTATTTAAAAAAAATCTGTGAACATGGTTTCTAATGCTCGAGGTGTGTATTTTTAACTGTTGGAAATAGTTTATTTTTAGTACTTATTTTGATGTTTTTTTTGTGATATTGTGAAAATTTTAATCGTTTTATGTGGAGTAGAACTTACTTACTTCCATGGACTCCAAAGGGTATTCCTATTATTCTAGGGAAATTAAAATTTTATGTCATGTTAAATTTTTTTGCAAATAACTGTAAACTAAGGAGAATTTGATATATCTTTAGAAATATTCAAGGTGGAAAACTCTAAAAGTATACACTTTTGCATATAGTTAGAGTGACTCGGCATAGGAAATCTTATATTTAAGGTATAAGATGTATAAGGTATTAGATGTGCTTTGCGTTTATATGTAAAATATTATGTAAGACAGGGAACATTTTTATAAAATGTTTAAACCATCTAACTCTTCGTTGCATGGGTCGTTTTGTCCCTTTCTTAAAAAATGGGTAAAAACTCCCATTCAGCGGCAATATCGAAGGCTAAAATGTTCCACACAAATGTTTCTCGTGAAGTTCTACATAAAAATGCTGAGCACATCTTATACTTTCAACGTAAGTCTTAAAAGATTTGCTATGCTGAGTACTAATTGTGAATAAGAACAAAATTAAGCCTTAAACACAGTTTAAGTTTTGAATGATTTCTGGCGTTCCAGCTCAGTTTGGAACTTGAGTGTCCTAAACAACCTATAGTAGAACTTTAAGGCAAATATTTTTGTAAAACATTTTACCGCATTATATCACTGCTGACGGGGACTATTTTGCCACTTTTTTTAAGAAAGGGACGAAAAAACCATACAACGTAGAGTCAGAGGGTTAAAATGATATATAAAAATGATTTTCGTTGTGGTTTACATAAGTACTCAACATATTTTTTTTTACCGCAAACGTAAGGCTTACAAGATCTTTTCTCCCAAGTCGCTTTAACTATATGCCACTGCAAAAAGGGCTGTGGCAATTGTTGGCAGGGTTGTGGCAGTGGAAGTCTGCATACCAAGTTTGGTGAGGCCATCTTATCGGGAAATATTTTTGCCGCAACTTTGCGATTGCCAACCATAGTGCAATCCTTTAAAATACAACCTGAATTTAGCTGAAGCCAATTACATTCTACAAAACTGGAAAAATATACCTTTAAATCATTGTCCTTTTGCATCTCTCATTGCTTTACACTCAATATCCCAAAGGTATATTTCCAGCTAAGTAACTTAATTAAACAAAATAGGCTTTTTTAGATACACGTATTTAATTTATTTGTTCTCTGTTAATCCAAATATATTTAGTAAAAGGAATACCAATAATTATTAAAATAACTTCATGAACATTCTCTAATTGCTAATTAGTTTTTAAAACTAGAGATCCTCTGGGTATGTTTCGTACAGCATTTATAATTTATCAAACAATTTGAAATATCTATTAAATATTATGTTGTCTATGATTATTTATTATGCATTATAAATATTAACTCGAAAAATAATTTAAACTTATTTATTTTAACAAAGTTATAATAAAACACTTAGCAAATAAATATATTTTATACAGTATCGTATAAATTATAATGTATTGCCAAACATAGACATCATTATCGTAAAATTTAAGTTCGATTATTACACAGGGAGACACTAACGTTGTTGCACGAGATTTACTAGTCGACTCAGATATGCATATATTTATATAATTTCAATAACGCATTAGTGACAATTAGCGTTATTATTATTATTATTATTATTATTATTATTATTATTATTATTATTATTATTATTATTATTATTATTATTATTATTATTATTATTATTTTTATCCATTAATTGTTAAATTTTCCCTGAAGAACTTTGTGTTACTTAATATTGTATAAATTAATAAACATTTTCTATAAAAACTGACCTCAGTTGTTGATATTTAGGCCGTAATTTATAAATCACGTAATCAAAGTCAAATTTATATAGAGAGCAAAAACAAAATTTTAAATATTTTATAAATTTCTTTTATTTTTCATATAAATTTTAAAAATTTTGAAAGGTAAAGCAACGTTTGAATTTATATGCGTTTCTTTGATGAAAAATTTGTATGAATAACAAAAACACATTTTTAACATTTTTTCAAAGTTCCATGAATTTATTTCTCGTGGAGTTTTACATAAATGTGCTAAGCACACCTAATACATGAAACTTAAGTATTTCACTATATCTTATGTCAACAAATAAACATCTTACAAAAAAACTGCATTTTCCTCAAAAATTCTGCAAAAGAGTCTATAGATGACTTTTGAGGGGACTTATTCACCCCTGGAATATATGCTCAGCATATGACCTACAGTAGGGTGTCTTATGGATATTGTAGATTTCTCTGACATATATCAGATATATGAAATGATCGGAGGTAATTATTTAAAGGTATTTTTCTTCAAAAAATCTGCAAAAACCTGTGTATAACTTTTAAGGGGAGAGTTATTTGCCCCTGGAACTTATGATAAGCATATGAACTACAGTAGGGTATTTTATAGATGTTGTAGCTTCCTCTGACATATCAGATACCTGAAATAACTGCAGAAAATTTGTTAACTGTGATTTTCTTAAAAAAATTCTCTAAAATAATTCTTGCAAAAAACAATCGACTACAAGGAAGGCGTGGCACTACCCCCCATATTTTATCATCATGTTGTACTTTTATGAAAAGTAATTGTGTGTGCAAAGTTTCAAAAGAATCGGTTAAGTAGATTTATTTAAAATGAATATTTACTTTTCATGGGCGTACCACTGCCAACTTTTCTAAACATAATGTTGTATTGTAACGATAACTAAAGGTGTATACAAAGTTTCAGAAGAAGCGCTGTAGTAGAAGTTATTGAAAAAGAACATTTGCTCTGCATGAGCGTGACACTGCATACAGAAACTTAATGTGAGTGCAGAGTTTTATAAGAATTGGTTGAGTAGAAGTCGTTGAAAAGGCATGTGTATTTACTTCGTATGGGGTGACACAACCCATTTTTCAACGGGACCAATCTGGAAGTACACCCTTTTAAATAAAGAAAAAAATCCGAAATCGGTTCATAATTGGTGGAGTTTTGAGGGAACATCCATAAAAATAAAAACATACATGACGAATTGATAACATTTCTCCTTTTTTTTAAGTCGGTTAAAAAGTACACGAATGACTTTTAAAGTGGATTTATTCACCCCTGGAACATATACCAAGCATATGATCTACAGTAGCTAGTTTTCCACATGTGTACGACACATTTCATACATTTGTTTCACAAAATAGTCTATCTATAATTTTCTATTACCTTGTTTATACTTCTGTAAATACGTTTAGAAATCATTTTGAACTAAGGTAATACGTTTAAGTTTTTTGTGCTTATACTTAACAACGAAAGCGTATCGACTGAACACTTTCGTTCAATTCACAAGCTCAGTCGCATTGTTTATAGTTTAAAAAAATACGATACTTGTTATTGTGGTTGTAAACAGACAAATTTATTGTGTCGTTATATTGTCGTATTTTAAATGTCAATTCAATGTAGTCAATTTATTTTGAGTAAATACTCTATATAAAAAATCGAATTTTGTTTTTATTTACATCCTTAGTGATATTTTTAATACATTTATAAATTTTTCGTTAACTTGCGATTTTTCGCGTTTTTCCCCATTTTTGCTTTATTTTTGATATTGTTGGCCATTTCTAATAAATTTAAGGGCTTATTTCTGATTTTTCAACTTTTCCTGAATTCTTGCAAAGTTTACGAACGATAAAAGCGACTTTTTGTAAGTTTTCGCCTTCCTTACAGTTTTGCGGATTTTTAAGCAATTTGTTATTATGCTGCTATTAGCAAGTTTTTAAAAATTTTACCTATTTACACGATTTTTACCAAATTGTTTGCATTACTCACAGTTTTTGCGATTTTTAATCAAAATTGTGGCTTGTTTAAAATTTTGCAATTTTTCGCGAATTTTTACTTTTTTTCGCGACAATTTTCGCGTAATTTCCCAAATTTTTTGGTTTTGTTACATTTTTATGGAATTTTAAACAATATTGGGCTTTGTAATCTTTAAAATTTTAGCACGTTTTTGCAAATTTTCATAATTTTCGCGTTTTTTCTGAGTGTTTGACTTTCTATACAATTTTGAGGCTAGTTTCCAATATTGCAATTTTTTGCAAATTTTCGACAATTTCGCGATATGCTTGATTTACTCCATGCTTTTGACGTTTTTAGAGTTCGAGTCACTTTTAATCTACTATTTCAAGCATTGATTTCAATTTTTGCATTTATTTATTTTTAATTTTGCTGGTTCCCGTTCTATACCTTATATTTTTTTTACAAACTAATCTAGTAAATACAATAGTCCTATAAAATTCAATTGTATACTTATAACGCACTTTTGTATTAAAATTGCCAACAACAAAAATTACAATACTATATAATAAGACGATTACACAATACATACGACGTTAATATGAGCTTGTGGATTCAACAAATATTTTAATCGTATTGAAATGACATGTTGATACAACCAATGAAATGAAAGTAATTAAAAATTTTGTTTCATAAAATTTTCTTTTTGTTTATTTATTTTTAATTTGTAGAAAAATCAACTGATCCTTATCCTCATTGAAAATATGCTCTGAGATGATACGTTTAAAACTTTCGATACGACTCAATAGTGCGTTTATACTTAGGGTTTTTCTGAACATGATGTGATAAAATACGATTTAGAATTAAGTATAAACGGAGTATTTGAATAACTTCACAGGCGATTTGTATTTATTAATTAAAGCACGAACCTCGAAATAAAGAAAAGAAAAATTCTTACATTATTCTCTGAGTTAAGAGCCATTTTGAAGGCGATTCAACCCAATGTGCGGCGTGGCTGGTGTTTGTGGACACAAACGTTTTAATTTTGTTTTATTAGTACGTCATTGTTTCAAGCTAATGGCCAAAAGGTATAAAGTTTTGTTGACAGCACAGCTGCTATGTGTTTCGGGGGGCTCATATGTATTTAGGTGTTTGTTGTTGTTTATATTTTATACACATGTATATACAAAAAGAATAGCAGACTTTCCCGGTTGGCAAGACAGATGCATGACCATTTTAAAACGTCGATGACCTGTTGGTGAGAGCTCAAACAGATCAATGAGGATATTTCCAAACAAAAAAGAGCGATACTGTCACCCAGCTTTTCATAAATGACCACGTAAATGACAGCATCCTTAGAAATGTTTCCATTACATTTTTTCGTTTGTTTCTTTTTTACATGTGTTCTACAATAACAGTTTCAGGAATTTTTGTCTCTCATAGACTATTTAGTACAAGAAGTTTGAAATGAAATTTTTCTCCTTGTCTTTAAGCATTGTCTATATGATTTTCATACCACGAAGTTAGTGTGCTACTTCAAATTTTGTGTCAGCTGATAAAAAAAAGCGATTCTAAATACTTGAAATCAGAATGCCAAGAATAAGTGAAAAATTAAAATAATAGCCAGTTTGTTTTTAAATTATTCAACTTGTTAATAAAGTAAATAATACCCAGCTAAATATCTTTTAAACTCTTCATTTTTAATTAAAGTAAAAACAAATTTCAAAGCACACAGAAAGTGAAATTGTTCAAATACATAAACATAAACGAAACCAGCTCTTGTCAGTGACTGAGCCGACTAATTTTCCACGCGGCTTCTAGTGGAAAAACGTTGGTTGGCTGCCAGCCAGCTAAAGTATACAAACAAAATTTTCTTCCTTGCATATTTTTAAATGTCTCGATTTTTTATTTTTACTTGTTTTTATTTTATTAAAATATAATCAAATGTGAAGTAATAAAACTATAAACAGTTTTAGGACATACTTTACTGCATATTACATACATTAATTTGTATCAGCGGCGGCGGATTGTAAATATTCTCACCGGCTCGACTAAAGAGTTTCGGCCGTTCGGCTCAGATTTTTATTATGTAGTTATGACAAAATAATAAACACAGTACAAAAAGTTTTATTATTTTAGAACTTTTTTGTTTGAAGTACAACAACAATCTTTTTAAACCATGTTAAAATATTAGCACTTTATGACATTATGACATGATAAGACACCTTGTGAATACCCCAATTTTAACTGAACTTTAGCAATTAGGGATATATCAAAATGATTCAAACTGGTGCCAGACTGAGCGACAATGTCCACAAGAAGTTCATTTGCTGGTATACGAAGAGTAATGGTTTTTGTTGTAACGAATTGAACATTGCAAGACGAATTGAACATTGCAAGACTAGCTTGCGAACAATATCTATCAACTAGTTGGAATGACCAGTTTCTTTTACCCATTCTTTGAGTATGGTTTCTGCTAGATTGCCTTAAAAGAAACTAAAATCGAGCATGACAAATATCGAAATTTCCTTAATTAGTCGTCGATCAAAATGTCCTCTACGACAAATTGGCCTACTGGGAATTTTTATGTACATATATGTATACATAAACACTTGCATTTGCAACCACGCTTTTCCCTCTACAATCAGTTGTGTTTGACATCCTTAAATTATGCATTCAACAAAAAAATACAAGCAGATCGTTGTATTTGTAATCCTGCTATCACTTTATATAAATAAACTTTGGCTGATGCCGTAGATAGGCCTATAAATGCAGCACCAGAGGAAATAGCGCAGAGTGAGACAGATTGCTAATACAATCACAATACGTAGGTCTGAATATTCTAAACTACTCATTTTATAAAAAAAATCTTCAAATAACATTTGTAACAAACAAGCTGAAGGCTGTTTAAGACGACCACTTCGGGTGTTAGGAAATAATTTACTTGATCAATTTTCATTTATCTTGTATAAATAATAGACAAAAGTTGGCTAACCTAAGTTATGTGCTACAGTTTTAAGTTTTGAAATTAATGTATTCAACCTTGACTTTGTATTGCTTTCCGCAAACTGTTAGAAAAATATTTTTTATTTTCATTTGGATAATTTATAATTGTTTAAAAAATCTTATTCGTCACTTTCTTTCACTATGTGCCAAATTCACAGCTCTTCAGTTCCCAGTTGGCAAAGCTTAGAAGACATCATATATGACGGCTGCAGGACAATGTTAATTCCTCGGCGACATATGAGGGACAGCGGGAACAATTCGTCGACGACATTTTCGAATAAATGTTGCGAAAATTGTACACATGTCACTCAGTTTGTCGTGCACGCAATACTAATATAATTATGTGGTGACAATGTCGCGTATTTTCTCAACAATTATTTTATATATTGTCGTTAATGCTTACGTCAGCGACAATGTCATATAATATGTCTTAAATTTATTTATTTTTTTATTAATCATGGAACAGACTTTTATTTAATAAAAGCCAATATATTTTAATTTTTTATTAAGAGAAGTAGCACACTTAGGCAATGCCTACCAGTTAATTAATTAATGTGCTACCTTCTTTGGGAAAGGAATAGGTTAGAGAGGACAGGTGGTGAAGTGTTTAAGCAGTGCAACCATTTTATTAGTTATTTTACTTCGCCGACGATTCTGCTACAATAACGACGAAGAAGGGTGCTGTGATGTGCACTAGTATATGTCAGCATTATTCGTTGCCGGCATTTCTAACTGAGCAGTGCTATCCCTTCATCACTTTAACAGCCCAACAACAATCAACACAATGACACGCCAATGCACATCAAAAAAATTCATGATTTTGATGGATTGCTTAAAGGTAGTCTTGAGCCAAGACCTTAGGATTTGTAGTCAACACGCAAACCACTTCAGAAAACAGCCAGTTATTTGTTTGCATGGAGACAAAACGAAAGACAATGCCGCTCATCTTGTCCTCTACAGAGTGTGAGTGAACACCAAAATATGCCATAGTCGCTTTTAAAAAAACGTAATGTAAAAAACGTAAGACGTTGTTGGTAATTTTGTCTTCAAAAGAGCAAACGAATGCATTTTCGTGCATCCTCAACAGAGTTAGATTGAAGAAAAAACGAAGTCATTGTCACTCCTATTGTCCACAACAAAGTTTGAGTGACGAAAAAATGTAAGACACTATCTATCAGACGTATTGTTCCTATCAGAATTTAATTGAAAGCAAAACGTATGAAATTGTCGATCATCCTGTCCTCAATAGAGTTTGCTTAAAGACAAAACATAAGACAATATCCTGTAGGGCAATCTTGTGAACTTGTAGGTACTTAGCGGCAAAGCGAACATTTATTTATTTATTTAGTTTTTCTGCTAATGTCTTAAAGCAGTGATTGCCACTCCATAGCCTCGCGAGGCAGTCAGTAATCGTATTTTTCACACAGACACGGTCGGCAATTGACATGTATACAACACAGGGATGGCATATGACAAGTAAAATACACACAAAACAACAATAAAATTTGTAAAAGTGTTGTTGTTTAGTGAGTATTTTACTTATATATTTGTAACTTGTAGTTTTGTGAAACGGGCCGCAGGTGTGGAATCGGAAAATATGAAATATAACACCTCTGATATAGCAAAAGTTTTTTTTTGTCGTTTGTTATTTCTTTACTATAGAAATCCACGGATAGTGTAAGTTTCATGTAATGCTTCGCCCATAATATTTTATGTCTCTAATATCTTCAGTTTTGGAAATTCTTATTTCAAAATTTGCATTAGCTTTAAGTATAATATTTTCATATTCGGCGTGTGTATATATCATTCCATTTTAGCGAACACGTCTCTTTGCTTCCCAAACATTATATCATTTGACAGGAATGAGTGGTATATTTGGGGAGTCAAAATTGTAAATTCTTTATATTATTTTCCTGAAGGAGGCGGATTGTGACATGAGTCCGATTTTGTCCGACATGCTATTTACAAGAGATGTATCCCATTAAGTGCATGAATTAGTTCAGGACTTGTGACCTTTTCGTACAGACTGGAACTTCGGAACTCTGCAAAAGTGATTTTGTGGTACTCATAAATGTGTTATTTATGCAGGGAACATGTAAAACACGTAAATAAACAAAATAGCTCCAAAAAGTGAAATTTGAAAAAAGTGAGACTCGGCCCTTTTCGCAATAAGTGTGAAAATAAGTGTGAAATCAAACCTTAAAAACAGTTTAACTTTTCATTGATTTCTGGCGTACAGGCTCAGTCTGGAGCTTGGTTGTCTGCAAAGACCTATATAAAATTTTATAGAAAACACTTTTATAGAACATTTTATGCCCGCCCTTCCCCATTTTAATGCTGTTTTTCACGATTTGTTAGAATAAGGCTTAAAATTACCGTTATGTGGGGGAGTTAATAACGCTGTATCACAAAGCTATCTGCCTTAATATATTCTACAAAGCGGCCGAACATACCCCACACCTCGGATATAAAGCACACAGCTTTATATACCGATATGCTGCACGAACAGACAAAATTGAGGAAAACTTTAGCCACCCACCCCCCACAAAATAAAATTCCGATGTGATCTTTCAAAACGCCGATAAACGTATTTTTTTTGCTCCTCTACCAAAACCGTTTGTCAGCACCCCGTAATTTTGAGGAAAACTTCGAATTTGTTATATAGTGTTATCTTCTAACTATATACGACTTCTAACTTTTTTGTTTTTGCAATATGTTAAACAAATGGCACATTTTCAATTATTTAAAAGTAACGAAAAATTTCTTTGGCAATGCTTTTTATTGGAATTCATAATTAAAAAAAATTAAGTATATAGAAAATCAAGTAAATGAAATTAACGTTCATTTATATTAAATAATAAAATAAAATATTTATGTTTTTAAAATTCAAAATGTAAATTTATTTTTGCTCAAACAAAAAACACCCAATGGAATTTTTATTGCAAATTATTTTGTTAGTAAAATTTTTATTGTTAAATATTTACAAAAAACATTTTATTATTTCATTAAAAAATTATGCATTTAACATATTTTTCCACTTCAGGGAATTTTAAGTGGAAAAAAAATATGTGTACATATATATGTATAATTTTTTTCAACAGGAAATATGTAGGGATGCGTTTACTCGTATATATTTTATAAGTCATATAAATATTTTCTTTTTTGTAAATTCTTGTATTTGTTATTTTCATAACGAATAAAAGCAATCAAGGTAAATAATGCTGTCATAGATAAAAACATTTATATAAATGAACAATATATTACAAATTTTATATATATTTCCCAAAAGTATGCTATAAAAAACTATATATATAAATATGTACATAAATTGTGTTATATCATAAATATTTGGTAATACAAGATATTAAAATAAGTAATTTATTAAATTGATGTAAAAGAATGGAAAGTGGAACATTAAGTACTTAACCCATACATACATACATACATACATACATACATACATACATACATACATACATACATACATACATACATACATACATACATACATACATACATGCATACATACATACATACATACATACATACATACATACATACATACATACATACATACATACATACATACATACATACATACATACATACATACATACATACATACATACATACATACATACATACAAACATACTTGTAGGTATAATTAATTTAATGAAACAGCTGTTCAATAAAGTAATTTTAAATGAAAGTGAGGCATATCTTCAGGATTATTTTTATTGTTCAAGATGTATCTGTTGCTTAAATAATTGGATTAATAGCTTTTTAATTTTATAATTATTTTATAAATATTATATTTCTATTTTCTGAGCACTATCGTTTAAATATTTATTAAAAACAATATTATTTTAGATACGTCTAACAACTATACTTACGCATGTATATATGCATATAAAAGTTTCCTTCTATTCTATATTCAATTAAAATGCCAAAAATGCAGTCGGAATTTGTTAAAATATTTATTTTATGTGCAGAACTATATTAAGAAAATAAAAATTTATTTTTGCTAGTTGCATTAAACAAATTTTAATGCACAATCTTCTATATTTGCATTTTAGAGCAAATTGTAAGAACTTTTCAGAAATTCTTATTTACGCTTCCAACGTAAATATGTACATACTTTACTATAATTACTGATAAGGATATGAGTTACACCAAAGCCATAATTTAAGGTATCTTATATGCAGTCATTTCATTTATGGAAATGCATTAAGGCATAAATAAAAAGCCAACTAGTTCCGTAAAAAACTATATACACATTATATGGTCCCAATAAAAAAAATAATGTGAGTTTGATCACAGGGGAGATGTGTAAACATCTAGTAATGAAACATTTCACCTTCTACCGAAACATTATTCTCATCATTCACCACACCCAACAAATCGCTCAAACCGATAAGCTTCGCATCAGACACCTCTGACTCACTCCCACCAGGCATATCGCCCTTCCGCTTCCGCGCAGACATAAATAATAGTATTATTTATCCACCAGCAAAAAATAATATACCCGTACAAAATAGTTGGAATTACCGCAGTTAAACAGCAAAATAACCAACAGTCAAAGACAAACGAAGTCAATAAACCGTCAGCAAAATATTGCACCAAGCTCAGCAACAAATTCGGTAAAACCAAAAAACCGTTTTTTTTAAAGCCCGAGTTCAAAGACCGAGATGAACCGGGTCTGAATCCGGAAAAACTGGACCCAAAATCCCCTTAATCCCAAAAGTTCCCGGTAAAAATCAAAAACGGCAACGCCGAAATACTCACTCAATTCAAAAACACGGCAACACAGCACCAACCAACAAACGTACGACCTTACTGCCGGAGTTTGACCTTGAGACTCCCTTTGCCAGCGGAGTCTCAAAAAATTAAACACACTATAAATACACACACGCACTGTGTATATAAAATGAATGTCTATAACAACACGAAAATTCAAAATCGATCCCAAAATACAATCGCACAATATCACAGGAATCCGCAACCCGATTTGAAAAATTTGTATCACCTCTAAAAGAGGACAGTCGAAGCTACCGATAGCCACAAAAATTACGAATGAAACTTGAAAATCACTTCCGAAAAATCTTACCTATAGATTTTACTAATAGATTTTACAAAGAGGGACATGTGGTAGACCGAAGTCCAACCAGGCACTAGCACTGGTCGAGCATCAGTCCTGTAACCAAACCTCTCCGAGCGATTTTGGTAGCAACCACGTGATTAGCTCCCGAAGGAAACCTCACCAAACAACTAGACACAGAATCATCCTTCCTGCAGAGGGTAAGACGAAGTCCGCCAGCGACATCATCGCAGATGATGTCGCTTAACGGCGAGCATCATCTCTTTAACCCTCTGGAAGGCTAGTCATCTGTGGGGCCACTGGTTCCCGTGGTACCAGTTTATGTTACTGGTCAAGCCTCGAAAGAAAACCCCTAGAGGTTAACTTTCTATCGACTTTGGTCTTGAGAGAGACCCTAGGTGCCTGTTCACCTCCTTACTGACTAGCGTAGGCAAGCCTACTTCCTTATATAAATATGTGCACGCCCGTTACTCGGCTGCAAGAGATTGGGTAGTAACACATAAGTTTTATGGGTAATTGGCCTAAGGTAATGTCAGCAAAAACCAAACAACCCTATTCCCAGGAAGCACATCACCAATGTGTGAGTAATCACCAAGATGCATGAGCAGTACCCCCGGGGGGAGTAGATAGGGACAGAAGGAATCTCGTTAATCCATGAATGATGAAACTACTACTACTATTGCGCACTAGATGATGTTAGTGTATTTCTATGCAGCTGTTAAGTTTCTCTGTACTTCGTGTTGTCCGTGTGATTACACTAATACACTCATACACAGGTCACACCGCGTTATTACAATCCTACTCAAAATTTGTGATTGTATTGTAAAAAAGATTTTCACCCCCTAGCGTATAGATGTTTACACATCAAAAAGAGCTTCTATGAAAGTCAATAAGATATTGAACTTGTGATCTGGAAGTGGTGCCAATTCGGATCATTTCTATTGATTTTCACATAGGCTTGTCATTCCAAGAAGTTCTCTGTTTTTGTGCCTATTTTAGTAAATGCAAAGGAACTAGTGTTTAATTACTTCTATAGAGCTATTTTTATAATAAAAATATAACAATTCATAACATTTGTTTCATACGCAAGTATTTGCGAAAATTTCGAATGAGCCTCAATTTTGTATAACTAAAATGACGTTTTAATTAATTATGTGGATGTTGCTAATGATCATTTCCTGAGAAGTCGAAAGTAAAGACTTAATGATACTTTGGAACTAGTGAAAAAGTAGTTCCGCTAAAATTACTATTAATATACCTTGAAGTCATTGAAGCTCTGCAAGAAATTTCAGTTCAAAGCTCACCTTAACAACTGTGCATTAAAAATTGGAGGTATTTAACTCCAGATTATTCTATGTACATTATTATCAAGTAAGAAAAGATTTTAATTTCTAACTCTAGATACGGGTATGAAATCTTATTATTAGCATAACAATTTATGAGAAGACCCTTAAGAAATAACTCAAATTTCCTGTAAGATCCCCAGAAGCACAATTCTTCATCTTGCTAACTAATCAAGACATGGTGTAGTAGTTTCTGGGAAATATTGTGATTTGGGGCTCTCTAGACCTTGACCTTTACTCGATTAGGGGCTATTCACATATTACTTAACGCTATTAATTACAAAATTTTCAATATCAATTCTCTACTTCGTAACAAATCTTGGTATTCATATCGTCTGATGATCCTACCCGACAATAGTTTAAGATAATGTTTGTCTATTAGCAGAAACTTTTTGGATTTATTTTGGAATAACGTAATAAAACGTTTTGCTTGCCTGAAAGGCTTTCTAATAGCGAGCATACTTCATCTGAGCCCAGTAACTACTTTCCTATTTAACGTATCCACGTGAGATGCCAACGAACGGTTCCGGCTCTCTAATCATACGTTCATCACCTACCTATGTTTGCTATACAGCCAGCCTGTTCGTTTCCAGTATGCCCTTAGTGCTCACCAGTGATGCCACTTTAGCCATTTTCTGGCTAAATTTAGACATTTTTCATCCAGCTTAGCCAGAAGAAATGTTAATTTAGCTATTAGCTGTTTTTTTTAGCCACTTTTATTTTAATCTAGCCATTTTTTAGCCATTTTTTCATACTTGACATTTTTTACCGATTTTTTCATAAAAAATTTAAGCTCGCAACAAAAAAACACTTATTTATTTACTACTAAAAAATACAACAGAGCAATATGTTGTTGCTTTCGCACGCATGAGAAGAAAACAAACTTTGGTAAAACCTCAAACCATTTTTCAGAGATAAAAACAAGGTATTTTGTTTTGTTTACACTCATATTCGTTCATCCATTCAGAAGTTATACACAACAAACTTTTTAAAAATTGGCAAAAAATCACCGAAAAGTGTTTCGCTTATAAAAATAAAAATCTTTGCTGACCGCAAGAATATCTAAGCTCCGACTTTCATGCAACTAAAAATTTATTTTAAGCGCTTAACAAATGCACCTAAAAATTAAAAATATGCTCAAAAATATGAATTTACCTACGAAAAAAATACCAAAAAAGAGAAAAAAACATAAAACAAACAAAATTGGGTCTATTATTTCATGAAACCGAACTTTAGTTGCGTTGCCAATCGGCAACTGAAAATTAATGGTTGCCAGAAAAGCACTAAATAGGAACTGAAAGTGACAGCTCTCAGATGCTGGTTGCCATCGGTGCATCATTTTCAGCAACTGGCAACGCAAGTGAAGCTCACTCAGCTGCTATAAATAATCGGACTATTAAAATATGTTTGCAAATATTAAGAAATATGCATTTAAAAAATTTGTATTACTCCAAAAATATGCATTTATTGCCATCAAAATATGCAAACATATGCAACTACAAGTTGATGCCAAACTACTTTAAATTTGATGATTCGTATAGATAATTAGTCAATACCTCTTTATCTATCACAAAAAAAAAAACATGCATTTGCATGAAAGTCCGAGCACTGCTAATGACAATCGATAGGAGACAAAAACAGAATTCGAAAAGGGGGGTTGAAACTTTTGGAAATACTTGCATTCAGAAGTTATACCCAGCAAGCTTTTAAACAATTTTCAAAAATCGGTGAGCGCAATAAGAGCTAATGGCAATCGAATAATAGCTAACGGCAACCGGAAGGTGGCAAAAATACAATTGAGAAACGGGGGTTGTCGCTTTCAGAAATACTTGCATTCAGAAGTTATTCTCAGCAAACTTTTTAAAATTGGCAAACATCACCGAAAACTGTTTAGTTTATAAAAAACAAAATTATCGGTGAGCGCAATAATAGCTAATGAATGACACTCGATAGGCGGCCAAAATACAATTTAGAAACAGGGTTTGTCACTATCTGAAACCAAACAAACTTTTTAAGATTGACAAAAATAGCTGCAAAAAAGTTTGATAGTAAAAAGAAAAAACTTCGGTGAGCGCAATAATGGCAATCCATAGGGTTTTATTTACTTAAAAAAAATCTTTCCAATTTGAGGTAAAAGATAATATATGAACTACTTTCTTACTTTTGCTTAATACTTATGATTTTTGCATTCGATCTCGTTTAGCAATTTTTTGGATAGTTTTTAGTCATTTTTTCTACATATAGAAATTATTGGTGACAGAATTCTGGCATCCCTGGTGCTCACGAATACAGCACAACGTCAGTTTATTATGAGCGCCAAGTTCATTAAGAGAAGTTACACAGTCCATGATAACTCCCGACTTTAACTCATTAGATATTAAGGCCGTGAGGACTGTCGAAATATCTAAAGTGACTTTAAGTTACACTAATATAACTATAAAGTCCTTTTTCATTTGAACTACTATAACACCATCACAGTTCTCTAGGACAGTCAATTATCTAACGAATTTGAAGTATTTCAGCTGCAAATATTTAAAAATTTGTTTAAAAACGCATTTCTATAGGTAATTCAATCCACTAAAATCGGAAATATTTACTGTACGGGGAAGTAGGGTGATCAACTCGGGTTTCAACCGGTTTTTAGACCGTTTTTTCGCCACGTGGTTGTCGGTTTTTTTGAAAATGTTGATATTTTGAATGGCGAATAGTCCGGTTTTTTTAAATAAAAAACCTGCCAAGTCGAATACTTTTCGATTTGTATATTTTATTAGTTTTTACTATATTGAAACTTAGACGAACTTTTACTGTTGATTTTCCTAAGTATTTTTTTTTTTCAACAACATTTACTAAAACATGAAATTAAGGCAAATGAATTGTATAAGGTGGTAGCAGGGACGAATTAAATTGGCTTTGTGATGTAGAATGGACGTCAAACTCCATATTTTATATGGAGTGTGACATCCACCGTAGACAAAAAAATCATTGTTCTTTTTGTATTGCTGTTTATGTATTTTAAGCGCAGTATGCACGGTAAAAATACATGACATACTTTATAGTAGTACTAGCAAAATTTTGCTGTATGCGTCACTCCGACGATGTTTGAAGGAAAATCTAAATTTTTGAACTTTTCGCTTGCATGAAGCTCGTATTTGAACATGTATTCGTAGTAGGTTATGCATTTATTAAAGGAACACAGTAACAAGGTAAAGTCATATAGTAGTGTTTCATAACTAGAGCTTTCAAACTCTGTACATAAAAGAATTTTTAGATGTAGTTTGACATTCGGTTTATTATAAGATGATTTGAGTTTAACTTAATATAGAATCCATACGTACACGATGCTTGTGTTATGCATTTTGACCGTGAATACTGCGCTTTAAGGGCAAAATAAACTTTGGAAGCGGCTTGCCAAACATAATTTTTTTTATTTACACACAGACTACACAAAACTAGGCCGTACAAGTATAGATTTTTCACTTTAATCACTAATTTAAATTTTCCACGACGACTTCACTCTATGAAAATTTTGTTGCATATGAATCAATTTCACAACAGTCTACACAGGCAGCTTACCACAATTTCAATATGATAACACAAATATCTAACACCGCCATATATTACATAACAGGCTTGTACAAAAGTAGATTTTTACTATGCTTGGCTAGTCGCTTGCGTAGTCTATTTGACTATTTAGTGATGTAAATTTCACAACAGATTATACAAGCAGCTTACCACAAATTCAATATGACAATTAAAATTTCTAGCACTGTCATATATTACATAATAGGCTTGTACAAAAGTAAATTTTTACTATGCTTGGCTAGTCGCTTGCCGATTCTATTTGACCTTTTAGTGATGTGAATGTCAAGAAATAAACAAGAAGGAAAAATGTAAGCCTGTGTACTACCTCTGATATGTGTGCCTAATTATTTTTCGGACAGAAAAAACTATATAAAAATATGAATTTCAACAATATTTTTCATTAACTTAATACAATATTTCGTTGTATTTCTTTCCCATGCCAGTTATTTCTTTTCTTTCATACATAAGTACTTAAAACAAGTTTTATCTCACAAAAATATAAATGGGATATGGCTCGGTTGCAGAGAGCATGCTTTAAGTTCGGGAAGGCAGGGTTCATATCCTAGCCAGTTAACATTTTTTTAATATATATATTATTTTCGTTTAAGATAAATTTGTTCTCAATATAGCCGAATTCTTTATCACAGGAAATTAAAAAAAAAAATTATGGAATACCGGGACTTTTGTTATCAAAAGCGAAACTTAATTTTTTGTGTGTAAATACTGAAATTGTTCTTTTAAGTAAGGGAAACTATAATTTGCAATTCAGAAATTATGGGAAATCATATTAATTGATATTGTACCAAATAAAAGCTTTGACAAATAAAGTCAGATCCGCACAAAAACACAAATATGAAAATAAGGCCAAAAATTTTGTCGGTTAAAAGTAATGAGATCAAAATACTCAATAAATAAATAAAAAATACAAATAAAAATGAAGACCAAGCTCTTAATATGTACAGAACCATTCAATTTTTAGGTAACCTGCTAGCTTAACAATATTTTTTTACATCTATACAGAAAAAAATAGACAAGCATTATGTTCAATAAGACCATGTTATTAAAAAAATATGAGTTTTAATAACATTTGTCATTAATTTAATACAATATTTCATTGTATGTATTTCTTTTCCATGCCAGTTATTTCCTTTCTTTTCATATATACGAGTAAGTACGAAAAGATCGTATCCAAAAAAGTATTTTATTCAGTTTTGTCGTTTGGCTGTTTTGGCCACAAAAAGGGTAAAATTTTCTATAGTGCGTCGCTTCATCTAGTTCACTCACTTTGATTCGGCGGATATACAAGATTATAATTAGGATTTTATTGATGATTTTCGAAATAACCGCCTTAACTGGACATTCTAAGCAGGATCCCTCACCTGTAGATGTATGGGAACATTTCCTCTAACTAGTTTCTTTTTATTGATTTAAGAGTTTCAGATTTTAAGAAGAGAAGTTGAATGAAAGCAGGAAATAGTGTTGTTTTTAATTTTTTTCAAATATAAAATTTTATATAAAGCATTTTCTAAATAATGGCCAGTTTTTGTTTGAAATAATTTTGAGAAAAGTATTCTTTTGCATTTCTTTAATAGTGGAATTGATGTAATTCTCCTTATACTATTTATTCGCTTGAAGTTTTCTGCTTTAAGGAGAGGATCATCGAATATGGCAACGTAATAATAAAATGACAACTGAGCGATTTTCTAACATCATACATCTATCACAAATTTATATTGATCGCCAAATTTGATGACCATCTCTCAATTTTTTTACTTAATATAGGTACATTGCAATAGAGATACAATAAAGTACAAAGTTGATATTTGCAATTCAATTGCCATTTATTTTGCACAGTGTTTAGTCATACCATATAATGAAAAAGCTTTTGATAATGAGTTGTCAAATTTGAAGATAATATAAAGCGACAGTAAATGCTTTAGTACGAATATTAAGTCAATAGTATTTAAATATGTGAGTGAGTTATTATGTATGTAAGTATGCACTTGTACAGCATTGAGAGTAAATAAATGTGTTTATTTAAGAATGTATGAGTACAAGTTAGAATTTGGACAGAAAAATGCAAACAAACCATAAGGAAACAAATTTAAGGAAATAAAACAAAAGAAACTAAACAACAAAGCTGGTAAGTATAAATGTTTAGTTTTTAGTGTTTTAAGAGTACACGCTCATATACGTAAGTACGCATATAAACTTACATTCATACATGTTTATTTGCTTAAAGCAAATCTCACATTGTGTTGTATTGTAAGTTTACTAAATAAAACAACAATTTTAGTTGCACATGCAGACATAACTAGCATGCAAATATAATTGTTGACAGTAAATATACAAATATGCACACAGAACACAAATAAATACAACACTATCTAACACTTATACATATGCATAAGTGTGAGTATGTATGTGTGTGGTCTTATACAACAGGAACTTGAAAATGCATATACTAGCATACGCTTGAATATTTACAATGAAAACATGCACAATGAAAACATGCACATTTATGCACACAATCATGTTGTAATTGTTGTTTAAAGTTTTCATGTGCGTTTGACTAGGTGTGCATACGGTTTGTCAAGTACTGTCCCTGTTTTTATATGTTCCTGCTATTTCTGTTGTTATTTTCGTTGTTTAGGTAGGAATGATAGTTGTTAATAGGAAAAAGGCATTTAAACAAATACTAGCCGGAAATACGACATAACTATAGAGAATTTTACAAATATTTATTAGCGTATGCATATTCACACATACATATGTATATACATAAATTCTATAGTAGAATATATAAATATTTTTAAAAATTTCTAAGGCAAACTGTTGGGTAAAGGGTAAAAACTGAAAGTATGATAAATATGATTAAATTTTATGCAATACCAAATTTATTAAATTAATGTGAAATATTCGCTAAAAATATATGTATTCCATATAGTAGGCGCATTATTAGATATTTCGAGTCGAAAGAAACCCTTTTCGAATCCAAGGCGAATTAATTTTACAGTGGGCATCATATCGACAGCTGATTCCAATTTCTTGGTGAATGCTAGCTGTCAATTATACATATAAATCGATGCTTAATTTTTTCTTCTATTTTTATGAAGTTTGATAGAGACGGTACACCAAATATGCTTGTTGTTTTTGTATTATTATATATGTTGCCGCCGCACTGCCACCTAGTAAATTTAATTTACCTTAGTGAAAGGCACACAAATTCAAATGATTTACTTTTCGAATGGAAATACATTATAAGCACGTGCATTTCGATTGTGCTTATTGTTACCGACTGTAATGTACATTACCAAATAATGCAACTATGAATAACATTTTTATTCTTTGAATTTGCCTCTACCCTTATGATAAATAAAAACTGTTGCTATTTTGTTAAACACAAGGGGCCAAGTCAGATCTTAAGAAATGAAACTTAAATTAATTAAAAATCATAAGAAAAACTTTCTTTCAGCGGCAATATAGCGGGCAAAAATCTTCTACACAAATGTTCTTCGCGGTCGTTTACTTGAAAAAGATAAACGCAAAGTATACCTTAAACATAAGGCTTAAAAGATTTTCTATGCCGAGTACGAATTGTGAGTAAATACGAAATTAACCCTTAAACACATTTTATGTTTTGAATGATTTCTAGCGTCCAACTTAAGTTTGGAGCTTAAATTTCGTTATTTCTACAGTAGAATTTTATTGCAAATATTTTTGTAGAATAATTAAGCTCCCTACGTCACCACTGAAGGGGATTTATTCCCATTTTTTTAATAAATCTACAAAAAGACCCATGAAACGAAAAAAATGTTCCAGAAAAATGTTTCTCGTGCTGTTTTACATAAAAAAAGCTGAACACATCGTGTACCTTAAAAGTAAAACTTACAAGATTTCCCATGCCGAGTACTAATGGTGAAGAAGTATGAACTTAACTCTTAACCATAGTTTAAGTTTTCAATGATTTCTGGCGTAAAAATTGAGTCTGGAGCTTCGTTGTCTTTAAGAACCTATAATAACATTTGATGTCCAACATTTTTATGTAACAATTTATTCCCGCACTTTCCCTTTTTACTGGTCTTTTTAACGATTTGTTAGAAAAGAGCCAAAAATTACCGCTATTTGGAGAGTTAGAGGGTTAATATGTTTCACAAAAAATATTAGGCTTAATATTTTCTACAAAGTTGCTGAACATACCTTATACCTCAGATGTAAAGAACATACAGTTTCATGTACTAATATGCTGCGCGAACAGGCCAAAAGTGAGAAACTTTAACCCCCTCTAAAATAAATTTCCAATGTGATCGTTCAAAACGCCGACACACGTATTTTTTTTTTGTCTCCTCTACCAGAATTTGTTGTCAGAACCCCGTAATTTTTGTGCGTGTTGTACAGAGTTATTTACGTATTTTCTTCGAAATGTATTGGCTTAATTTAAAGCGAAAAAAAACAATGCAAGTATCTAATTCGAGCCTGAATAATAACTTTTAATTAAAATCTGTATTTTAGTAATACAAATCTAAATTTTAGTAATCAAAATTTTTAAATATTTATAGAAACTTTTTATTTCTATCACATTAGTAATTTATTCAATTACAAAATTCCTCAATGTTTGTTAATTTATTATTATTAAAAACTTTTGAGGAATACATATTTTTTCTACATGGATCATATTTCCATATTTTCTTTTTCATTTTCACAAATTTCAGATGTTATACTAAATAGCAGCAATACAAATTTTCTTCTCCACAAATATGAAAGTTTAAAATTGAAGTAATACAACCAACTAACAATTAGTTCGAAAGACAAATATTTGTATTGTCCTTTACACAAGTAAATTTAATATTGTTTTTTCTCAATTCAGTTCTTCCCTCTCTCTGTTACAGTTCAACATGAATACATAGATATAATGCACATTAGGGGAATAACTAATTGCTTTTTTTATAAGTATGCAATCTTCAGTTCCAAAATCGCTTAAAGCATGAAAAACAAACTATGAGCTGCGATTTCTCTTTTTCACGATAGTGAAAAAACTTCACGCACCAAATGCAATGAAGCTTTGTATTTATGGTATTTTTGTAATTAAACAAATACTCGATATTAATATTGCAACTTTCTCAATTATTTTCATTAATAATCAAAATTGTGGGTAACTATTTTATATTACCAACCACAAAAAAGTAATTTCGGGTAAACTATCAACTTTTTTTTAATAAAAAGAAAATAGTATATAAAAAATTTTAATGGACTTAGTCGCTCTTCGTAGTTTTTTCTATGCCCTACACGATTTTGCAACTCGAGTACGCTGCCAAAATTAGTTATATCCCTAATGTACATATATATTTGCCATAAAAACGGAATGTAGTACTTCTAATCTAGTATTCAGTAAAAGTTTCAATTTGAAAACCAAAGTTTTGTTGTAACGGAAATGTAATTAAATATTATGCATGTTATAACATATCCACATTTTAAAATAAACAAACAAATAATTTTTTAACATTATTTTTTTGACAGAAGAATGCACATTTAAAAATTTTAATATTAACTTTTTTCATGCATTTATAAATTTATGTCTAAGCACAAAAATCCTTATTACAAATAGTGTGACCGTAGAAAACTTCTAAAAAGCGACACAAAAAGGAAATTTTTAGTGGCAGGGCAAAGAGAATCATGCGATAAGGACAACTCCATTACGCATAAACAATTATTTTACATAATTTCAATGAACAACATTTGCCAAAAATACGTTGACTCAATGTACGCATAAATTGTTTCAATGAAAATATTCACTACACTACACTAGGTGAAAATTAATGAACAAATCATTGGAACAATAAACTTTTTCTTTGAATTTATGTACCTTCTAGTGATATTACGAATACAAATTTTTAATATTCGCGAATTCGAATACGAATATCTGAGCCAATATTCGCCGAATTCGAACATGAATACGAATATTCAATCAAAATAGTTAGTGCCAGTTAATATTTCAAATTTAGTTGTAGCTATTATGACATTCCGATAACTGAATTTGAAATGATTAACTTAGCACCTGAATGGCACTTTTTTAATTTTTGGTGGAAAGTGAATAGGGAAAAATGCTAGCTTCTTTTACTTATAGTAAGGCGATATTTAGTGACACCATCAGCGAGTGTTCCGAGCGATCGAATGTTTAGTGGTGCGGGGCTTATTTATACACCGCGTCACAATAAGCTTAAAGGAGAAAATACTTCAAAACTTTTATTTTTGAAGCTCAGCATTCCTCTACTGAGCTTTGATTATTACTTTAACATGATTAATCAATTAATTTATAGGACTTCACTTTTTAAATACCATGTTGTTGTAATATATATAGAAGATTATTATTTTGCGTTAGAGACAAAGGGTTTCTTTAAGTAAAAATTCATATTTATTTTTAATTTTCAGTATACATTTTTTTATATATTATAACATATTCGCAAAATATTCGTTAAATATTCGCTTGAATTTGGCGAATACAAATATCATGAAAGAGGCAAAAATTCAGTGTACAAACGAAATAATTAATCAAGACTCTTGAGTATTAATGTATTTCATCGGGATTAAATAAATATATTTGGAATAAAATGAACGAGTTTTTCCTTCTTTTTTAAAACAGGAAACGTTTCTAACTCTACCGAAGTATGATGAAAGCATTAATTTTTGCTCTTTATATCATAAAACAACACTTGCATCCATATTTGTATCCAAGTAAGCGACAGAGAGGATGCACTATAAAAATGTTTGAGTTGAAAACAAGACTTCGGGCTTAACAACATGAAAAAACATAAATAGCCGACCATCTTCCCCGTATGTGCGTTAAATTCCTCATTCGCTTACGTTATTGCAACGCGTAATGCAGAGGGGATGCACTGTGTGCTTTTGCGAATCTTCGAAGGCCTTCTACTTGATCTGGCTGCTTCCTTGTATCAAGTTTATTTTTGCTGGGAAGTTAATATATCTGAAGATAGTTTATCATTTATTTTTTTATAATTCTTGTAAAAAAATATGCCAAGTGAAATAAAAACCTTAAACAACAGCACCAATTTGACTTATGTATTAGAGTATATTTAGCAGAAACGTGTCGCGTAACGTTTGAACTTTTAGTGCCACTCAACTTTCGGTGTTAGTTATAGAAAACGAACACGTCCGCCTATTTATATCTAGGAATTCACCTTGATCGTCGTCTAACGTGGAAGACCCACATAGATTCAAAGCTAACCCAAATGAAATTGAAAGCAGTTCAACTTAATTGCCTAATAGGAAGAAATTCAACACTTAGTCTAGACTGTAAACTTCTTCTATACAACACCATAATAAAACAATTTGGTGCTATGGTATTCAGTTATGGGGCACTGTCTCTGTATCAAATATAGAGAAAATTCAATGGCGACAAAATAAAATTCTGCACCTTGGTATGTCAGAAACCATCGATTCCATAAAGATCTAGACGTCAATAGTATAGTCTGTGTTCTTAAAACATGTGACAACATATAAAAAAAGTTCGAATCGCATCCAAATCCCTTAGCCCGCTATATAAATAATTTTAGAGGGCACACTCGGCTGAGAAGGAGGGACACTCTTGATCTCAGCCCTCGTGTTCGGCTGAGGTTAAGATTATAAGACATCTGAAGAAGCAACCGTTGAACATAACATTTTGTCTAGCAGTGGCTGGACTAATTATTAACAATTTTAGTTGTAAGATTTGAATACTTATTGTTAGTTCAATTTGCAATTGACTAATGATCCAACTATGAAGCTGAGATCATTTGCATACATACTATATATCGTCACTTTAAATCCAACCGGACGTAGCTACACAAAAGTTCGAAATCGAG
This sequence comes from Panzeria rudis, assembly GCA_956483635.1. Taxonomy (NCBI): domain Eukaryota; kingdom Metazoa; phylum Arthropoda; class Insecta; order Diptera; family Tachinidae; genus Panzeria; species Panzeria rudis. The sequence continues at coordinate 73,400,501 of OY101448.1, read as the reverse complement.
ATTTTGATTGATTACACTGCACAACAATATGGCAACTTTTGTCTGATGATTGACTTTTATCACGTGATGTTTACTAATTCGACGTCGCTGATTTCAAATATACCCTCAGTTTTTTTTGTAGCAGCTCTTGTTTACGAGATATAGATTTCACGAACAAGTAGCTGTGTTACTGTGTTAATTTGCTTGTAATTAAGAAAATATAAAGTTTTCTGGTTGGAGCATTCAGAATAGCTCTCTACCTTCAGCTTTAGCAAAAAAATCATACTCGTATAAGAGAAAGTATTTTTCATTATAAGAATTAAATAAATTAGAATTATCTCTAAATTTAAAGTGTTTTATTATAAAAAAAACACCTGTGTCATATTTTTTAACTCGACCTGATACAGAAATTTTAATCACGGAATTGAAATCGTCATCAAAAGTTGTACTAATATCATGTACCATAACCCAATCATCAGAAATGCTGTTGTGCAGTAAAAAATATAAAAGTGTACTTACATCCCTTTGCATTTAAGGTGATGATATGTAGATATATTAGTAATTAACAAATAATTAAAAGTATTAGTCAAATAATAAAAACACTTGTAGGTTAATCTTCTTTATAATATAAAGAAAATTAACTTACAAGTTTAAAGATTAAGTTTAAAGATTAAGTTTAAGGATTAAGTTTAAGTTTTAAGTTTTAAGTTTTAAGTTTTAAGTTTTAAGTTTTAAGTTTTAAGTTTTAAGTTTTAAGTTTTAAGTTTTAAGTTTTAAGTTTTAAGTTTTAAGTTTTAAGTTTTAAGTTTTAAGTTTTAAGTTTTAAGTTTTAAGTTTTAAGTTTTAAGTTTTAAGTTTTAAGTTTTAAGTTTTAAGTTTTAAGTTTTAAGTTTTAAGTTTTAAGTTTTAAGTTTTAAGTTTTAAGTTTTAAGTTTTAAGTTTTAAGTTTTAAGTTTTAAGTTTTAAGTTTTAAGTTTTAAGTTTTAAGTTTTAAGTTTTAAGTTTTAAGTTTTAAGTTTTAAGTTTTAAGTTTTAAGTTTTAAGTTTTAAGTTTTAAGTTTTAAGTTTTAAGTTTTAAGTTTTAAGTTTTAAGTTTTAAGTTTTAAGTTTTAAGTTTTAAGTTTTAAGTTTTAAGTTTTAAGTTTTAAGTTTTAAGTTTTAAGTTTTAAGTTTTAAGTTTTAAGTTTTAAGTTTTAAGTTTTAAGTTTTAAGTTTTAAGTTTTAAGTTTTAAGTTTTAAGTTTTAAGTTTTAAGTTTTAAGTTTTAAGTTTTAAGTTTTAAGTTTTAAGTTTTAAGTTTTAAGTTTTAAGTTTTAAGTTTTAAGTTTTAAGTTTTAAGTTTTAAGTTTTAAGTTTTAAGTTTTAAGTTTTAAGTTTTAAGTTTTAAGTTTTAAGTTTTAAGTTTTAAGTTTTAAGTTTTAAGTTTTAAGTTTTAAGTTTTAAGTTTTAAGTTTTAAGTTTTAAGTTTTAAGTTTTAAGTTTTAAGTTTTAAGTTTTAAGTTTTAAGTTTTAAGTTTTAAGTTTTAAGTTTTAAGTTTTAAGTTTTAAGTTTTAAGTTTTAAGTTTAAAGTTTATATATACAATCGTTTGTGTGTTTGTTAGTAACTCATGATCTTCGGAACTATAAGAACTTTCGAGCTGAAATTTTTAATACAGGTTCGTGTCAATCCATGAGGAGTTATTTTTTTAAAACCTATTTGAAGTTTGAATAAAAATAACAATACATTTAGCAGTAAGACAACGTTTGCCGGACTCAGCTAGTAGATAATAATTTTCATTAATAACCAGAAGCTCTTTTGATTTTTTTTTGTCAATTCTTGCTTCAGTGTTTCCAATAATCTTCGGCTATCTTATATATCTTTTTACTATTTCGTTTAAAAGCATGAATAAATGCAAGTTAGTAGATACACAGTTCATTTTAGACTTCATAATGAAATTACATTACTTAAAAATATGGAAAAATGTCTACCTTCAAGCTGTCATAAAAGACAAACCGGAACCTACTTCGATGTGATTTTTTCACTTTATGATACCTAAAGACTAATAGAGTAGACGTTTTGAAATGAGAAGGCCGGATCTATGCCGGACTTGTAGCACTAGAGGAACTTAGTTTGCGTCCACATTAAAAAAACTAGGTTAAAACGAACACACATACTGCTTAAGCCTTTTTCGGCTTTTCTTCAGAAACACCCAGGGTAATGGCAGGAATCTAACCTGCGACCCCCGGCTAATAGTTTAGCACACTATTAGTCTACTACTGGGGTACCCCGTAATCATATTACATTTAATAAATGTTGATTGTATTGATTAGTTCTTTCGATTGGCATAATGAAAGACTAGCATTTAGATTAAACAATGGTAAATTCCTTTTTTTTAGATTTGGTTCACTGTGAGTCGTTACGAATTTTTTACGAAATCGGAGCATTTGGTTTGGTGGGTAGGCTTTTCTTCCAGTTTTTTAAACTTCATACATATTTCATTTCAAAACATTTAAGATATAAAATGGTTGTTACTTTTATCGCTAATCGTACATTTTGCACATATGCGAAAAATTTCGTATCTATATCGGTTAAAAGATACATCGGCTTAATACAACGCCTTACTGTGATTTTTTTCGCGAAAAATCTACTTTTTCCGTAAAAATTTTAGTATAATATGAACTTTGAAATATTTGAGTTTTAATCATTTAAATTCTCTTGAATTTACGTAAAACAAAATAGCACGGTGAATTTTATACACCTAAATTCGTGTTTTGCAAAAAATCCTAAAAATTGATTTTTCGCTAATAAAATTCTAGTTTTCGTTAAAAAAAAAATCATAGAATATCCTAATGTTGTACATATTTAATAGAATTAGCTACATTTTATTTGAAAACCATCCCAAAAGTGTAAAAAAATCGTATTTATGGTTCTTTACTATGAAAATTTTATATCGTGAATATCGCGAATACGAGCGCTAACTTCGAAAAACGGCTAACAATATTTAGCTCCGCGTAATCGAGTTAGCTTTACAGCTTGATCCATTTTGCGTAATCTCATTTTTCAGAAGAATCTATTAATAATGGATGCTGGGACAGGTTTTTGTATTGAGGTTTTTAACATCAATGTCTACGTTCTATTCAAAGCTCATGTTAAACTTTAATAATTAAATAATAATAATGAAAGCCAAAAATAAAGAGCATAATGTATCAAAATGTGGCAGATTTAGTTAATTTTAAAAAAGGGGCACTAAAAGTGACATTGCAGTTAAAACAGTGGCAAATACTAGTCGCACAACGGTCACGCTGATAATAAAAATATTGCAAGACAGAGTAGAATATTAACAAAGAAAAAACACAAACAACAATCTTTTGGTAGATTAATGTTACGGAAGTGTTGCATATTTATATGCATAAACACTTTTTCATTATGCATACATACATATATACATACATGAATCAGTTTGCAAACTTTAACATACATACGCACACATATTAAAAAGAATATGCACTTACTTGACATATTACTAAATAAAAGTATGCATGTGTTGTATCACTGTCTGACTAGGCAAGTTAAAGTTTCAGTTTGAGGGTGCTTTATAGTGAAAAGTTTTCTATTTAAGACAACAAAAAAAAAAATTTTTTGTTTTGAAATCCTTAACAATGTGACAGTTTTAATTATTAAACATTCGTTTTTTTTTTTTTCTTAAAAAAGGATATATTTTCAACTTGCATTATCTATGCATTTTGTGTCTGTGTCACTCGAAGACTTTGACATATTTTCTATCCTTTTCCTCTTAATATAAAAGAGCAAGGAAATTATTTGAAACTTCCATGTATTTAGAAAAGTTTTAATTTTTAAAATGATATATGAATAAATTTTTGAAAATTTTAGTATTAAATTTGTTCCAGTTAATTGAAACGGCAAATAACTAGTTTTCTTACAACGTATGATTTGCGAAAGAGATTTAATCTGTTTAAGATTGTTTAAATTTTAGTAAATTTAAGTTAAATGGAGAAGAAATTTTATAGAAGATAAGGCAATAACATTAATTTTTGTTTTAACCCTTAAACAACTAAGACCGTCTACAAACGGTCATCAACAAAAAGAATTTTATGCGAAATCAGTACTTTTACACTCGAACAACCAAAAGCTTTTTTATTCGACACCAAATTATATAGTAAATGGTATCAGTTCGAACGCGTTTCGATAATTAGTGTGGTAGCAATACCCGTTACAATAAAATTTTTAGTGAAAAAATAAAAAAAAATTAGTTGTAATTTTTGCAAAAATTAAAATAAAAATAAAACTACTTTCTAACCGCTCAACAGCCTTGGAAATTTTTGTGATAAATATTTAAAAGGTTTATTTTGATAATTTGTTTCTAGTTTGATTTTTGAAAAAAAAATTTTGTTCCAATTGAGATTTTTTCGAACACCGTCTGTAGACGGTCTTAGTGACTTAGTTGAACAAAATTTAGTGTAACGTTTTTTATCGGAGTAAAATATTTTCATTATTACCTATACTCTTTTGGCCTACTGAAAGAGGAAAAATAGCTCTAAAATATGTCAACAGGTGGAGTAAAAAATAGATACTGCGATAAACAGAAAAAATTCAAACTTTCTTCATTGAGTGATCAAGAAATTGCTGCTTTGATGGACTCAGGTGAGGATGATGATGACTTTGAAGATTTTGATGATATCATAGAATATCCAGATTATCATTGTGATGAATTCAAACCGGAAGACACTTCTATGATAACTAATTGTTTGGAGTTATTAGACTCTTATAGCTTAATGGAAGTGCACAAAAAATATCAAACTGTGTTCAACCAGAGTGAAGTGCTTCTTTGGAAAGGCTTAGTGAAAAAATACGCTGAACAGAGTTTGACATATTTTGTGTTTTTCCATAAAACTGTGGTCATGTCGATCCCATAAGCTAATCCAACGACCTCAGATGAATAATCTCTCGGTGCGTTCTCCAGTTCATTGCTTTTGTTAGTTGGTACTTTACAACTGGGAATCCGATTTGCTCTAACAGTAACAAGGCTCTAAATGCCACGTGCTCTCATAAGAATCTAATAACTCAAAACAATCGGTTATCATAGCATTATCTTCGATTCGCAGGTTGTCCTTCATTTGCCGAAGAGCCAACCGGTGGCTCTTTTATTGGGAAAAATGTTATTTATCTTGTGGTTATTATAAGGTTCGACAAGATAAATCAGTTTCAACAATGGGGCTCAAAAAATTTTGTAAACTGTGCAAAAAATCGGATACACACATGTTTTGTACTAAGTGCGACGTCCACCTATGTTTTGCAAAGACTAAATACTGTTTCATGGAATACCATTTAGTTACATATCATATTTAGTTTGAACATAATATATATTTTGATATCAAAAGTTAAAAATAAAACTGATATTCTTCCAACTATAAGCATCATATTTTATTTATTTCTGAAAAAAAAAATTCCCCTAAACCACTAAGACAGGCGGTCGTCCTTGTTTTGGTCCTGGAGATTTCCAGGAGCATTTTTTAGCAATCGGAACTCAAATTCGTAATTTTTAGCAGAAAAATATCCTAGAACAAAAATTATTACCGCAGCACAATTCGTATTTCAAATTCAGGGGCTTAAGGGTGAATTAAATGAGTGTTTTTGAAAAGATTAAGGAAAACTACAATTAAGCATTTTTTAATTTAATTATCGCTAATGCTGTCCGTATGTATTTATGTCTGAATGTAATAAATACATACGGACAGCATCGTAAAATAGTCAGAACAGATTCACATGACTTCAAAACGTCGAGATCTGATGAAAACTCCATTTCCAAAAATCGGTATGAAATCAGTAAGTTCCTATCTTTGATTGCAGCATGCTAAAAAGTTTCAGACGAGAATGAAAAAATTTGTGTGTACATATTGGCTGATGAATTTTGTTACATAAAAAAACTCAAGCAAGGTTTTTGTAACGCAGATACATTTTAACGAAATGCGACATACACATATATTCTACTATTACGTGGGCATCTTTCATGGTGTAAGAATTCATCCGATACATGTTAAAAAAAACTAGCTTAGATATAAAAAAAGTTTTAACAAATTATATAATAGCTGTTTCAAACAATTTTTTTGTACAAAACGTAACTGCCAATCTAATAGGCAATTCACACTACCGTGTTTATGGCAATTTTAAGTGTTTACGAGCTAAATACGTTAATTTTTAGATGTTTTCCCATATACTCAATTGTCAAAAAATTTACGTATTTCAAAATTAAACTCATTCAAAACCCAGTAAAAGGCAGGGTTCCAAGTACTTCTTGACGTATATTCAGTCGATTTTTTGATTTTAGTGCTTATTGAACACGGTTTGTAATGGCGGCAAAATATGTAACAAAGTCGAAATTAAAAAGGTTGTGGCATTTCGATAACAACAAACAGCGTATTCTGAAAATTATGATTTGTGTTGGCTTAAAAGTATTAAAAACCTCGTTTTTGGTTCAAGTTTTCAATTCAAATGGAAAATGTGCGTACACATGTAAAATTCTAATTAATAACTTTGAAAATTATGAATAAGTAGGACACGAAAAAAATTTTTTGCTGCCGGATTGCTACCACCTTTTATGAATTCGTCATGATGTAAACATAAAGTTTATAAAATTGTAGTCTGAACAACTATGTTTAGTTTCTTAAAATATTTGCCGAAACACGTTAAACTATAGCAGTGTGAATATAGTATAAGTTTGGTTCGATTCGAAATAGGCTGGTTCCAATCACTGGCTAGTTTTATATGGCCTAAGTCAACCTCCCCATTTTTGGTAGGAAGTTAAAAATAACCTCACTGTACAAGCAGATATTTTCCAAATTCAAAATATTTATCTAAAGTAGAATAAGTTGAATCTAAATTGATTATTAGGCTAAGGTTGGTAACGTTATATTCAGAAAGAATTGGGTATGACTAATATTCCGAGGAACAAGGGAAAAATTAACATCAACTTAATTTTTTAACGTACACAGCAGAACAGAGTAGCGCCACTTTCGGAAGCCGCTACACTTCCATCGTCAGTGCTCACGTGTATTTGCTATCACCACTTGTCAGGTGGCTCTGTTGAATAATTTAACTAGTATTAAAGAAACTACCAGAGGACAAGTTCCATACGTTTGGGACTAGAACCTGTCACCGAGCATCTTAACTATACCAATTGACCCCCACCAATGACAACCCCATCTAAAAGTTACCAGTCGTTTTCATATCAAGTTCCGGAATCGGTTGCTAGTCCTTGGCAACCAGTCGTGACCGATGATATGCGAACTTATCACAAAACTAGAAGAACAATTTTAGAAAAATACTTTCATTGTACATGCAGACTCCTTCCAAACTAAAAATATTTGTTAAAAGTACATTAATTTAACTAGTATTAAGGAACCCATCACAGAACAAGTAGGAAAAATTAGGGTCTAGATATAATCACTTAGTGTATCAATTATGTCAATTGACCCCCTACAAATACTTGTAAGTTTCCGGTCCCTTTCATATAAAGTTCCGGAATCGGCTGATAGTTCTTGGGGACCAGTCACGTGCCCTGTCTTGCGATAGGTTCTTTTACCTCTAGGGTATATTCTACGGCTCCATGAAAAATCGCCCAAAACCAAATCGCCCAAAAATAAAAATGAAAAATCGCCCAAAATTTTTCCATTTTTGGGTGATTTTTCATTTTTTTGGGTGATTTTTGATTTTGAAATTTTGGGCAATTTTTCATATTAAAAATGTTTCCATGAAAAATCGCCCAAAACTAAATCGCCCAAAATAAAAATGAAAAATTGGCCAAAAAATTTTTCCATACAAATTTTAAGTTATTTTTCATATGAAAAATCGCCCAAAATTTTACACCAAAAATTCTGGTAATCCTCAAATTCGAATATAGAATTTAAAATATTATATTATATTAAATAATTGAAAGTTTCTTCAATGTGTTCCATCTCCATCATTATTTGGCTTCTATAGCATTAAAACTTTAAAATCCTTCCACCCGGCCAAAGGATGGCTACACGGAAAGTCGTTGAAAGCACGTACCAAATTAAGCATTCCGAAGGCTATTAATATTGAAAATTGTCGTAAGCGAAGCCGAGATTTAACATACCAAAGAGTTGAAAATACTTCCGCCCGGCCGAAGGCCGGCTATACGAAAAATCGTCGAAAGCGTTTCTCAAGTTAAACATTCCAAGGTTCAATAATATAAAAAATAGTCAAAAACGAAGCGGATATTTGACATACCATAGAGTTTAAAATCCTTCATGTAGGTGGAATCAAGTCTTTGCTTCGCTTACGAAAATTTTCAATATAAGTTGCCTTTGGAATGCTTAATTTGGTACGTGCTTTCGACGACTTTTCGTGTAACCGGCCTTTGGCCAAGCGGAAGGATTTAAACTCTATGGTATGTCAAATCTCGGCTTCGCTTACAACAATGTTCAATATTAGTAGCCTTAATTTGGTACGTGCTTCGATGACTTTTCGTGTAGACGGCCTTCGGCTGGGTGGAAGAATTTTATACTCTATGGTATATCAAGTCTGGTTTTCGCTTACGACAATTACACGGAAAGTCTACTAATATTAAAAATTGTCGTAAGCGAATCCGAAAAGTAGTATTTTAGTTGTCTTGTTTTTTTACGGAAGGCATCCAACTATCAGGTCTTTATTGTTTAAAGTCTTTAATTTGGGATAAAAACAGATTCAAAACTTAAAATTGTTTCTTTATAATAAACTAATAATTTCTCTGAAAGATATTAAAGCAATAATAATAGAAACAAGCAAATCTGAAGTATTTCCCAAAATCCCGATTTATATTTTGTTCTACAATATTGATATCTGAGGTTTCTATATACTGTAAAAAAATAAGAAAAAGTAAATAGCTTTTTTCAGGAAATATAAGGATACAGCCGCTATACCAGAGATTTTTCTTGGCATGTTTCCATTCTCTACAGCTTTATATAAAAATTATATATATAACATAAAAAGTACGTTTATTTTTTTAACACTATATTTACTATTTACTTCGCAATTTCTATATTTATTGATAATGATGAGTAGTAGCATGTTGCCTTCCACAAATAACAATTCCATTATAAATATTTCTTTATAACAATATATTTTACTTAAGTTCAATAAAATTTTTACACATCTTCATATTAGTTTTTCTTGTGTTTTATGAGCAAGTATTATTACATGTCTCTTAACATTTTTCTTACTGATTTATAAATTTCTGTAAGTAAAACTCAACCATTTCCCGAGAGTCTCTGCCACACAAATAAAGATAAAACTTACACTTCTTTTTTCTGCAACTTTTCAACACTTGCATGCAACTTAAATAAACTTTTGTTTTTTTCTTTCTTAAAAGCAAAGTTGAATAAAATATCTACTTCTCAATTATATGACTGAAATGCAGTAAATTTATTTTGTATCTATTACAAAGTAAAGAAGAAAGAAAATTTGTATCACAAGTACTAAACTCCGATTTTACATTTTAGGGGACTATTTTATCGCCTTATATCGGAAAGCGTTCTCTTTTTGTTGTATTTTCAAAGCTACATACTTTTGTAGAAAATAAATTAAGATATTTTAGTTGTAACTAGAAGGCCAAAGACATCTATATTTTTCAAAATTATGGTTCTTTTACCCATCACTGACTGCTGTCTGTGGACTCACATGCACACATTTGTATTCCCAAACTTTTTTGCACAATTGCATACAAAATCATCTTATATATAATCACATTTCTGCAGCAATTGCTTTGGGATTGCAATAAGGAAAAAGTACAAGAACAGGCTGATGCATATATGTATAAGTGTAAATGGTGTGGCATACCTAACCCGACCAGACCTCCCGCTTTTGGCAGGAGTATCCCGCTTTTAAGATAACGATCCCGCCTAATATGTTTATCCCCCTTCTTCGGTTTTTAAATCGATATTTTTTGTCAGGTTTTATTTAAATTTTTACTGATTAAAACTATTCCTTATAATTTTTAAGCTTAAATCAGTAAGTTCTCAAATTAAGGAAATAAAGCCACAAATTTTCTCATTTATATTAAATTTACACCTGAGCGATATCTAGCAGATAAGAATTAAAGTTTTAATTTAAGTCCATAGCATTTGCGGTAAGCTTTCTTACATATTTCAGTATTTCTAGTCAGAGGCGAAAACTTCTGAATGAAAGTTTTCCTTTGAAATGTCAAACTTCATATAAAAAATCTAAAGCAAAACAGACTTTTCAAAGTATGTACAATATGGGGATAACTACAGTTATCAATTGGTAGTTCCCATATATATCTAGATTTTATTTTGTCTGATAAATCTATTAAAAATGATATAGGATTTTCTCAAAATCTCGCATGTGCTCGATTTTGCGAAGATATAAGACTACTAATAAATAGCCTTTTATCATTGTGTTTATTATATATACATTGACGATCGAAAATATATTTTCTTATATTTTTTCCCAAGGTTTCTAATACTTTAGGGACTTTATTTAATAAAATTTCATTATATGATTATGCAAGCATTTTTGTGGCGTTTGTAGTTGTGTATATGAAAAGATCTAATGAATAATGTAGCGGCCTCGAAACCAGAACTGGTCCGTTCCGCTAGTCTGACGACTAGACACTAATCTTCACTTCTGAATAAAAATTTTAATCTACATATCGATGGCTTATACTGAAATAATGCTATCTGCAATTTTCTAAAAAAAAAAAATTATTAAAGGAACGTGCTCTCTGATGGCGTCACGCGTAATCAGATTGATCATGTGTTAATTAGCAGAAGATTCCATAATACACTGCTAGATGTGCGAACCCGCCATGGGGCTGATGTATATAGCGATCATCAAATGATAGTCGCACAATTTCGTTTGCGCCCAGCTGCTCTAAGCCGACGTGAACTACGAAACAGACGCATTGATACGGATAAACTGCAGGTGCCAACAGTAAATGCCGACTACCAACGAAACCTCTCTAATTGGGAGAATATCGCTGCGATATGCAAGGAAGCGGCGGAGGCTACAGCAGGCTTGTTACAACAACATAGAAAGGTATGGATCAGCAACACTACATAGGAATGTATCGAGAAAAGGCGAGAGCTCAAAACAAAACTCTTGACTACTAAGAGCTAAGAGCTAAAAAGGATAAATGTGAATATTACAACAATATTGCGCTGCAAGCGGAAAGAGCTGCTTTTCGTAACGATCTATGTGGTGTATATAAGGCCGTTAACAACCTCGCAAATATCAAGCCACATATTCCACCTTTAAAAGATAACGATGGCAATATTCTTGCAACTGAAGAAGAACAATTAAACCAGTGGAGACATTTCTTCGAAAACCAACCCGAATCACCCGCGGTTGAAGTACAATATCTCACTAGCAACGTACCACAAAGTGTATGCTCCAGTATTTCAACCGAACCACCATCTTTAGAAGAAATTCTGGCTTCTATTTAAAAGCTGAAAAATCACAAAAGTGCCGGCCCGGATAACGTACCGCCGGAGCTGATAAAAAATGGAGCTGACATTATCGCTCCCGCATTACACATAGTTATCCAAAAGATCTGGATAGACAATAACATCCCCTCTAATTGGAAGGAAGGCGTAATTATTACAATCCCGAAAAAGGGAGATTTAAGCATCTGCAGGAACTGGCGAGGAATTACTATTCTCAATACAGTGCTTAAACTGTTAGCGTTTATTATTCTCGAGCGTATTTCACCAACTATTAATACATCATTACGACAAAAACAGAATGGTTTTAGACCTCATAGATCCTGTGTAGACCATATAAACACTCTACGTATAATTATTGAGCAGTCCGTAGAATGGCGCTCCCCTCTGTATCTTCTGTTTGTGGACTTTGAGCGGGCATTTGATACCCTCCATAGAAATGCCATATGGCAATCTCTTCGTGAGAAGGGTATTCCACAGAAGATCATTGATATAATCTGCGAACTATATTCGAATGCTGATTGTACAGTCCGCTTCAAAGGTAAGAATACCGAAAAATTCTACATTCAGCGAGGTGTTTGACAGGGGTGCGTTTTATCACAACTATTATTTATCGTAGTATTGGATAATATTCTCTCAAGAACAGACGCCGATGTGCCAGAAGGTATACAATGGCGACCACATCAGACAATAAGTTACCTGGACTATGAAGACGATATTTGCTTTCTGTCACATACACTAAATGGTGCGAAACGTAAACTGGAAAAACTGGAAGAAAACCAAGCTAATGCGAATTGAAACAACAAACCAATCATCCCTATGTGTAGATGTGAACAACGAGCAAACTATCATAGAGGATGTAGAGCAATTTTCATATCTTGGTAATGTAATGGCACCAATTAATAAAGCGAGACACATGTACTACAAACTTAATAAGGTGTGGTCAGCTCGGAATATATCACAACGGACAAAACTAAAAATTTTCAATACGAGCATAAAATCGGTTTTATTCTACGGCTCTGAAACTTGGAAAGTGACGGACGTCATATGCAGCAAACTCCAGGTATTGATCAATAAATTCTTTCGACGAATTTACCGTATATACTGGCCTTCCACAGTCTCAAATGTGGACCTGCTAAGAATCTCTGGCAGTGAACCCATAAAAAACGAAATAAAACGAAGGAAGTGGCGCTGGATAGGACACACGCTTCGCAAGCCCGAAAATGACATAGCGAGAATGGCTTTTGAGTGGAACCCGCAAGGTTCTCGATGTCGAGGTAGACCCAATAGTACATGGATAAGATCTGTTCACGCAGAATGCAGTTACAGAGGAACATGGCAACAAATTAAACAATTAGCACAAGACAGACAGCAATGGACTAGGAACTCAATAGAAATTGGTTATATTTTACTCGTTTTGGGGGTAGGGGAGAATATCTCCATCCCCCCTTGTTTCCGTGCCTGTTCATTAGCTATGGTAGTATAACTTTTTTTAAATCGGTAATAGAAACTATTATATTTTGTGCAAGAAACCCATATTAGTACTATAACTTTAATAACATCTTTCCTACCAGTTGTAGGGTCTCAGTGTAGGGTACAACAAATTAAAAAAGATTTATACATCAAACTACTTTTTTAACAATTATGTAACGAGTGATCAAATGTTTAATTAATAAAACTTATAGTACATTTACAAAGAACGAAAATGGCATATGAGCGTATCAGGGTGTCATTTCCCTCAAAAATATTAATACTTGTATTATAGTGTGAAACAGCCTTAATTTTTTATTTTGATATCACTATTTGAATATAAGACCTCGATATCTAAATTATTAAACTTTAGCCGAAATTATGCACCAACATACAAAAAATAAAAATGGTTTGCGCATTTAACTAAAACTACCTACCATCTACATCGACATGTATTTTGGCGTGCTGCATACGAAGTCCAATACACCTTAAAAATCTCGAGAAATTGCGAAAAACTGTTAAAAATCCCGAAGCTATAAACTTTTGCAATTTACTCAAAAGTTTGAGGATATACGAGGCAAGCAATCCTCAGATTCAGACTCAGCTTCTCAATATATATTTAGATAGGTCAAGTGCATATGCAGCGAAACATACTATCTAGAAAAAATTCTTTTAGAAACTCAATAGAAATAAAGTATATTTTATTCGTTATGGGTTGAATGGGGTGGATATCCTATTTTCCTTTCCCCTGTATCTGCACCAAAGGTAGCGGGGTCTGGTTATATGTGCAGCCAACTTTTTGTACTAGTATATCGACACAAAAAAAATTGGTTGTACATTAGACCCGACCAACCTACGTACATATTGCTCGTACCAACCTACGTGCATATTACTATAGTTTTTGGAGGGACATTGCCCAAACAGACCTTAGATTTCGATTCAGTGTGTCGAAAAATGTAGATGTCGTAAGGTGCGTCTAGTCAAATGTACTTTCCACTTTTTTTGTCCGGTATACATTTCAACTAAAATCATGTTATCATAGAAATGGAGTGTATTTACATTATTCCGCTTTCTGACATGATATTGTTTTACAGTCCCGCTTTTGAGTATCTATTTTCTTCAGAACGCCGTTTTCTAATTGATATATCTCCCGAGTTTTGGTAAAAACCTTCTGGTCACGTTAGGCATAACTGTTATTTGCTCCTTTACTATTTCTATGAATAAGTTTTTGAAGTTTGTATATTTTTTTTATATGTATATTTTCATTTGTGTGTATCTATGCTGAAAAATAGCAACAACAATTAATTTAAATCGCAAAAAGTGTTTTTAAAAATATTAAATTGTTTTCTCTTTTTGTTAAGATTTTTATCTATTTGCAAACTTTTAATAATTATTTATATTTTAGAAGAAAAAAAAAGCTAGCAATTATATACTCGTATAATAAATACTTCAACAATATGCAATTACTTTTGAAAAAATAGACAGACACATCGTAAAGAACTATAACCCGCTTATTTAAAAATTGTGCTCTTAAAAGTTTGAAGCAAGAAATTACACCAGATGCCTTAAAGCAAGAAATTACTCCAGATGCCTTAATGATGAAACAATTATTTAATATTAATCATACGTACCAGCTTACACTAATTGATTTATGAAACCCATCCAGAAATTAAAATACTTATCTACTATTTTTTACTATTATGCCACTAAAAAAATTCCTGTTATATTTTTTGTTTTTAATTTTACATTTATTTATTGAATCTTCAATTGTATATTAAACTAACAATAAGTATTCAGATCTTAAAACTAAAATTGTTAATAATTAGTACAGCCAGTGCTAGACAAAATATTAGGCTTCAACGGTTGCTTCTTTAGATGTCTTCGGTCTGTCATGTTCAGCTGAAAGCAAGAGTGTCTCTTCTTCTCAGCCGAGAGTGCCCTGTAAAATAAATGATGTTTCAGGCTAGGTAATTTGCATGCCATTCGACCTTTTTTTGTATATTTTGTCACATGTTTTTAAAACACAGTCTTTACTAATGGAACATCTAGATCTTTATGAATGCGGTTGTTTCTGACATGCCAATATGTTGCTGCAATCAAACGAAGAATTATATTTTGTCGGTTTTGAATTTTTTATTTATTTGATACAGAGGCGCAAATTGGTTTTAGTATCGTGTTGTAGAAGAATTTTACAATCTAGACTAGGTATAGAACTTCTTCCTATTGGCCAATTAAGTTGAACTGCTTATCTCTGAGACGCATTTGACAGCCAAAATTTTTTTAAATCAACGGATATACTCCCTACGATAAAAATTATCCCAAAGGTAGAGCTAGTGGGGCTCGGCTATACTAATAAAATTGCGATTCAAACACTACTTAATGGGTGATCATTGTGAAGACTATCTTCAAGCAACTAACATCTGCATTGAAGCTGTTCATAAAAACCTGGTGATTTCATCAATTTACTCTCCTCCTAGGTACTCTATTACAGAAAATCAATATAGTACATTTTTTAATTCACTAGGCCCACGTTTTTTGGCCGCCGGTGACTACAACGCTAAACACACGTTCTGCGGATTTCGTCTAATCACACCAAAGTAACGCGTTTTGTTTGACACAATTTTCAAAATGCGTTTGAATGTTATATCACATGGACACCCAACTTACTGGCCAACAGATCGCCGAAAAATACCTGATGTTATTGATTTTGGAGTGGTAAAGGGTGTGCCAGGGAACCAAGTTGGACCATCTTTAGATTTGTCTTCAAATCACTCATTAACTATTGTTACTATATATTCACATACAGCTTCTTCACCCACTTGTAATTTAACGATGACAGCCACACGCATTAATTGGTTGAAATACAAAAAATATTTGAGTGCTCATTGCACAGAAATTATTCCATTAAAAACGCTTGCTCACATAGATGACTCTATTAGAATAATTGAGGCAAAACTTAAGCAAGCTGCTCTAAATGCTACTGCTACATATCTTCAGGTGAGATATAATTAAATCTATTCAGCAGATGTAGAACAGTTTTTATCTGAATAAAAACAACAGTTGGTAGAGAATGGTAACGATACAGATCCCCTCAGTTAAAATCTGGGCTGAAGGAATGTACTAAACAGCTTAAAACTCTACTAGAATACCAAAACACCGCTTCTCTTCAAAAATTTCTGAATGGGATCGACGCAACAACGCAAACAGACTATTCGATATGAAGAGGGGACATAGTCCTCAAAAGACCAGTGATATATAAGCCTTTATTACGACCTTCAAATGGAGACTGGGCAAGAACTGACGCTGACAAAGGTACTCTGTTTCTAAACCACTTGCAGAAAGAATTTACTCTAAATACGTCTGATATTATAGTTGAACTGCCACCAGTCCTCGCTATACCAAATGTCAACTTGAGGTTCAATATTCGTAAGATTTAACGCTATATTGCGGGTTTAACTTAAAAAAAAGCTCCAGGCGCTGATAAAATCTTAAGAGCATATTCGTCTAACGTGGAAGTCCCCCATAAATACATTAGCAGCTCGAATGAATTGGCTCATTGTAAGGAACTCTACTCTAAGCCTAGATTGCAAGCTTATTCTATACAACTCCATTCTAAAACCAATATGGTCCTACGGTATCCAGTTATGGGACACTGCCTCGACATTAAATGTAGAAAAAATTCAAAGGCGACAAAAGAAAATACTTCATACGATTACAGCAGCCCCATAGTATGTCAGAAAAAAGATATGCCGCAGGTTAAGACAGTGTTTTCTAAACACGTGACAAGATACATAAAAAAACTTGAGTTGCACCCAAATCCCCTAGCCCGAAACACCATTAACTTCTGAGGCCACACTCGGCTCAGAAGGAGGGACACTCTTACTCTTAGCCGAACACGATATACGTAAGACAACCAAAGAAGCAATCGCTGAAACAAATATTTTTGTCTAGCATTGCAATGCAACCAATGCATTGGTTGGACTTAAAAATTAAAATTTTACAGTTCAGATTTGATTATTTATTGTTAGTTCAATTTTATTGAAGATACAATAACAAATATAACCGCAAGAAATAAATGAATAAAAAGCAAATGGGCTAAGTCCTAAAAAACCCGTTTCTTCGGGAACAACATTATTTTGAAAATTTTGCGTTATTAATATTAATAACCGATAAATCAGTGAAAAAACGGCATTTAAAAATTTAAAAACAGTTTTAAGTCTAAAAATTATACAGTTTTTTGCCTTCTGTAAAATTCACAGAAATGGACTTATCACGTTAACACGTTAAGGTGAATAAATGGTAAATAGTGTAAACAGTGTTTTCTATAGACATTTTTGCTTAAGAAACGCAGTTTTAAACAAACTCGAATTTCGGCCACCTAGTGGGATCATAATTATGCAAAAAGTAACGTCCATTAAGATCACTCACCTGTCCCATGTTGATAAAATCATATTTATCAGCAATCACATCAGCAATTTCCTTGCCAGCCGGTATATGAACAGCAAATTCATTCGTATACATGGGTTGACGTGGCAAGCAATGTGTTCCGCGAAAACTATCTAAAAGATCACCTTGTAGCAGATTTACATCTGGCCCCATTTCTAATAAATGATATTTAGCATTTTGCTGCTGTGGCTGCTCTTGTTGCTCTTCAGTCATGGGCAGCATTTGCAAAAAGGCATCATTATAATCATTTAATAATATTTTAACAGCCGAATTTGTTGTGGTTTCGTTGGTGTTGTTGTTGGTTTTGTTATAGTTTTTGTTGTAATTACTAGTACTATTTACACTTTGACTAATTGTGGCAATTTTATCATTTTTATTTTCATGAGTTTGCTGTATTACATTAGCAATAGAAGTAATGGTATTAGTGTTTGTGGCCTGAAGACTGGGCAAAGCCATAACGGTGGCAGCTGGAAAACTTGTTAGTATCACGACAAACATAACTAGGAAATATTTACAGATATTTTGTAATTTGAACATTTTGTTAATATTTAGTAAATTGCATATCACTGGCTTATTTTCATCAAGCGTCTGCCCCCGTGGTCTTTGACGCCACTTTTGTAATGGCTGAACATGCTGATGTTGCTCATGCAGCTGTCCAGGTCGTTGTTGTCGTTCATCTACTAAAGGGCAGGTATTAGTTAATAATTTAGTAGTTGTTTTTGTATTTATTTCAACTATAGTGGTTACATTTGACATTGTTATAATTTTCTTCTGCAATATCCGGCCAGTTTGACTATATCTGCTACGATGCGTGTGCTGTAGCTGTGTACTGCTGTGCACATGGTTGCCTGGACATATTGTGTGGTCATTTTGCTGTTGACGTTGTCCATGCAAATGTTGTCTCTGTGATGACATTGAATTGTCACATTCATCATCGTTATTTGGATTATGTTGTAAATTCATAGCTAATTAGATTTTTGTGGGCTATATTTTTCTGATTTTTATGTTGGAAATTTTGTGTCTTTTTTTCAGGGGAAATAATAAATTTAATTTCTTCTGCACTTTGTTGAAGGGAGGAGAAATTACTGTTGTGATATTTAATAGAGTTTGAGAGATATTGTAAATGAAAGTTTTTTACAGTACATATGGATAGTGATTGAATTTTTTGTTTTCTTTAGAAGTGCTAATAACAACATTCGTGCATTTTTCTTTAGTTAGTTTTTTTTAAGAGATTTCGTTAAAAATTTTGATTTTTTCAAACATCTTTTCGTTGTTAAAAGACTATTGTTGAGACAGTCATTCTGTTTGTTGGATGAGCAAAAATCTGAAATGAAGAAAAAACATTATAATTATTTTTTTTTAATAGAGATTAAGAAAGGGCAAATAATATCGATATATCGATATTTTCTTAATAATGTGCTATGTTCTGTGTTTCATGTGGAATTAAAATATGTGGAATTATCAAAGAGATTAAGGAAGGGCAAATAATATCGATATATCGATATTTTCTTAATAATGTGGTATGTTCTGTGTTTCATGTGGAATTAAAATATGTGGAATTATCAAAGTATTATTGCTATAAATATTAATTTACAACAACAGTGCTTTGATAATTCCGCACAATACAGAACATGCCCGAATATATCGTAATATATCGTCGATATTTTCAGTTTTGATATATCGATATGTTTACAAATATGTCGACAGTATCAAATTCGATATTTTTTTAGCTTTGGTTTTGTTTTTCGTGCAATTTTTAGACAATATTTCGGCACAGTCTTCATCAAATAGAATATTACTAACAAAATCTTTTGTTTTATTTATAATATTTTGTATATTCGAAAAACTATCATTATTTGTGTGTAATTTTGTTCATGTATGTTCCGTGAAATATTGGTGGAACAGCAAGGATCTTGGAAATTAACTTTTTCCAGCTTAACTATTTATAAGAAAGGTACTTTTTTGTTTTATTAAAAAAAAAATTGGGGAGTACGTATGAAAATATATCGGTATTTCGATATATCGATATTTTTATTCGATATATATTGATGCCGAATGATATTTAAATATATATCGATATCGATATATATTTCGGTATATTTTTTCACTTACCCATCTCTACTAGAGATGTCAATCGGCATCGATTCTTGAAAATCCCGGGATTTTCGGGATTTTTTGTGATCCCGGAATATCGAGATTATTTTTTGCATAAATAATATTTTAATAACAAATTTTTATTTTACTTGTGCATTTTAAAAAGTCTTATGTAGGTAATATACCATTACACAGGGTTTTTAAAATTAACAAGTTTTTAATACTGGTATATTGGTACATATAAATAATTCTTGCAAAAAAAACCAACTACAAAATAGGCGTTGCACCGCCCCCAAATTTTATCATTATTTTACGAGAACTAACTGTGTATGAGAAGTTTCATAAGAATCGGATAAGTAGAAGTAGTTGAAATGAGTATTTACTTTTCATGGACAATGATGTGTTGTAATAACAACCAAATGTATATGCAAAGTTATACAAGAATCGGCTAAGTAGATGTAGGTAAAATGTTTATTTACTTTTCATGGGCGTAGTACTGCCCACTTTTCTAAACATATGTTGTATTCTAACGATAACTAACGGTGCATGCAAAGTTTCATAAGAATCGGTTTAGTAGAAGTTGCTGAAAAAAAATATTCACTTTGTTTGGGCGTGGAACATCCCCCTTTTTAATGTAGTATTTAAACAGAAGCTTAATATGTGTGTACAGTTTCATAAGAAGCGGTTGAGTAGAAGTAGTTGAAAATGAATGTGTATTTACTTTATATGGGTATGACCCCGTCCACTTTTCAACAGGACCAATCTGGAAGTACATTCTTTTGAATAGAGAAAAAAAAAATCGAAATCGGATCATAAATGGTGGAGTTTTGTGGGAACATAAATTAAAAAAAAATACATAACGAATTTATAACATTTCTCCTTTTTTTAAGTCGGTTAAAAAAAGCCAAAGCAGTTTTCTCATCTATTATAAAACGACTAATAAAGTTTTAGAACAAATAAATAAATAAACATTTCTTAACTAGAACTACATTAACAGCCTGTTTTTATAAAACGAAAAAAATTTGGTTGGAAAATTTATACTGCAATAACATTAAATTAAAAATTTTAAGAACCCCCAAAGAAAATAGCTGATAAGTTCAAAACGGCTGAGCAAATTTTCATCAAACAAAGGTTAGAAGATTTTGGATCAAATAACTTTTCAAACAAAATTTACTAAATTAAAATCGATTGACCAATTTGAGAGCTACGGTGTCACAAGCACACAGATTCAACAGAATTCATCTGGAAAAGATGTGATATCTTCTAAATGGCTGGACCGATTTTCTTCAAACATAGCTAAAAACACTCGATCAAGTCACCTTGAAACAGATAAAACCAAATCAAAATCGGTCCAGCCGTTTGGTCTGTACGTGGAATCGTACCGACACACAGATACACAGACACGCACTACAAACTTATAATTTCTCATACGCTTTTCATTTTATAAAGGGGCCTTCGTGGGATGCATTGCCCACTGTGTAGTTTTTAAGATAGCATCATTTTCTATGATCTAAACCAAAAAGAACATATGCTTGTTATTCTTGCATTTCTTGTGTTGCTGATTTTAGTATTTTCTATATTTCAGGGTTTGTTGCTAGCTTGCTAATTATTGTTTGTGAAAAATTAGGAGTCCCTGTAAGTTATACTGAAAAAAAGTGTAAAAGTAATTTCTTTTTTTTGCACAAAATGTTAATGAACCCCAAAATAACACAACAGAGAAGTGTGCACTTGAATATACTATTGTCAACCAAATATTTTTTTAGCATCAAAAAATTGTGAAAAAGCGAAAAATTTCAAGGCAAAAAGTGCAGACCACTTTTATGAGCTATAAGGATGCCTAGATACGTTTATATTTTGTTTGTATGTTCACAAAAGTTGCTCAGTCCTTGTAAGTTATTCTGAAATAATTCTTGGACAAATACCGACTACAATCATAATGCTGTACTTTCACGAGAACTAATGGAGTAGAAGTAGTATAATTAACTAGAAGTAGTATAAATAAATATTTACTTTTCATGGGCGTGGCACTGTCTAGTTATTTAATCATAACGTTGTAACAATAACTAAATGTTAATGCAAAGTTTTACAAGAATTGGTTTAGTAGAAGTTGTTGAAAAGAGATATTTACTTTGCATGGGCGTGGCACTGCCATTTTTTTAATCATGATGTATTATTCAAAGAGAAGCTTAATTTGTGTGCAAAGTTTCATAAGAATCGACTGACTAACAGTAGATGAAAAGACATGTGTATTTGCTTCATATAGGCGTGACCCCGCCCACTTTTCAACAATACCAATATGGAAGTACAAATCGGTTTATAAATGGCGGATTTTGAGGGAACATCCATAAAAAAATAAAAATAAAATATATATATATATATATATATATATATATATATATATATATATATATATATATATATATAAATATATATATATATATATATATATATATATATATATATATATATATATATATATATATATATATATATATATATATATATATATATATATATATATATATATATATATATATATATATATATATATATATATATATATATATATATATATATATATATATATATATATATGACGAATTGCTAACCTTTCGCCTTTTTTGAAGCCGATTAAAAAGTAAACAAACATTTTTTCCCTATATTTTTCAAAAACGTGCACAAATAAATCAGTTTTTTTGTATAAAATGTTAATAACACTATGATACAAAAGAAAATTATTCAGAGGATTTCATTCAGCAATTCTGTTTTCTAGGAGCCCATAGAGTCTTTCTCGTCATTAACCTTTAATTTTTTTAAAGTGATTTTACAGCGGCAAATGCAGTGAAAAAGCAACCGGTTTTCTTACCGTTTATATTGTCAACAGTCATTAGATCTTTGTTTCAAAATTGATTTCTTTGATCTTTTTCAAATTTGAAAGATATGATTATTTTCTTTCAAACAAGGCATGACTTTTGAAAATCAGTTAGCAGTTAGTAAATGGCTAAGTTATGGTGGTTGAGGTGTAAGAAAACAAAATTTTCAAGAAATTTTTACTTTCCGCCGGCTTTGTGCTAATTATGAGATACTAAAACACTATTCCTATTAACGTTTGTGAAAAGCAACATTAAAATATCTTTCCAAAATAATAAGTTATAATAGCCCAATTCACAATCTTGTGCAAATGATCTTGCATCGTAGCATTTGCAAAATGGTATTGCATATTGATAGTCACCACTTAACAATTGTTAGTGGTGAGTATAAATATACTACACCATTTTGCTAATGCTACGATGCAAGAACATTTGCACAAGATTGTGAATTGGGCTAATGTATTTTGTGTTTTGACTTTTATGTTTCTTATTTACAAGTAGCTCGTTCGCGCTGATATATTTTATCACAGCTTGGGAATGGTTTTACTAATTTAAATTATCTTTAAGTCATCCATATCCAAGTTTTTAAATTTTTGGTTGGTTGTTTCGGAGTTATTCAGAAATAAGTGGCGAAAAACTTGTTTTTTCGTGCAAAATTACACATTTTTCTCGTTTTCAAAAGCACATAAAAAAGTTAAGAGATCAAAAAATTTTTTATCCTTTATCAGAAAGCTATATATATATATATATATTAGGAATAAAATAAGTCATAAATAATTAAAATCGCTTGACAGATGTCGATGTTATTCAAAATTAAGTGAACTGATCAAAATTTAAATTTTTATATAACAGGAAAATTTTAATTTGTGTATGTATGTGTATGCATGTGTGTTGAATGAACATCACAATTTTTCCCAATTAATTTCCCTCACTTACTTATGAATAAAATCGGCATTTGTCATTCGATTTTAATGATTTACGGCTTATTTTATTCTTAATATACATACCTAGATTCCTAAGAAGTGCTAAGGGTTTTTGAAAACGAAAAAGTTTAATTTTGCCGTTTATTTCTGAATAACTCCGAAATAGTTTGAAATATAAAAAAGTTGTGTTTTGGTGACAATTTGGGTAATAATTTTATTCCTCATCTTTTACTGATTTTTTTTACTTAAAGCGGTTAAACCGTTCTCGAGTTATGATGAAGTATATTGGCATGACCGCGTGTTACGTTTCACATAAGTAAATATATATGTAGGGTTTTTTTTATCTCATAACCAACTTAGAGCCAGTCGAAAATAAATTTTTTTTGAAAAATATGTTTTGTTTTAAACTTAAGCCACCATAGCCCATGTACTAACTGATTTCCAAAATCGTGCCTTATTTGAAAGATACTTTCAGAAACTTTGGAGGCCCATAAAAAAGTTGGTCACCAAATTCGCCAAACAAAGCAGAGTGTCTTAATACCCTTTAGTACTACAATCAAACCTGTACTGTCCAGTTCGGATGTTTTTCAAAAGTCTTCACTTGTCGCATAGTGTTATAATTAATTAGACATATATTATTGTTTTGTTGCCTGTTAGCCATTTTTAAAATTTTGCGACTGATCAACAACGAATTTTAAATATGTCGAAAACGAAAACATATCTTTACATATTTGTAATCTAATACATTTAATTGCATATGCTTAATAACACATTCACTTGGAGGTTTTATTTTCCGTTTTGAACAAAACTAAAACTTTTCTAATTAGTTTGATGCGCTAAAAACTACTGCATCCTCAGTTTTTTCCTATCACTTAGAGATTGGTTTTATTAGCATATCTAATATTTCCTCCAGGTAAAAAATAGTGGTTTTTACAAGAAAATTAAGTAACACTTTTTTCTAAAAATACATAAAAAATTTAAAACTGCAAAAACTAAAATATTTAACTGTTGTTCTTAAATGCAGATGTCTTGCGAACTAAATAAGCCATAAATAATGAAAATCGATGCATAAATGTGGACTATAATCACAATTGATTAAAATCACAAATTCCGTACAGCAGTAACATTTTAATTCGTCCGTAAGTTTCTGTTTTCTGTGAAAATTGCGATTTTTATGGGAAATGTTACATGATTTCGGCATGGTTTAGCTTAAAAATGTTGAGTTTTTTTAATTATATATTAAGTTTAGGTACCCCGTACTGTAGTGGATAGTGTGCTAGCCGGTGGTCGCAGGTTCGATTCCTGCCAAGACCCTGGGTGTTTCTGCAGAAAAGCCGAAAAAGGCTTAAGCAGTATATGTGTTAGTTTTTTTTAACTACAAATTTAAGGGGCGGCAAAGAAAAAACCAACTTGGGAAATAAAGGACACCTTACTTAGATTATAACAATTTAACAATTTGCAAAAGGAGCTTTGTTCCAACCTGTTGTCTTAAGCCCTGTGCAGACGGTTGTCAGCTCTTACAATATTGTCAGATCTGCCAATGTGCTGACGATGTACTGACAATAAAAAAATGTCAGCACAAGGTATATTGACAATGCTTTTTCTGCCAACGTTATCAGACAAAAATTTTTAGTTTACACGATTGTAAGAAATTTTTAGCACATTTTACTTACAATATTGTAAGATCTGACAATCGTCTGTACATAGCTTTACGATACCTGACATGTTTTAGTAGCTCCTTAAAGCATACCATTCGAAAGTTTTAAAAAGTTCACTTACTAACAAATAAAGTATGTACAGTGAAAAAATCTTTAAGCCTAGTAGCTATTATATTTTATAAAATGAAAGCTGTGTGACATTAAAAGCATTTTATTACACACTGAATTAATGGTTAGTTTACATAAATTTAAAATTCATTACAACATTGTCAACACCATTATACTTCTGAGCGTGAATAGCAAAGAATATGTAATTTTTCTATTTCTTATTCTTGTTCACTTCGTTTCCTTATTGTTTATGTATATTGTGCTTTAAAAAAACCGACACTTATTTGTATGTAACATTTTATGAGTCTGTATGTCATTGTATGAGTAGGTAATCCATAAAGAGCATTCAACTTTAAGTACGCAACTTAATGTACTTTTACACACTATTATTTTACAGTGGCTGTGTCAGTTTTACGCTATATCTGTAATTCACGCTTACGTTTTTAGTTTCATCTGACCTATAACACCGTTCTACACACTTTTGTACACATGAACAAGACCTATATATTCAGAATCTGCGTCGAAAAATAGAATACCCGTGTCTCCCAGTTTTTCTAGATCAATTCGTAATTTTTTGTTATTTTGCACAAAAAAAAAGAAATAACATTCATAACATACCTTTATGTGTTATGAACATTTGAACAGGCTGTGCTGACATGACATAAGACGGAGAATATTGCTGACTCACTCTTGACAGCTCAGCAAATAAAAGGGAAGTAAGAAAGTATTAGCGTTCCCTCTTTTCAGGAAACAATTTTGGCCGACAATTCTAACATCGGGAAATATCTGAGACTTTACCAGATAATCAGTCGAGTTGTCTAAAATTCCCTCAGACATTTGGCGGAGCAGTAGGCAGTTTTCTGGTACGACGTTTCTGCACATTGTCTGAAATATTATCCGATTAATATCAGAATAGTCTGCACATTATCCGAAGGCAATTTAATTTCCTTTAAGACATTTAACAAAGTAGTCTGCGCATTTTCTAATCTACGTCTTACGACTTTTAGCAGTCACTTCTGCACATTGTCTGATTTAAGTTTTCGCAACAATTCTTCTTCTTTTTTTCCCCTGTAGAAAATATGTGATGGATAGCTTTTGAAAATGTTACAGAGAACTTTCTTGGCAATAAAACAGCTAACAATTACAGGGACATTATTAAGGAAATGATTGATGGCTACCAAGAGATGGGAATCAACGTGTCACTTAAGATACACTTCCTTCACAGCCATTTGGATTTTGTTCCATCAAACTTAGGAAGCTTTAGTGATGAATATGGAGAACGCTTTCGCCAAAAATTAGCAGACACATGTTGTCAGAAGTACTGTTGGTTGCTTTGTCGCGAAACAAATGCGGACTCATATAAACGCCAAAATAAGCGTCCAAACTTTCCTAATACTTAAATTTTATCTTAATAATTTAATTAATTTTTTGCATACGAAATTTTTTTTATGATTTCTTATGTACATAATTCAGCATTAGAAGATGTTTAAATAAATTTGTTAATACTCAAAAGAAAAGTATTTATTTATCTATGTATTCGTCTTTATAGTATCATACAAGTTCATATCCGATAGTCCTGCCATGTATGGGATTTTGATAAAGGCGATAAAAAAGTTTATTGTGTGGATGTTATGATTAATTTTTTTGTTTATTGTAAATTTGCATTTTTGGCAAATATACGAATTAATCTAGAAAAAGTGGAGTACACGTGTATTTTATTTTTTGCTCCTCTTTCATAATATACAAACTTTTTCCATGTGTACAACCAAAAGTTCAATTTTGTAAAACGGTGTAATAGTTCACAACAGTCATTTTTGTGATGATGTTTTCTTGTGTTCTTGTATTTAATTGTATTTAAGTTAATTAAACATTTTATTTGTTTTTTTTTTAAGAATATGTATGTATACCCAGGAAAAGTTTTGATTGCAAAGTAATGAGTTAAAATTAGTGTTTTTCATTCGGGATTTCCCGGGAAAAAATTCCCGAGATCCCGCGACATTTTTCGGGAAATAAATCGCGGGAAAATTGTGCGGGAATTCCCGGGATTTTTTAAATATTATTATGGTAACTTTTCTTTGTACGCACACATTTTTAGTGCTGCTTTTAGTTGGAAAAATATGTAAATAAAAGAAAAAATATATATTTTTGAGCACATTTTATCTGTCTCCATTTTTATTTTCATATTTTTCTAAGAGCAGCTCTCAAAAAATCATATTTCGTGAAGAAATGAAAATAACAGATTTTTCTCTAAGTGGACATAGCGAACGAAAGTGCTCTATATTTTCTGAAAATATCAGATTTTTATTTTAAGCCACACATGAGTTTTTTGACGCTCAGTTTTGAATTTTTCAAAAATTATAAATTTATATTATAAAAAAACAACAGGTTCATATAGGGTTCAATTAAAAATCGATACAAACGAAAACAAATGCAATTTGCAGGTGGTCACTTTTCCGCCACCTAATTATTTCAATTCAGTTTTGCTTGGTAGTATGAAATGCTCATTAGTGTCTTATGAAATAAAGCATAAATCATTGCAATATCTTTTCTACTTAAGAAGCTAGAGAAATTATAAAAAAGTATGAAATTAGTAAATTTTTTTTACTTCGGGTGGCTACTAATCAGAAGTTATACAATAAAAATAAAATTTTTTAATTTAAGTTAAAAACACCTCAATTTTATAATTTTTTTACTAATGTTTAATGCATTCATAAACTTATTTAATAGATCTCGTGAATTGCTATTTGTTTTTGTTCAAATAAATTAAGTGAAATGCTATTTTGTATCGTTTTGTATTGGGCGGCGATTCCCGGGAATTCCCAGGAAATTGAAAAATCAATCCCGCTTTCCCGGGAAATGAAAATGTCCGTGAAAAGAAAAACTCTAGTTAAATTGCTAAAAAACATACCCTTCACTAATTCTATTTTTGCATTTTAACCAATTAATTTACCATGGCGATGTCATTGGAGTCAACTACTTACTACATTTGATTACAAATAACAAGTTATAAATTTCAATATTTAGAACGCATTGAATACACAAAACACAATAAAAATTAAATGTCTCCGCTAAGCATTGAACTCATGCCATTTTAAATTATTGTGTTATTTTATGCCAAGTGTTTTATTCACTAGCCTACTGCAAACTATTTTGATAGAGGCTTAAAACTTGTTTTCACAAACATGAACACAATTAAAAAAATATATTTTGAGTCCCCAGGGGTTCAATTGTTTATTGTTTGTATGATAAAGAGATGCACTAGTACCCTGCCAATAGGACAATATATGGATTGTCTAATTACTGGTAAGTAATTGTTCAAGTACTGTAAAGTAATTCAGACAGTATGTAGTTTGTGGTTAAAAAGTATGTTGTTCGGTAATAACAACTCATTACTAAGTTTTTGCTGGATACATAAATATATTGTAATGTATATTTTCCGAATCAAAAACACTGCGTTCTTGGCGCCACAAACAATTGACTTGCAAATGCATATTTTCTTAGCTTATAAACACCATGTATGTATTTTGTAGTGGGAAATTTGACAAGCACACCGTAAAATACATGGTGTGTAAGACTACCTTTAAAAAACTCCACCTATGTATCCAAGTATTTCGTATGCCTTTGAATGTGTCTGCATTTTTGTATTATTGGAAAAATGAGTAGGCATGTATATAAATCTCTTTAACAAAACTCTTAGACGGCGTAGAAAAAGAACAAAAGAAAACAGCATTTATAAATGGTCTTTTATTATTTTCAGATAAACATAAAAATGTTTATGTTCACATTCGCACATTTTAGCAAATATGCTGTCCATATGTAAACTATGCATACATTAAATCTATAGTATGTATCTGCAAGTGTATACGGGTAATAACAGAAGTAATGACAACTTTTCAACTGCCATTACCATCACTATCTAAAAGAACTTAGCCACACATGCAATATAAGTATACATACACACCCCTTAAGCATGTATATCAGTGATTCCCAAATTCAACTAAACGTCGTAGAGTGTACTGTCGAATAAGCAAAAGTCCTAAATAACACTACCCACGAATAGCACGGGAACTAAAAAACTTAGCAGAAGTAATATTTAGCTAAAAACTTGTTTTGGATTTTTCTAATAAATAAAGCTCAACATTTTTTTCGAACTAAGTGAAAATTAAACTTTATGTACTTCAGAATATTCTAAGTAAAATGGATGCATCAATTTTAATAAATTATTTCGTTATAAAGATCTTATAATGCTAAAAAAAAGCAGGGTATCTACAAACATAGTTAATAAATCAAATGTCTTATTGCCAAAATAATATAACATTATGATTGGAATAGTGAGCAGCAGCAATAACTTCCAAAGTCAAGATATTTTATTAATATGATTATTTCGAACTTATTTGCTTGTGAAGCCAAATTGAATATAAGGGTAAGGCTCGTAACATTATATTCAGAAGGAATCGGGCATAATTATCCCTAAAATACTAAACCCCGTAAATTTTACGTGGTTTTTTTATTATTGTTGCTACATAAGCAAGCATCCGGCGGCCTAGCGGTACCAAATTTCACACGTGCTTTTTTGAATAGTTTTTGAACGAACGCTTAAACATAAACAACGCATATCTAGTCATTGAACTGCTCTAAGAACGTGAACATTAAAAGGCTATGCATAAAATTTACGTACATATGAGCATTTATGAACTTTTATTTTGCTTTTAAAACAGTTTTTGTTTACCTTAATATGAATTATATGTACGCATATGAACAATAGGTTGAGTCGATTTGTATTTGATGTAGGGGGATGATTCTACGATGAATGCTAAGCAGTTTTGCCTAAGAAACCATGGGTCGCGCTGTTCGGTTATGCGTCATTTTCCAGAGACCGAATTTTCGTACAGTTCGACTGTTTGAAATTTTAAATAAGCCGGTTCCAGTTTTTAAAATTCAGACAAAGCCGGTTATTAGTAAGAAAATTATTTTTCAAAAGTTTTGATTTTAGTTTGCTTTAGTAAAAAAAAATTTAGCAGTTCATGTTACTACTATCCCCACAAAAACAGAATTGTGAAAATAAGTCAAGTTGCTATCCAAAAATTTCAGCCGTTAAAAGTACTGAGATCAAAATGAGGATCAAGTTCTCGATGGGTGCGATACCAATTCCTACATAGGCAACCTACTAACTTGGCAATATTTTCCCCATAATTCTTCCTAATATTAGAAAGGTAAAAAAATATTGGCAAGTTAGCAGGTTGCCTAGAAACGAGATGGTATTGCACCTATCAAGAACTTGGTTCTCAGTTTGATCTCAGTAGTTTTAACAAACGAAATTTTTGGATAGGAACTTGGCCTTATTTTCTTTCACATTTATGTTTTAATGCGGATCTGACATCTTTTTTCTAAGTTTTTGTGTGACACAATACCAATCGCTATAATTACCCGTAAATTCCTTATTGGCCATTTTAGTGCCCCTTATATGCGGCACGCTTTCTCGTTAACTGACCAGCACAATGGGCCTGATTTTGTAACGCAATGGCGTAAATGTCTAAGTAGTTTTTTGTAGTAGATTAAAGACACAGGTTGTGTGATGACATAGACGTTTACGTCAACGCCTTACATAATCAAAGCCAATGTTTTTTTTTTTACTCAAAATAACATTTCCAGGAGGATTTACAATCAGAATCCGAAAAAAGTTTAGTACACACAGGTTAGGGTAACCCTAGTACACATACTTACATATTTTCTTCTTCGTGTTTATTTTTTGACATTTACACAACTACAGAAAAAAAAATTATTTTGAATGCTAAATATAATTTGTAGCAATCTGTTTGCGTAGTCTATTGTGAAATTGGTTAATTTGCTACAAAATTCTCATACGGTGAAGTCATCGTAAAAAATTAAAATTTAGATTAGTGATTAGGGTGAAAAATCGATACTTGTGCGAGCTAGTAGTAGTGTAGTCTATGTGCAAATAGAAAAAGGATGCTTGACAAGTCGCTTACGTAGTTTGTTTTGCCCTTAACATCCATAACAAATACCGCTCTA
Source organism: Panzeria rudis (assembly GCA_956483635.1). Lineage (NCBI taxonomy): Eukaryota > Metazoa > Arthropoda > Insecta > Diptera > Tachinidae > Panzeria > Panzeria rudis. The sequence continues at coordinate 73,369,463 of OY101448.1, read as the reverse complement.
CAAAAACAACAAGCATTTTCTGTCTACGATGGATGTCGAACTTCATATAAAATATGCAGTCCATGTTACATAACAAAGCCTATTATATCGTCCGTGCAAACCCCTTATAAAATTAATTCGCCTTAATTGCCTGTTTCAAAAAACGTTGTTGAAAAAATTAATACGTAGAAAATTAACAGTACATGTTTGTCCAAGTTTTAACATAGTAAAAACTAATAAAATATACAAAACGAAAAGTATTAGACTGGGACGACAAACACTTCGATAGACAACCATATGGCAGAAGAAACAGGTTTATAAACCAGTTGAAAAACAGAGTCTATCGCTCTACGATATAGTTCGTATAAAAATAACCAGTGATTGAAGCCGACCACCTCCGAATGGCATAAAACTAACATTTGATAAAAAATAATCATAGGAAAAATAACAAAAATTGCTTGAGGCAGTTTGTATCAATCAATGGCGTATAAGTATCATTATTTAATGTAGTAATTAAATATTAAGTATACACCGCCAAACTGCTTTAAGCTTTCGGTTCGGATTGTAAATGGAAAATGTGTTTTCATATATTGAAAAAGCATAAAAATACATGCTGTTTTGCATTATTAGTTTTTCCAAGTCCTTAAATTATCCTGGATTTTTGGGATTGTAAAAATTGGAACATCGCCTATGTTCTGGCTTCCGAATCGTTTTCACAAGTATTCTTGTGAATTCGGATGCTAAAATACATACTACACCAGTTTAACTTGCAAATAAGAAAATAAAAAATAATAGCATGAGTTCTAGTATCTAAATTTAAAATAAAAAATTTGGATATGAACGATTTAAATTTTTTTTTATATTCTCGTTTTCACTTTTGAACAAACAAGCTGGTTTTCTTCTCACTTAAAAACAGTCTTGTGAAAACAAAACGAAATGAGAAAATCAAAAAAAAATTTGAGTTCGTCCGTATTCACACTGCTTCTTGTGAATTCGGCTTCTAGAACACATGCTATTAATTTCTGTTTTCTTATGTGCTGTTTCCACAATGCAAACAAGCGACTTGAGTAAAAATTTTTATGGAAATCAATCAAAAAACTGAGTGTTTTCATATAAATATTAGACAAGCAATGCTTGTTTGCATTGAGGAAACAACAAACAACTTAAACAGGTGTAGCATGTGTTCTAGCAACCGAATTCACACGAAGATTTGTGAAAACGGCTCGGAAGCCAGAACATAGGCCAATATGTCGCATTATAATCGAAACTCTGTGCAAATTCTGTATGGATTTCTTATTACAATAAATTAATAATAAACAAGGTCTATGAGTGGAATAAATTTTTGGAAACTCTGGTCTACCGTACAGAAATAAATATCGGTTTTTCCTATAAAGTAATATGTAGATGTATACATATGTATGTGTATAAATATTTGTATAACAGAAAAACAATAAGAAAATACAATGAGTTTTTAAGTACAACAGGTGTAATATAAATAAATATAAGCGTAGAAATGTATAAATATGAATACAGTAGAAACCATATGAAACAGTACATGTAGAATTTTGTATTGAAGTGTGAATTTAGAAGTATATAGAAAATTTACAACGTTCATATCGGACACGGCAAACTATTTTTAGATTTAAAATTATAGATCCTATTAAGATTTTTTTTAACTGCTTTTTGTTGTGTAGGCATCCTTATTTTGTTGTAAACGATTTTAAGCTGTATTAGCACATATAGGTATTTATTTAATTGTCTGTACTACTAATAATGCGTGCCACTGTAAACAAATAACAAGTATAAGTTATTTTAACCATCAAACTAAGTCAATGGCTTGTAAATGACTTTAACTGTTTTTATTTTCCGTGAGCAATGATTCCTTAAGTGTCAAAAGGTCAATGGCTTGACTAGTAGGAACAGCATACTTTGCTGTAGTAAAAATAAAAGAAGAAAACAAATGTTATTTACCCTCTATAAGAAAAACATTTAAGATGTTAATGCGGTTAATAGCAATCAAAACCAGAAGGATGAAAAAATATTCAATATATCTTTAATATATTTCAGTAGGACATGTTTATTGCAAAATTATGTATATCTAGTAGTATTGAAAATATTATACTTTTTTATGCTTTATTTGTTTTTATATTTGTATGTTAAATATATTGACATTTTGATCGTTGCACAATAAAGAAAATGTTTGCATACTCAATGTATCATTAAAACTTATATATATCCCTTCAGACTAAAAAATTTAACGAATTCTTATCACTTTCATTTGTTAAATTTAAATATTTTCTTATTTCAATAGCCAAAATAAGCATAAAATTAAATTGGCTATCCTTAACCCCTTTGGCTATCATTTGCTATATGTATTAGTATGAAAGTTCATACAAATGTATTTTTCTTGTCTTAAAATTTATCTTAGTTCCACAAGACATTTACATTATGGCGGGCCGATTTATGTTTCGAAAAATCGTATAGCACAAACTTAATATTCGGATAAATCTAAGAAATAATCGCCAAGAAACCATAGGTTGGAAATAATTGCTAGCCAACGCAAATCGATTACTTTTTTGCTATATGATTTTGTAGTTTTTTTTTTGTCCGATACAAATCGATCCGCTCTAATGAACGTATGTATTTCTTTTTTAGATATTTTTTAAATAAATTTAATTTTATTTCAAAATTCTTTTACATTTGATCTGTTAAAAATAAAATATAAGTGTTAAATAAAGTAGAACGAAAAGAATTTAATTTCCAAAAATTTTGCATAAAAAGGTTATTGTTCCTTCCTAAACGAATGAGCCAAATTTTTATGTGTCTGCATTTGAAAGTGTTAAGTGGTGCTTAAATTCCATGTGGAGCATTATGCAAAATAGTTGTAGAGTAATTTTATATATCCATTTTTTTCTATATGTACTCATATTATTGTATTTTATTTTCAAATGATTATCTGGCAAATAGCAAATAATATACTTGATTATGTTTTGAATAATTTGAAATATAAAAATGCTTTTAAAGCGATTAAATTTAAGGTGCAATTTTGTATGTAAAATAAAATAAAACAAATTTAAAAACATATATAATACATTAATATATACATAAATAGTTATGCATGCATCGATACGATAGCGATACTGAAACAAAAATATCGATGATACCAATACGCTTAGCGAATTTAAATTGAATGTAAAATAAATAAAACACTAAATATTTGAATAATGTTTTTATTAATATAAAAAATTAAAGCGAAAGCATTTTTTTGGCAGAAACGCCGCTATATATCCATTAATCTAATGACAAAACATAGTCAAACTGCGTAGTTGGTTTTGAATTTCCTCATGTTTTGTCCTTTTTAAAGGACTTAACATTTTTCATGAATGCTTATTTTAATAATTTTTTTTTAACATTAGTATCTAATTTTTTTAGCAAACTTGGTGCCAAATTAAAGCGAAGGCTCTGTAGAATTTTATAAAAAAATTTACTTCAGTTCCCCTGAACAAAAATACTAAAAAAAATTTCTTTTTAAAAATATATCCTTCCATATCCTTAAAAGTTTTCATTAAAATGTTTTCAAAATTATATGTTCTAGCTTTAAATTATCTCTATAAGACTTGGAAATTTTATGATTTTATCTCTCTTAGTAAAAACGCTGTGATTGTTTTTTTCGCAGCACAAAATTAATTGCTATAAAAATTGTATGTAGAAAATTTATTTATAAAAAAAACATTTTGAGCCGAGAGCGATAAAAACGTAAAATGTTTGTGCATTTAAGAGTTTATTTATTGTTAATATATATTTTTTTATATTCTGCAAAACAATCAATCAAAGATTTTGGAGAAAATATTAGAAAAACTTTTTTCAAGGACATCTTTTAAATTTTTGTTCAGTTGTTCTTTAACTTCTCTTCCATATCCTTGGCATAAAAACGACTATATATCATTTAATATAGATACTAAATATGAGTAAACTGCGTACTGGGTTTTTCATTTCCTCATCTTTTGTCGTTTTTTAAGGACTTTATATATTTTGAGAATGTTTGTTTTAGTTTTTTTAGTCTGTATGAACGCACAACGAAATGACTTCCAAGTAAAAAATTAAAAAAAAAAATCCCAATAAAATTAACATACATCTTGGGAGTTATTGCACTATGAAATAATTACTAAATTTCGAGAATTATCTCATTTTATTTTGGAAGTAATTTCACTTTTTTGGCACTATTTAATTTTTTAGAGAAAACTGCACATGTTATCATACCAAAAAAATGTTATGTTAGGGTGTTATTTCGTTGAGAAAAAAAATTTGGGACTTATATCATTTTTTTCAGGATTTATTTCATTTTTTCCATACGATGTTTTCTCTAAAATATTTAATTGAATACTTCCTAAATAATGGTTGTATTGAATAATTAATATACATCATGAAAGAATATAAATGTGTTTTTGTTTTCAAAGAAGAAAATCCTTGCGATTACTACGGATTTTCAGCATTGCCGGCCTTCGGCCGTGCTTGAGGATTTTCTCCTTTGAGGCATTTCCTAAATTGGGTCCGATTACTGAAGGTTTTCTGCATTGCTCGCCTTTTTCCGGGCTTAGGGATTTTTCTCTCTGAAGTATTTTCAAAGTCGGCTTCGCTTACTGAGGGTTTGCGTTGCCGGCCTTCGGCCGGGCTTAAGGAATTTTTCCTCCAAGACATTTCCTAAACAGGCTTCGCATAATGAAGGGTTTTTGCATTGCCGGTCTTTGGCCGGACTTAATAATGTTTTCTTCTCAGGTATTTACAAAACCGGCCTTGTTTGTTTAAGATTTCCTATGTTACTACCACTCCGGTTGCAAAAATGTTCACATATCAGAGGAGAACATTTTTCAGGCCAGCCGAAGGCCGTAAATACTTCAGAGAAAAAAGTCTTTAAGGCCGGCCGAAGGCTAGCAATGCAGAAAATCGTCAGTAGGTGAATCCACCTTTTGAAATACCTCACAGGAGGAAATCCTTAAGCCCGGCCGAAGGCCGGTAATGCCGAAAATCCTCAGCAAGTGAATCAGATTATGGAAGTACATCAGAGGAGAAAAGAGCCTTTAAGACCGGCCGAAGGCCGGCAATGCAGACAATCATCAGTAAGCGAAGCCGCCTTTAGAAATATCTTAGCAGAGAAATACCTCAGAATTTCCGGCCTTTGGTCGGGCTTAAAGATTTTCTCCTCTGAGGTATTTAGAAAACTGGCTTCGACTACTAAAGATTTCTTACATTGCTGCCTTTCGTCCGAGCTTAGGGAGTTTGTCCTGAGGTACGTATTTAGAAAACCGGTTACGCTCACTAAAAAATTTCTGGAAAAATTTTGTTATATCTCACAAGCCCATAACAAATTTTGAAGTCGGTTTTCGAAATACCCCAGTTGAGAAATGTCTTAAGGCCGGCCAAAGGCCAGTAATGCACGAAACTCTTAGTAAGCGGAGCCGCCTTTAAAAATATCTCAGAGAAGAAAAGTTTTAAGCCCGGCCGAAGGCCGGCAATACAGAAAATCTTCAGTAAGTGAAGCCGGTTTTGAAAATACTTCAAGAGGAAAAAAATCTTTAAGCCCGGCCGAAGGTTTTTGAAATACCTTAAATGAGAAAATTCTTAAGGCCGACCGAAGGCTGGCAGCGCAAAAACCCTCAGTAAGCGAAGCCGCCTTTGGAAGTACCTCAGAGAAGTAAATCCTAAAGCCCTGCCAAGGGCGGGGAATACCGGGAATACATAAATCTCCAGTAACCAAAGCAGGTTTTGGAGGAGGAGCTCAGAGGAGAAACTCTTAAGCCCGTCTTCGTTTACTAAGGGTTTTTGGAATTGCCCGCCTTTGGCCGGCGTTAAAGAATTTTTCTTCTGAGGTATTTAGAAAACAATCTACAGTCACTAAAAATTTGCTAAAAAAAACATTTTTTGGGCTTTATTGCATAAGGACTTATTTCATTTTTTTGTGTGGAAGTTATTTCATTATGAACCAAGTTCCACAAATTGGAACTTATTTCATTTGGGGTTTGGGAATAATTTCCTTTTTCTTTCGATTTATTTCATTAAATTTGTTTGAACTTATTTCATTTTTTTAGGTCCCATTTCATTGGGACTTATTTCATTGGACGTTATTTCATACAGCCGTTTTTTGTATATTAATATGTAACATTTTTAGCAACATTTAGTGGTAAAATAATCTGTTAGAATATATAGTAAACTCGTACCCTGCCGCTAACCCGACGCTCAACGCTCTGATTTAGGTAGGGCCCTAACGCTGAGGCCACACGGGCGTTTTTAAAACGCGGTGTTTCTGCTTTTTATATTAAATTTGAAGTTTTGAAAAATTGAGAACTTTCAAATTTAATATAAATATCAGAAATGCCGCGTTTTTAAAACGCCCGTGCGGCCTCAGTCTAAGATAGACAAAATCATGAAATTTGTATGTCTTATAGAGTTAACTTAAGGCTAAAAGATATAGTATTTAAAACGATTTTTGATGAAAATTTTCAAGGTAATTGAAGGATTTTTTGAAGACACCTTTTGTTGTTTAAAGCAAAAGAAGAACATACTTTTATACAATTTTACAGAGCCTTCCTTCCCTCTTATTTGAGAATGCTGATTTAATTTTTGTTTTCATATTAATATGTAAATTTTTTTTTTGCAATAGTTCTACTATTAATATGAAAACAAAAATTAAATCAGCATTCTCAAAAAATTTAGTCCTTTAAAAAGGAAAAAATGATGGATTAATTGAGATATAGTGGTTTTGGTTTGACTATTTAAATGATTTTTAACGCAAACAAAAAGTAAAATAAAAGCTAAATTAAAAATAATTGGTTGCATGTTTGTTTGCTGTAAGTAAACAAATAGCAAATATAAGCACATCGTTGCCACTATGCAGTTAACTTTGTCATAAGTAATTGGTTTTTGGTCTGGTACTGCCATATTCTCAAAAATACAAATTTTATTTTACATGAATGTTGTGATAACGAAAATTGTTAAAGGTAAATTTATTACTCACTTAAGCTAAAGTAATAATGGCCCTTAGAATATTAAATTCAGTACCTGTACTGTTTGACATGCAATGGAAATGATAAAAAAAAACTACTTCCGATTTTTTTGCTGGATAGCTAAAAACTTTCTATCATTAGATATTATAAAAAATAGCTAAAATAAAAAACTCTACACACAGAAAAAAAAAAAATAAATGTAAAATCAACATGGCGCCATTGTGATTTGAAATCATATTAAATTTACAAAAAATTATTTGTCGTTTAGGTGCGTTTTTGTTCATTTGATACAGTTCACTGTTGTGCTTAGTTCTGTGACTTGTTGTTATTTATTCTTACATGTGTCGACAAAAAACGACTAACCAGCGAAAACATACCATTGTCTCATCTTTATTTTAAATGAAAAATTATTAATCTAACCTTAAGTCTCTTTGACTTAAAACTTTTCATGGTTAAAACAACTTTGTTATAAACGTTACATTTCATTTTAAATCAACATGTCTTTAACTTTAACTTCAAATAAGTTTACATACGATGGGTATTTATTTAGTATATAGCTAAAGTAAAGTTTGAAGCTGTTGTGGCTCCAGTGGTTAGCACGTGGACTATTATGCAAGTGGCATCTTGGCTGGGGCAGCCAACTACAACACTAATTTTTCTGACGCCTTTTCCAATTAACATCACGTAAGTAAAATATTTAATAAAATAGCTACATTAAAGTCATGATGTTTCAGCTTCATAAAACTAAAATTCAATATGATTCTTACAGTTGTTTCAATATTACATTAAAGTTGTTTCAACTTGAAATAACTTTGATTTAACATGATTCTTAGTGTTGACCCAATAGATAATTAAAGACGTTTCAACTCGAAATAACTTCGATTCAACATGGTTTTTCGTATTATTTCCGTATCAACTTCATTTTGATTTAACTGTACTGCAATATTAAATCAACATGAAATATAGTTAATTCAAAAGGATAAATGTTCCTTCAAGATTATTGTAAATCATGTTGAATTACCATGAAACGCCTATGAAGCAAAATCACTACCGAAAACTGTTAAATTAGCCTGGTTTTCGACGATTTTACATTGAAATTTTTATGTGTGTAGCCTTTGACCAAAGTTATGTCTTTCTAAAAAAGTACAAAGAATAAAAAAATATCGCTGTCAATATAAAGATGAAAAAAGTATATCATTTAATATGATAAAATAGCTCTACTCTAAGAATTTCCTGTTCTATTTTATTTTATTTTTTTTTTTGCTCAACATACAAAAGATACGAGTTTAAAAATTCAGTTACATAAAAACAAACCTTTTTTCTCTTATACATATTTTTTTCTCTTTCAATATATTAAATTGCCAAAGTACGTGTTGCTCTATTTTTAAATCCATAAAAATAAACGCTTTAACCTCGTGGCACCCTAAAGCTAGGAAAGAGCCTTGTATAAACGTAAAAAATAAGAGCTACAAAAACAAAATATGTTCCATAAAAAACTAAGCAGTATTACTCATTTAGTTACAAACAGAATGTCTGAATATGGAAACATGCAGAAAAAGTACCGAATGAAACAAAGATATCTTGTCATAAAATTGCAATGAAGCATTAAAACTACAAAAATAATGTTCTCGTAAATGGAAAAAAATGTGAAAAAGTATGAAATAATGTTCTCCCTACATACATGATGTGGCATAAAAAGCCGTGATTTAAGTGGAAAATATCTGTCAGTACAAGACGGAATAAAAAATGAAAATTTTCCTTGACGAAAGAAAGAAATGAATCGTTCTCTTACTCTTTAGGCAAAATTGTAGGCGTTAGTTTAATATAATTCAGAAATAGTGTAACACATCACAATTGGAGTAATATATTTATATAATTAAACTTTAAAAGCAATAGGTTGCACAGGTTACCAAGTTAAAAGGTTAAAGCCAGGAATATGTCTGTGCATAATTTTTGATAATTTTTCTGAAAATCGACTTAGAATGCAAAACAATAAATTTTGGAAATCTTTCGGTCTGCCTATCCCTCTATTACCGCGCAAAAACTGTTGAAGGCATTTTGAAATACATGTACGATACTTGTTTTGTTCTGCCGTGTACGTTGAAAATTAAATTGATGTTGATTTTTGCCTCGTTCCTTGGAATACCTTACTATTTCTGCATATAAAGTTACGGGCCTTAGCCAATATGATCATTTTGAGTTCAAAAGCAAATTAGTTTAAAACACTAAAACTCACAATAACACTGTACAACAAAATTATTATTTTTAAATTTCAAGATATTAACGACTGAATTTGGTAGAGATGACAGATAATATAGGCGTGCATCGTCGCGTTCATGTTGAATTTGGAACACTATTAACTCTTTCTGAATATAGCGTTTCTAAATTTAGCCTAACAGAATCACTGGACTTAAAAGCGAATTATTTCGAAATAATTAACAATATGTTAAATTGTGCATTAAATGAAAATGTCCATTTAATAGATTTAAAGGTTTTGAATATAAATTATTAATAGGAACTTATTTAAAGAACTTTTTATAGCTTGTATTTGTATTTGTACATTCAAATTTTTTCTTTCTACACACAGAAAAATTTCAATGTAAAATCGTCGAAAACCAGGTTAATTTAACATTTTTCGGTAGTGATTTTGCTTCATAGGCGTTTCATGTTAATTCAACATGATTTTAAATAACCTTGAAGGAACATTTATCCTTTTAATTGTATATATTTCATGTTGATTTAATATTGCAGTACAGTTAAATCAAAATGATACTCGAGTAATACGAAAAATCATGTTGAATCAATGTTATTTCGAGTTAAAACAACGCGGATTTGATATTGGAACCACACGTTTAATCAAAGTTATTTCAAGTTGAAACAACGTGAATTTGATATTGAAATAACACTAAAAATCATGTTGAATTATAGTTGTATCAATCTGAAACAACATGAATTTAATAAAGCTATTTTATTAATTATTTTACCTACGTGATGGTTATTAGCATAGACATCAGAAAACTTTGTGTTGTAGTTGGGTGCACCAGCTAAGATTTGAACTCGTGCTACTTGCATGATAGTCCGCGCGCTAACCACTGCAGCCACAACAGCTTCAAACTTTACTTACGCTATACACTAAATAAATACCCATCGTATGTAAACTGAATTTCATTTTAATTCAACATGATTTAAATGATCATTTAACATAAAACTTATTTTAAATAAAAAATATAGTCATGTTGATTGAAAATGAAATGTAACGTTTATATAAAAGTTGTTTTAACAGTGAAAAATTTTAGATCAAAGAGATTTAAAGTTAGACTAATATTTTTACATTTAAAATAAGATGAAAGAATGGTAATTTTAAACCAGCAGCAGTAAATGTTTGCTGGCAATTCATTTTTGTCGTCTACATAGCCGACACATGTAAGAATAAACAACAACAAGTCACACAACTAAGCACAACTGTGAACTGTAGCAATGAACAAAGCAAATAAACGTTAATACACTCAAACGAGTAATTATATGAGTGTTGTGTTTTCTGTTTACAAACCAAATTTGACGTGGGATGACGGAAAATCGTTCCAAAGAGTAATTATATCTTGTAAGTTTAATATGATTTCAAATCAGAATTTCGTCATGTTGATTCTACATTTCTTTTTCTCTGTGTGTAGTCGGGCTAATTTGTTTCACTTCGCAAGCCGTAAGGATTCCTCTTATTTGATCATATAACACAATTGGGTGATAATGAAGCACACGTCAAGATTTTTAATGAAATAGGGCACATTTGGTCTGTCGTTGCTTATTAAATGTTAAAGCCCAAATTTTAGTTTCCGCATAAAGCGTATTTTATTAAATTATACATATTTCTTAATTTCGTTGTAAGAAGAATAATTCTTTGTCACATGTTTTATATTTAAGTGTATATTTTAAAAGTGAAGAATATACAATTATTGTACCATTATTTAAATGTAACTTATTTAAGATTCTGGTTATATTTCTAAACACTCCTCAATAAAATTTTGGTAAATTTTTTTAAAGGAGAAGAACTTGTTCTCTAAACTAATTAAAACTCTTGAAAAATAACAAATTAATACTCCTAAAACATAAACAATCTTATTGCTTTAACGAATAAATTAGATAATTATATTCAAAATTAAATGCTTAAAAATTTTGTTTCCTTAAAAAACATCCCTGAAAACGGTCATATTCCCTCGCTCTTGTTAAAAAAAATAGCTTTGCATTTAACTTAAAGGTGCTCTCCATTAATGTTAAGTATTCTTTTTGAAACGTGTTAAGTTATTATATTTTTCCCAATTTTTTTTTTCCTTATTACTTTTTGTCTTAAGACTAAAATCGGTTTTACACTTCATCCTTATGAGTGTTTTCTGAAGAGAAAAGTGAGGGGAGAAAAGTCAGGAAAATACATGCCGTTTCCTTTTGATGCATGATTAGTTTTTTGATAGAAGATGATTTCTATTTACAAAATGGGTGTATAACACGTTTTTTTTTTCTTTTGAAATACATATAATTTGAATTTTATAACGTTGTACTTACTAGTTAAAGTAACTTCATTGCAAAGAAGCTGAAAGCGAAGCACTGATTTGGTAGTTAATAAAATTGTAATACTTATTTAAAAGATTAGCTGAAATTAGTGTAATGTTAGAAGTCATTATTATGTCAGTACAGACGTGACAATGCCATTTAGAACTTTTTTTTTAACAAGGTAGAGACAGAAAAGAAAAACCAAGAACAAGTGTCTTTGTAAGAAAACCATCAATGATTTGTGATTTCTATGTAAATTACTTAAATGCGTTACAAAATTTTTAATATTCTGATTTGAGACGAACATTTGTTTTCTTTTTTGCTGCAATTTAGAGGAGTTTTGTAAAAGCGTTGGAGATAAGTCTAAAACAATGTGTGAATTTAAATGAAGTCTTTTTAAAACACATAGACTATATAAGAATTTAGCTTCATTTGTATGTATTTCTGTTGGGGTTTATAAACTTAAAGCAATGCAGATCTTATATGATAAAACTAAAGTTTTCTAAATTATTTCTAGAGCAATAAATGTTTTAAAGTGTGTGTTGCTATTGTTTTAAGGTAAGACAAAAATGGCAACGAGATTTACTTGATACCAAAGGGACTATTTATTCGTCGTATTGCTAACTGAAAAAAGAATTTTTTAACAACATCTCACTACGAGCTGTAATAACGATCATGCGATAGGATTCATCTAATTTCTATACTTTAAGATATGTTACTAATAATGTATTAATATGTACAGATAAAAATATATTTTAAATCAAGGTACGGTTTTTATAGTCCGGACATTCGATTTGAGATGTAACTTTATAAAGAAAACGTTCTAATAACACTGTACAGCACAAGAAAGATAAAATAGCTCTAACTACTGATTATGAATTGTGAATAAAATTCTGAGTTTTTAATAGTTTCTCTCATTAAAATTTAGTCTGGAGCTTGGATATCTTTAAAAATTTATAATAAAATGTTATGTCAAATATTTTTGTAGAATGGATTGGACCGCTATTTCGCCGCTGAAAAGGAGTGTTTCCTTCTTTTTAAAGAAAGGTACAAAAAGACCCTTACAATGAAGAGTTAGAGGGTTTAAATGTTTCACAAAAATGTTCTTCGTGGGGTTCTACATAAAAATGCTAGACATATGTTATACCTTAACGTAAGGCTTGTAAGATTTCTTATGTCGAGACACTATAACTAGGGATGTGAAAAATTGAGAGAAATATAACTTCCCCTAAAATGAATCTCTGATGTAAGCTTTCATAACGCCGATACACGTATATACTTTGGTAACCTCTACAAGAATCAGTCATAAGAACCTAGTAATGTTGAACAACAATTGATTTTGTTGTACAGTGTAATTGATTTTTTCTCATATAAATTTTTCACTCAAGTACTCAATAGGACAATTATGAAAGTGAGGCTTATACCTAGCAAAAAATGAACATACAAATCATTAGTTACAGCATTGATGAACTCGCTCAAAGTAGTTCTATTTCTGGTAAAATATAATGAATTTAACAAGTGCTTGTTATAGGACGGAAGTGATCCAAAGAGCTGAATGGTACGTGCTCAAAAGGTTATCTAGAACAATTTTTGACATAACCACCAGCCTTAGAATATTAAATACAGTACCTGTAGTGATTGGTATTCAATGAAATTGGTAAACCTTTGGAACTAGCTCCGATTTTTTTTGCTGGATAGTATTATAGTCTTTAAATGGGTATATTGTCAGAAGTGCGGCCTGTGCTTCCTCGTGGTGACAACTGAAATCATACTCCTCCTTGATGTATGACTGGCCAGAAGTGCTCAATAAGTCGTATCAGAAATATCATGTTGTGGACAATGACGTACCACAACAAATGAAGATGTTCATCTCTGAGCTAACTCCAGCTAGTGTTAAGACTGCGGAAGAAAGGAATATCCTGGTTGTGATATCATGCATCCTGATGAATAGCATACCCGTGTTGTTATCCAAGATATAGCAGTAAGTTCTCGGAGTGGATGTAGATCATGCTCAAACAAAATAGGAACCGATATTCACTAATTATACACATATCCCACTCAAATCGTCCATCTGGATTATGAATTGCTAAAACTCAGATGTACAAGGGCGGATCAATAAGTCCGTGATTTTTCGAACTTCCCTCGTAGTTATATGAAATGCAACACTGTGCCCATCAAGTACCACCTGTTAAAAGACTACTGTCAAATTTTGAGCAAGTGTAGTCATTTACTTTGCGTTTAACAGCTGTTCAAAACATACAACCTCGTGTATTTTTCTAAAAATTTAAAAAAAGTGAATTTCGAGTGCTCATTAAACATTATTTTTTGCGAAAAAAAACCGTCAATCAAACCAAGCAAAAGCTCGATAAATACTATGGGGACTCTGGATCATCGATTTGAATGGTAAAAAAGTGGTTTACTGACTTTCGTTGTGGTCGCACAAGTACAAATGACGCTGAACGTTTTGGACGGCCAATTGAGGTCAGTACACCCGAAAATGTCGAAAAAATCCACGATATGGTGTTGGCCGCTGGAAGAGTAAAAGTGCGTGAGATTTTCGATGCCACAGGCATTTAATATGGCAGTGTGGTTTCGATTTTAAGTGATCAGCTGGGCTAAGAAAGTTTTCTGCAAGATGGGTGCCGCGTTTGCTCTCAATTGACCATAAACGTAAACGTAAAACGTGTGCAGTCTCAATGGCAAAACTCTCTGAATTGGGCTACGAATTGGTACCTCATTCGCCATATTCTCCGGGTATAGCCCCTAGTGACTACTTCCTATTTCCAAACCTAAAGAAATGGCTCCGTGGAAAGAGATTTAGCTTCAACGATGAAATTATTGACCAAAAAAATTCCTATTTTAAGGACCTCGAAAAATACTATTTTTTGGAAGGGATACAAAAACTGGAGAAACGTTGGAGTAAGTGTATTGATTTAAAAGGAGATTATGTTGAAAAATAAATTTTTGTTTTGCAAAAAAAAAACTGTGTTTCATTCAAAAAGCCACGGACTTATTGATCCTCCCTCGTATTATGTTATAACTCAGGTGTACTTTATGCAATATTTTGTAGTGGTTCATTACGCGTAGAGTGTCAGCTACTCCGGGCAAGAGCATAAAAGCAAAATGATATTGATTAATCTTAAATCGACCCATAAAGCGGTCCATTCCGGGAAATACTGTCGAAAATCTATATTTTTGCTGGAACTAATATATTTCTACACAAGTTATATGCTAGAAAGTTGATACATTGAGCTTCATTTTTAGGCATATGCAGTGAAACTGACCTATTAAAACTAATTTTAAAAATGTTTAGAGATCTTTCAAGAAATCGTAGGATATTTACTTTGCAGTTTCACAAATTCTATTGAAATGACGTACTTTAGTTTTAAACATTGTTTCCATGCAAGCGTCTGTATAACATCTCACTATTTTGTAGGAATAATTACACACGTAAGGTAAATGAGAAGGCATGATTATTTTTCTTTTTTTATATATTACATTAGTTTTCTATTTTCTTTTAATATGTGTTATTTTTTGTTATAGTTAAAGTTTTTTTTTCGTACAATTATTTGTAATCATTTCACTCGTAATATGTTCGAGAACAGAAAAAAATAACAAATTTTTCTTAGGAAAACCACTTTTTGAATATCTGAAGTATAAAAACATCAGTTTAAGAAAAAACTGAACTAATTTGAAAAGTAATTTCTTAAATAAAATAAAAATTTTAATAATGTATAAAAAGAATTTAAATCCAAAGTTATTTAGCTCGTTTGGCTTAAGTTCGTTTAATTTAATCTTTCAATTATATTATTTTTAGAACCTGATAAAAAAATGTGTTATAAATTTGTAGTGTGTATTTACCCCCATCAAAATAAAAAGAGGGGTGTTATTGGTTTGTAGTGTGTTTGTTACTGCAGTTTAATGTCAACTTTTAGTGATTTAATTCCCAAATAAAATTTTCACGAAAATGTTGTTTATATAAGAATTGAAATCGCAGTCAACAGAGGCACCTGACAAGTGGTGATAAGCAAAGTACACGTGAGCAATGACGATGGAAGTGTAGCGGCTTTCGAAAGTGGCGCTACTCTGTTCTGCTGTGTACGTTGAAAAATTAATTTGATGTAAATTTTTACATTGTTCCTTGAAATACCCATGCCCAATTATTTCTGAATAGAATATTACCAAACTTAGCCTAATAATCAATTTGATTTTAATTTAGTTTCTTTTGTTTGAAAGATGATCTAACTTCTTCTAACCTATATTTGAAAAAAAAATTTTAAGCAGTTTTGAAGTTATCATCCATTTGAGTCGGGGTTTGAAACATTTTTAATTTTATGTTATTTATTTTAGAAAGAAATTCTAAGGCTAAAGGAAAATTTTCGTTACACTAAAGGTTGAACTTATATGTTTGAGACCACCCGGTCTATTCATCAGAGTACTTTACCACGGCAGCCACAACATCCGCGCCAGCTACAATCAAGTAGTTCAAAATAAAGGGAAAAAAATCCCACAGGATGGCTTTCTCCACCACACTCGATTAAAGTTAATGGATTTTCAAGTAGCTGTCATGGCGATTGTGGTTGCCGTGGCTGTGAGTTCCAATCGGTAAGGAGCTCTGATAAGCATACAGGGTGGTCTCGGAACAGGTGACACCTTTCGTTCAGCCAAAATGTTTCTTTTTCTATTGAATTATTACATGCTTTAGAATTTGTTTCTAAAATAAAACAATAATTTAAGTAATATATAAAATTTCAGTTATTTTGGTTTGAGTTCGGCTTAAATTTAATTTTTCAATTACATTATATTTTTATTTAGAGATAAATGTGAAGCATATAGACAAAGACAATTTTTGACTCCTCCGCGCAGTCAAAAATTGTCTTTGTCTGTTGAACTGACGTTTCGATAGTTCCCGCTAATCTCATCAGAGTTCTTTACCGCTTAGACCACTCGACTAAAGTCGGGTGTTTGCAGTCAAGAGCTGAATATCATCTACCTTTAATCAATTCATACTGTCACTCTTAGAGCTGTATTTCATTTGATAGTTATTGATATTCAGTTTATTCTTTGTCTTGTGGTAAGCTTCTTTTTGTTATTTTCTCTATTCTAGTATGAATTATCATCGATAATTACAAGTACTAGTGTGTGTGTGTGTGAATGTTTGTTTGTTCAGTTTTATTTGAACATGTACATCATTTTGCTAGGTGCCTTTCGTATCCCAGCTGGGTCAAAAAATAAAAATATTAACTAAAATTGAAAATAATAAATAAAACATAATGTGTATAAACATTTCTTGTAATATTAATATGTTTATCTGACTACTTATTTTTTAGCTTCAAGTAAGCTAAATAACAACTTATTGCTGCGACAATGTAAATACATTTGTAAGGGGTACCCTTTATTTTTTTGACTTCTCAAATGAAAATAAGTAGTTATCGAGTCAAATTGTAAGTAATTACGACTTAAATCCTCACATACTTTTTTCCCTACCAGTAAGCAAAGTTTTTGCTGGGTTGTATTTGTTAATTAGATAAAAATTATATAAAGAAATGTATTCTGGCCTGTTCTGACTTTCACTCGAAATAGAATGCATAATGTGAAAATTCATTGTTCCAGGCGAATCTAACAAGATGACATTATTAGTACAACAACATACACACAAAATTGATATGGAATTTTATTATTTGGAGTTTTACAGTTGGGGTACAAATTTAATTCCTTCTTTGTATGCAGATTGACAGATAGGTAAAGTCAGCTGACAATCAGCTGCCATAATAAGGTTACCTGGTAAAATCTTCCTTTGCATTGTTTTTATAAAAAAATATTTAAGTAAACAATATCATTAGAATTATTGACATTATCTGACATTTAATTTCGACTAAAACACAGAATAGGACCGATTTATTGTAATTTATTGTAAAACTGACTTTTAATATAAATAAAATATAACATGTCATCATTGTTTTCAATTTACAGTTGTGCTAGTTTACTTTTGAATTTATTTTAAAATATTTCTCTTGAAATTATAAGCAAATGCCATAAAAATATTTTTATAAGAATACAATACAATAATGCATAATAATTGATATAAGTATGAGTGCATGAGATACGAACATATTTTATGCCAAATATATGAAATTAAAGTTTTAAAATGTTCAATAAAGTACTTGAATATTTGAAAATCTTTTGTTGCCACTATACACTCGTATGCACTCTTTTAATAAAAGTTTAAATAAACAATACGTACTCGTATGTGAAAAAAATGTGTTATATCTTTTAAATAAGAAATGTTAATTAAAGATCAGAAGAACTTATTAAAATTTAAACACAACGTTAAAAAAGAACAATTTAAATTAATAGTTCCTGCTGAAATAAAGGGACTGCAAAACAACCATGCGGGTGCGTGGGTGCGGCACTTCCCTTTTTTTAACCGACTTCAAAAAAGCAGGAGGTTATCAATTCGTGTGTACGTTCTTCTTTTACTTTTTTATGTTTGTACACGCATAACTCTGTCATTTGTGAACCGATTTTTCAATTCGCTACCCCTAATCCATAGCTCTGTTATTTTTTAACCGATTTTCAAAATTATTTTTTGTTTGAAAGGGGTTTCTGGCAGTTTGGCCCAATAATTCTTTTCGAAAATGCGAGGGGAAAATTTTCTCCCCCCTCCGTCCCCCACCCACAAATCCATAACTATATCATTTGTGAACCTATTTTCAAAATTCTTGTGTTATTTGGAAGGGTTCCCTAGTAGTTTGGCCCCACAATTCATTTCGAAAATGGGAGGGGGAAACTTACTTCGCCCCCCCCCCCACCATTGCATAACTTTGTCATTTGTGAACCGATTTTCGAAATTGCTTTTTTGTTTGAAAGGATTTGACTACAGTTTTGTTCCATAGTTTTTTTTTCGAAAATCAGTTGGGAAATTTGCTGCAAACCCCCCTAGCACTTTGATACCATAATTTTTCCCCTTCCTCCGAAATATTGCTTATCGCGTAGCTCCTCCATTTATGCGCCGACTTCCAAAATTCTATTTTTGTTTGGAATGGTTTGCTTAGAGTTTGGTCGCATAATTTTTCTACGAAAATCGGTGGGGCAAGTCTTCTACGCCTCCACCCAAAATATTTATTAGAGCACAATTCCTTCATTTGCATACCGATTTTCAAAATTGTTTATATGAATGACCATCAAGTATATGTTCTTACTGAAGTCGGTTTTTTTTTGCCAGAATTATTTAATGTAATGTGGGTGTTTGCAGAAAATAAAAGCTAGTGATACCAGGGCCATAGGAAGGAAGTATAAGTTTTTATATGCCATACAAATTTTCCAAATTGATTTACATATAAAATACAAACAAATTAATAACTTACTTCTTTTTCTAAAGTCGGTTAAAAAGGTACGGTTTTGATTGAATACATTCAGAATATACAAAACGGTTTAAAATAGCTATAATTTTGTTATAGCTAATGCTCAATCAGCTGCCATAATAAGGTTACCTGGTAAAATCTTCCTTTGCATTGTTTTTATAAAAAAATATTTAAGTAAACAATATCATTAGAATTATTGACATTATCTGACATTTAATTTCGACTAAAACACAGAATAGGACCGATTTATTGTAATTTATTGTAAAACTGACTTTTAATATAAATAAAATATAACATGTCATCATTGTTTTCAATTTACAGTTGTGCTAGTTTACTTTTGAATTTATTTTAAAATATTTCTCTTGAAATTATAAGCAAATGCCATAAAAATATTTTTATAAGAATACAATACAATAATGCATAATAATTGATATAAGTATGAGTGCATGAGATACGAACATATTTTATGCCAAATATATGAAATTAAAGTTTTAAAATGTTCAATAAAGTACTTGAATATTTGAAAATCTTTTGTTGCCACTATACACTCGTATGCACTCTTTTAATAAAAGTTTAAATAAACAATACGTACTCGTATGTGAAAAAAATGTGTTATATCTTTTAAATAAGAAATGTTAATTAAAGATCAGAAGAACTTATTAAAATTTAAACACAACGTTAAAAAAGAACAATTTAAATTAATAGTTCCTGCTGAAATAAAGGGACTGCAAAACAACCATGCGGGTGCGTGGGTGCGGCACTTCCCTTTTTTTAACCGACTTCAAAAAAGCAGGAGGTTATCAATTCGTGTGTACGTTCTTCTTTTACTTTTTTATGTTTGTACACGCATAACTCTGTCATTTGTGAACCGATTTTTCAATTCGCTACCCCTAATCCATAGCTCTGTTATTTTTTAACCGATTTTCAAAATTATTTTTTGTTTGAAAGGGGTTTCTGGCAGTTTGGCCCAATAATTCTTTTCGAAAATGCGAGGGGAAAATTTTCTCCCCCCTCCGTCCCCCACCCACAAATCCATAACTATATCATTTGTGAACCTATTTTCAAAATTCTTGTGTTATTTGGAAGGGTTCCCTAGTAGTTTGGCCCCACAATTCATTTCGAAAATGGGAGGGGGAAACTTACTTCGCCCCCCCCCCCACCATTGCATAACTTTGTCATTTGTGAACCGATTTTCGAAATTGCTTTTTTGTTTGAAAGGATTTGACTACAGTTTTGTTCCATAGTTTTTTTTTCGAAAATCAGTTGGGAAATTTGCTGCAAACCCCCCTAGCACTTTGATACCATAATTTTTCCCCTTCCTCCGAAATATTGCTTATCGCGTAGCTCCTCCATTTATGCGCCGACTTCCAAAATTCTATTTTTGTTTGGAATGGTTTGCTTAGAGTTTGGTCGCATAATTTTTCTACGAAAATCGGTGGGGCAAGTCTTCTACGCCTCCACCCAAAATATTTATTAGAGCACAATTCCTTCATTTGCATACCGATTTTCAAAATTGTTTATATGAATGACCATCAAGTATATGTTCTTACTGAAGTCGGTTTTTTTTTGCCAGAATTATTTAATGTAATGTGGGTGTTTGCAGAAAATAAAAGCTAGTGATACCAGGGCCATCGGAAGGAAGTATAAGTTTTTATATGCCATACAAATTTTCCAAATTGATTTACATATAAAATACAAACAAATTAATAACTTACTTCTTTTTCTAAAGTCGGTTAAAAAGGTACGGTTTTGATTGAATACATTCAGAATATACAAAACGGTTTAAAATAGCTATAATTTTGTTATATCTTTCATATCGCTGTTTATAGTTTTAATGTGTATCTAAAGTTAAAATTGCTCAAGACAAGAGAAAACTTCATGATATTCGCAGGGTGGCTAATAGGATAATACAGTAACCGATACCTAAAGATTATAGCGGAGACCCAGCTATGTAATGCAGTAAATGTGCTGCTTGCGACAGATTTTTAAGCCTAGAAATAGTCACGTGAATCTAAAAAATGATCCACCTCATCACAAAATGACCTAATAGTTATTGATCAGGCAGAGAAAAAGACACAATTTTGTAAAGCCGTTACTAACATTATTTGGACAAGGACTGCTATGGCCATTGAATTGTTTTGTTTGTTGGTGCCTAGTGTGAAGAGGAAAAAATATGCCTTTGTGGATCCTTAAAGTCGGAAATGGTTTACGGATAAATCGAAATCGGAATATATATTTAGTATCTTTGGATCGAACATAAGACTGTCTTTGTCCTTGGGA
This sequence comes from Panzeria rudis, assembly GCA_956483635.1. Taxonomy (NCBI): domain Eukaryota; kingdom Metazoa; phylum Arthropoda; class Insecta; order Diptera; family Tachinidae; genus Panzeria; species Panzeria rudis. The sequence goes on along the minus strand of OY101448.1, from coordinate 73,348,297 downwards.
AAACGATTATAATACTCGTGTGTCTTTTGGCATCAAAATTCAATAATATCCCAGTTGATCTAAAATACTTTCTTTCATGGGAGTTGCTATACAGGCTTGTTCGAGGTTATTTCGATTCACTCTAGACACGGGTCATCACAAAAATGGTTTCCATAGGAGACAACATTGGCTATTAAGGTAATATAGTTGATGCGTTGACTAGGAGGGCCCCACTACTCACATAACACTGTACAAGAATATAAAATATTTTTCAACATAACAAGGTTCTAACGACTGGTTCTGGTAAAGGGCACAAAAAAAATACATATATGCGTCTATCGCAGTTTAGCGACTTTACATCTGGGTTTCGCATTTTTGGGAGTTAAATTTCTCCCCATTTTGCACATACCTATAGTAACTCTACATAGGAAATTTTACAACACTTAAGTTTAAGTATAAGATGGTTTTCAGCACTTTTATATAAAACATTAGAAGGAACATTTTAGTCTCCTTACTCTGCGTTGTACGGGTTATTAGTCCACATTTTTCTTAATAAAATGGGAGAAAGCTCCCATTCAACTCCGATATAGCGATCAGATATGTTGAACAAAAATGACTGAACTTTCACAATGTTTGCTGTTACGTCTCTGGAACTAAAACATTTCATGCTTAAAATTTTAGTTCTTACTTAAACATTTTTAGACATACTTGAAACTGAGTGAAATTATACACTTAATAGTAAAAGAACTTTAAAGCAATATTTCTGTGAAAAGATACAATTTAAATATTTCTTTTATTATGCTTGAAATATAAATTTGCAATTTTCTTTTAAACTTTAAATGACTCTTCAACTCTAATAAAAGAAAGTCAAATAAAAAAGTTATTTCCAACATATTATCTACCCGCACCCGTTAAAGTCCTCATCACTTTTTAAAAGTTCAAGCATATTTTTGATACTTTTTTTGCAGGATGATGATGATGATGATTTTTTTCTCATTTTAAATAATAAAAAAAGAGTCTGTAGTACCTGTGCAATACAAAAAAAGAATGAACAAGCACAAACTCATACATATGTGGCACTTTAGCTGTGAGCTGTAAAGGAATACCTTTTCATTTTTATTTTACTCCACCTGCAATCGCTTTATATTACAATTGCTGTAAAATAACAATAAAAAATCATTCGATATTTGAGAACAATAACAATATCCTTTTTCATTTACCCACCATTTTATTACAATCTAATAACATTTTAGCGCATATTTTTGTCAGAATAAAATAAATAAAAAGCAGACATAAAAAATATTTTACATAATCATTTGTTTTGTAACATGAGTGTGTGTGTCCTTTTAGCAGAATATGGTTAGTGAAATGTATAATAATTGTTCTTTTGGAAATGTTTAACTTTAAAAGTATTTTCGTATATGAATTAAATTTTAACAGAGAAACAAATACATTTTCAATGCATTCAAGCGAACATTAACTTATTCATACATAAGAACATATGAAACCAGAGTCATATTACGCAAACATTAACACTAGTGTTGTCAATTATTCTACTCTTATAATCATTCGAATAAACTTTCATAATTTTTCTCTTGTTCGAACAGCCGAATAATATAAAACTGTTAATCGAATATTCGAACGAATACGAATAAAAATGTTCATTCGAATAACTAATTAAAAACCAATATTTTTAACACATTATACATATAACTACCCTGCGGTAAATGTTGTACCAATTATCTTGAATGTACTTCTATAACTGGTGAAAATTGGAACGTTACAAAATGTTCCTGAGTCGCAGTGTTGCCAGGAGCTGGAGAAAAAAGAAGAAAGAAGCTAAATTGGCATTTAAAAAAGTCTAGAAAATCTTAGATCGCCCAAAATAAGAAGCAAAAGAAAGACCAAAAATTTTCTATATCCAATTTTACTGCCTGCCGTGTTCATAAGAAACTAAAATGAATTTAAAATGTATTTTAAGAACAATTTTTAGGGAAATTTTTCTTGAAACAGATTTTAAACCTATTTTATTTTTTATGAATATGGCAGTTAGTCTTTAAGAATGATAACTTCAAGTTATTACACTTTGTCATTAAACAGTGGGCACTTTCACAAAATAAATGGTAATAAATCTGAAGCTTCTAAAGTGCAGCTTATTGAGTTGAATCTTAAAACATATTTAAAGGAGGAGTCAGGCTTTGTAAGCCGTATCTTGGTGGCCTTCTAGGTTGAGCATGAGAGGAGCTACTGTGGGCCAAAGTTGACCACCTCAAAAAAAATTCTGAGGCCTGTAACTCTTTTAAATGTTATCCGATTTTAAGAATCTAAAGCTTTTTGAATTAAGCTACACAACTTTAAGAAATAATGTCCAACATATATTTCCATATCTTGCATAGTTTATAAGATATTTGACTTGAAAAATTAATTTTTATTTTGCTTTTTTCTAGTTCTTTGCTCATAATTGTTTAGCTTACTATTCGATTTTAATTGAACAGGCAGCATTAGATTCTTGATAAAACTTTTAGTAAAACAAGAAAAAAGTTTTATATTATCTGCATTCTTTAAGTCGGAAAACGGCAAAATAAATCAAAATTTTTAAATTGACATGAAAAAATTTGTTTTTTTTAAATATCTTCGTTATTATCAATTTTGTAAAAAAATTTGTTTAACACATTCATATTTTCGTTACATATCGCGAAAGACAATCCATTAAGGATGAGTCTAACGCCAATAATTTTGTATGTTGGACATGTACCATACATACATACAGCAGTGGTCAAAAATATTACATTTTAAAAATTATTTTTGTGTTTAAGGCCCTATAAAACGTTGTATTACGGATTTTCAAAATTCCACCGAATATATTTGATAATGTAGATGGTTCTAAGATTCCTGGCTTAAATTTCATTAATGCATTATTGTAATGCTATTTTTCTACCAAACTTTAAAAAGAATAATAATACAAACACATATACAAACACATGTATATTTCATTTTAGCTTTTTTAATCAGAATGGCTTCTAAAAGAATGTTAATCAACATTTGTTGATTAGCTGCAAGGGATATTAGGAAGTATTTGCATTAAAGGCTTTTCTTCTTAATCTGCTCTGCATTGCACTATAGGAAATTTTCCCCTTTTTGTGGTCAAAGTTAATATATTGCAAAATGGCTCGACCGATTTATATTAATGTTTACATTCGACCCTAAGAAGGCTTCCTCTCCCGAATATAGCACTTCTGTATCCATGCTCTATAAATCCCGCTTCGAGAAACTTCTCACCTGAAACGTGGAAAATGAAACAAAAATGGAAAAAGCAGTTATTTTTCTCACTATAGTGTTTCCGTAAATTTTATGTGAGAAATAGCTGACACGTAAAAGTTTTACTAGCAAGTTGTGAGAAAAACTGTTATTTAAAATCAGCGATGCCAACTTAGCGCTTTTCACGCTAGATTTAGGGCTTTTTGATGACAAAAGAAAAGTTTATATATTTTAGTGCCTTTTTTAAAAAGTGCTAAATTTGTGCTTTTTGTTTCTTATTTTTAACTCATTTAGTGCTTTTTATATACAACAGTGAATACTAAGAAATTTTTAATGATTGTGTGGTAAAGAGTATGAAAAGTGGCTTTATTTTTCAAAAGGGCTAATTTCCATATTAAGCAAAATTTCTGTAATGAGAAAAACCGTTTAAGAGCTTTTTACAGTAACTTACTTTTTTTAAATGCCTCCAGTGGCGGTGTGGTGATCTAATATTCTGATCCGCTTAAAGCATTTATTCACAATTATTAGTATTTATTGCAAGAAGTAAAATACATTTGGATATATGTCTATTTGGTGTAAAACATTTAGAAATGTGCCGGTTTGTTGTAATGTGTCATAGATACTTAAGTATGCTATTATCACACCTGGTTGATAAGTTTGTCCAAGCCGTGGGGCGTATGCAAAGTGGAAAGAGAATAATAACAATGCAATTTTATTTGAAAATCAAATGATATAATATATTTCGAACGATCAAAAATAAATTTCATATATTTTACAATAACTTAATGATCTCAAATGTACAAATAACATGTAACATAAAAGAAATTGATGAAACATTTTGTTTAAGATAAGAGTTTTTATTTTATTAAAATTTAGCTATTTCTAACGCTTTTCGACTATTTACAATTTATCGCCTTTCAGCGCTTTTTAAGATAATGCTTTGCGCTTTTTGCTAACAAAATGTTGGTATCGCTGTGTAAAAGTTTTCTGCGCGAAGTTTTCACTTCGAACTGTCAAAAACAATCACATTTTGAAACACAATGAGATATGACAAAATAGAAGATAATAGGATATTTTTCAACTAAAGTTAGCAAAAAAATAAAAAATAAAAAATATAAAGAAAATTTGCTGTTTAAATGTTTTATTTTTAATTTATTATTTTACTTAGAATTCTTTAGAAAAATGCGCAAAAAATATTTTGCATTTAAAACATAAAACTCAAAGTCACACTTTACAATGTTTTGTGTAGCTGACCGTAAGCCGATGATTTTAATTTTGCTGCCGCCGCTCAATTTTTGTTTGCTGTATTGGCTTTTAGACGCTCTTGGGATATTTTTGGTTAGTGGCTCTCGGTTTGCCAATGATATTTGGCTTCATGCTATATATTCTGACAGCTCAAATGTAACAATGTAATGATTTAACGATATGAGTTACAGACAAAATTATCTCTAGCATTTCGTGAAACAATGGAATATTTTGTTTCACAACTTTTCGTTGACAGAAGCTCTCACTAAAGTTACAGAACATGGGCACTGAGCACTACCACTCACGTTCTGTTGTGAACATTGCAAACATTCTCCTGGAAACCCTTAAATGTTCCTTATGCAGACAGCGAAGAAAGTTGTGTTTCCCACAGATTGTATAAAATTTTTTATATTCAAGCTCTTTCTCGCTTTAAATATAATGATTAATTTTGAGTTTCGCATGATGTAGCTACTCAGAAAAAATTCGCTTCTTGCAAAGATTTGAATGTATATACACCTGCAATAAATTACGTTCAGCTTCTGATTGACCTAGAAACTTTTAAAGTTTTATAGCTCTCATTTGCGACAATTTTTGATTAAATTCAAATCATAATTCTATTAGGCAATCTTAAGCTCACGTAAATTTTTCCGATTTAGTCGGTCTAATAGATGAACTCATCAAAATATATTAAAATACTATTCATGTTCGACATTATTTACCATTTATTAAATATTATAATTTATTATTATGAAATGTTGAAAATTTAGAAAATGAAAAACGTAAAAACTAAATTTAGCCTTCCTGAGGCTGAATAAAAAACTAAAAAAGGCTAAAAAATCTGCCACGAAGCTAAAACGTAAATTTCGAGGCTAAAAGACGAAAAAAGGGGCTAAATCTAGCCTCGAAAAGGCTAAACTGACAGCGCTGCTGCGTCGTGACCGATGAAAAGAGATTATATCAGAAAATTATAACAAAATGTCCTCACTGTACAAGCAGATTTTTTCAAAATCAAAAATATTTGTTTAAAGTATATTAATGTAACTAGTATTAAAGAAACCAGCACAGGACAAGTACCTTAAATTTTAGTCACTGAGTATCTTAATTATGACAATTGACCCCATCCAATGACGACGTATGGTAAAAGTTACCGGTCAGTTTAATATGAAGTTCCGAGACTAGCACAACTTTCTGATTCTTACAACATTTAGTTTTATTTTTTTAATTAACGTAGTATTTATAAAATTTTTTCTAGCTTAGCAGGAAAAATGACGTCCACCAAATGGCCTCCATTTTGTCTCTTCAAGCATTTTTCGAAAATATATGAACCTACAACGCTATCAGCTATAATTCCACACCAAACCGTGCATCTGAGAGTGTGTAATTGTTGCTGATGCACCGCTATATGACTTTGCGTAACCCAAATTAGGCAGATCTGTTTACTGACATATCCATTTAAATGAAAATATGTTTCATCGCTCATAATGAGATTGTTCAAAAAGTTGTAATTTTCTCTCGCCAACAAAATCAATGAATTTCTGTGATTATAAAATTGTATTAAACTGTGTATTATCCGCAAAAAAAATTTATAAGCATTTTAAATCAGTCAGTCGAAGTTGACCCACTCTGTGCATATATAATAAATATTTGTTGAAAATATGTACACTAGGATTATTATTTACGCTGCAATGGTTAGAAAGTATGGGCTCTTTACGTGTCAGTTGATAAAGTCAAAAGAAAGGGGTGTGATATCTGGCAGCATGAAATTACCTACTTCAATTATCTCCTCAAAACAAATATGAAATAAGTTCCCACACATTTTCATATAAAAATGGCGGATCAAAATTTTAATTCCTACACAGAACAAACAGATTATTTGAGTCAACCGAATTTTTTGCCAATCGAATTTTTGTTATTTCTCTATTCTAGTATGAATTATCATTGATAATTACAGAATAGAGAAATAACAAGAAGCTTAACACAAGACATAAAGAAAAAAAGTGAATATCAATAACTATCAAAAGAAATACAGCTCTAAGTGTAACAATATGAATTGATTGAAGGTAGATAATATTCAATACTTGACTGCAAACCACCGACTTTGTTCGAGTGGTCTAAGCGGAAGAGAACTCTGAAGAGATTAGCGGGAGCTATCGAAACATGTCAGTTCAAGCCTCCGTGCAGTCAAATTTTTCTTTGTCTACATGCTTCACATTTATCTCTAAATAAAAATATAATTTAATAGAATTAAATTAAAACCGCACTTGAACCAAAATAATTAAATTTCTTTAGATATAAACCCGTACAGTTCGACTAAAACTCATAACTTAATAAATTTTTTTTCAGTACATAAATGAACACAATTTCTTATAAGTGTGAGTAGATTTGCACATTCTGCATTGTATGTATTTTAACTTCTTATCGAATTTATGATTTTTAAACAAGGGAATGCTTTAAATACACTTATAAATGATAATGATAATTGAAGTATATATGTAATATTTTTTCCGCTTTATTATTTTCCTTTTTATACGTTTATTTATTTGTATTTATTTCAAAGATATTTATTTCAAAGATATTCGTTTCGTTGAGTGCGACTTTTTATTTCAAGAATGTATTATAAAAATGATCATAAACATTTACAACTTTTGACATACTTTCTGACTTTTTTATATGTTTCCTTTTTGTCAATGCAAAAAAATCTTACGCTTTTCGCTTAGTTTGTTTGATTTTGGAAGAAAGACAAAATCAGATTATGACCATCAAATGTGTTTGACTGCTAAAAAGTATTTTAGGTTGAGTGAGAAAAAAAGTTTTGTTTTTTAACTTTTTGCCTTCTTAATATGTGTTTATAACAATTTAATATTTCATTTAAAAAACATTTTTTTTTTTGCTGCCAATAATGGAAAAGTTTGTTGTATTTTGTTCTGGCCATTATTATCAATACAATTACAGTTACAGCCAATTAAGATCCTTATAAACTTGATATGCTCGATGAAAATAGATAAATTAAGGCATATTTGTCTGTATGATGATATTTTAGTGAAAAAAACTAAGATTATTGTATAATCTTTTTCACTTCATATCGTTGTGAATGTAAAAATTGTATTACAGCATATAGTACTTAACATAATGCAAACTAATTAACAGCGCGACTAGATTAGCAAAAAATATTTTAGAGATTAACGTTACACAGTGGGTCCATTTTAAGAAAAGGTAATAAATCTGTAGGCTTAAAGCTTGCTAGCAGATTACAAATCGATATGGATAAGTAAAAATTATAGAGAAAGAAATTTTGAAACTTAGACCACCATGTTGAAGCACATCGTGAGCCGCACGGTATCAAAGTTGACTACCTCGGGCATGAAAAACGTACATTGTTGGCCTCATAACTTTTACAAATACTATGCGATTTTAATGAACTTAAGCGTGTTGTAAAGCTTAAAAATAGAAAAAGAAAATACTTTAAGGGTTTTCAGGCAAGCGATTAAAATTGACATTTGTGCAATTGCGCAAACTTGCGAGGCGCGTCTCATGAAGCCCTTTAGAAACTGCTGTGCAACTTTTAACAGCTATTGTCAATTTACTTCTTCAGCTACTTCTTGTAATTATCTCTGCATCAAAACAACAAACATCATATTAATTTTTTTTTTTCACTTTAAATGTTTTTCTGCCTTATTTTCTTATTTTTTACATATAAATGATAAAAATATTTGTGTTAATTAAATGTTTTATTGGCATTTTATGACGTTTATCATTATTATTATTATATTTTAAATGCACAAATACGAACCTAGATTGTCTCGAATATTTATACTGGTCGGGCAAATGAGTTTTCAAACATTTTTTGACAGCGAGGGGTCTGAACGTTTTCTTTAATATTTTTAGAGATACATATTTGCCTTTGAATTTTAAAATGTTGACTTTTGGACTAGACTTTGTTTCCGATTTCGTTAATATCTCCTGTACTAAGCATAGCCAACATTTTTAAACAATTATTTTATCTGATTCAGTAGAGGCTTGGGGAGTAATGATTACATTTTCACTTCAATTACATACAAGTAATTTTTAATTGCCTTGGTGCAATTACAAATTACTTGTAATTGTAATTGGACTTCTACCAAATACAATTACTTCAGATTGTAATTGCTGTAGCACCAATTTCAACTATATATAATTTTAATTGTAGGAAGCCTATTACAAATTACTTGTAATTGTTAATGCATCATGCCAACTAAAATTACAAGTAATTTGTAATGGCATGATTGAAATTACAATTACAAGGAAAATTTAATTTAATTACAATATACTCAATTACATTTTAACATTTTTAGTCGACTTTTGATAGCCAAAATTACGAAAAAATTTCTACAGATTGTGAGAAAAAGAAACAATCCCTTAAATTCTTTCATACTCACAAGCTTGACGAGCAGCAAAAAATTTCAAAACATCACTTTTACTGTGAAAATACTCGAAAAATTGCCAAATTGCAAACAAGCCGTAAAATTTATTGAGCATCGCTAAAGTTTTAAGGAATGCCAAAATCTCAGAAAAAATCGCGAAAATGAAGAAAATTCGCAAAAATTTGTTAACATTAAATATATAGAAGTCTGAGAGTGATTAAAAATCGGTCAAACTGTAATAAATATAAGAATTGATTAAAAACACTTTTGTCGCGAAAATTGCGAAAATTCGCGAAAAACTGCAAAATTGCAAACAAGCCTTAAAATTGCTTAAAAATAGATACAATTCTAAGAAATGCATAAACCTCGGAAAAAATCGCGAAAATGAAGAAAATTCGCAAAAAATTGCTAATATTAAAAAGATAGAAAAGTGCAGTAGTGATTAAAAATCAGTAAAACTATTAAAAATCGAAGAACTGACAAAAAACCTCTTTTGTCGCGAAAATAGAGAAAATTAGCGAAAAACTGCAAAATTACAAACAAGCCTTAAATTGCTTAAAAATAGCAAAAGTTGTAAGGAATGCAAAAATTTCGGAAAAAATCACGAAAATTAAGAAAATTCTCAAAAAAAATGGTAAGATTAAAAAGATAGCACACTTTGATGTGGATTCAAAAGCAGTAAAACTGTAAATAGCAAACACTAGTGTAAAATAATTTTTTTTCGCGAGAATAGCGAAAACAAGCGAAAAATTTCATTATTGTAAACAAGGCCTAAAATTGGTTTGATTGATTTTGCTATACTAGAATATAAATAGTTTTTTAAGTTTAATGATTTTAAGTTTCTTAAGTTTATGATTTTTTTAATTTTGCGCTATCTTTTTGCAAATGTTTGCCATTTTTCCGAGCTTTTGGCATTCCTTATAAGTTTTGCTATTTTAAAACAATTTTAAGCCTTGTCTGCAATTTTAAATTTTGTCGCGATTTTTCGCTATTTTCGCGATAAAAGTAATTTTTTCGTCAGTTCTTAAATTTTTTATAGTTTTACCTATTTTTAATCACTATCGCACTTTTCTATACTTTTAATTTTAGCAAGTTTTTGCGAATTATCGTAATTTTCACGATTTTTTAATCGTTTTTTGCATTCCATGCAATTTTAGCAATTTTTATGCAATTTTAGGGCTTATTTGATATATTGCAATTTTTGGCGATTTTTCGCTATTTTAGCGATAAAAATGTTTTTTTTTTAGCCAGTTCTTGGCTTTATTATAGTTCTATCGATTTTTAATCACTCGGGCATATTCTGTATTTCATGTGGAATTAAAATGTGCGGAATTATCAAAGCATTGTTGTTATAAATATTAATTTGCAAAAACAATGCTTTGATAATTCCACACATTTTAATTTCATATGAAATACAGATCATACCCGACTATCAGAATTTTTTATTTTTTAATGCTAGAGTTTTTGCGAATTTTCGTAATTTTCGCTATTTCCGCGACAAATGTGTTTCGAGCGATGTTTAATAAATTTAAGGGGCTGTTTACAATTTTTCGCAAACTTTCTTCATTTTCGCGATGTAAGTAATTTTTCTAGCTTATATCCTCTTTTAGAGCTCTACCTATATCCAGTTAATTTGAGAGATAAACTTTAAAAATGTTACATTTTCTGGAATGATTTTTGAATTAAATAAATAAATACTATTACTTTTGCCAAAATACATGTACTTGTAGTTGATAATCTTCAATTACAATTAAAATAATTTGTAATTGCTAGTATATCAACTACCCATTACATGTAATTGTAATTGCTCATGCCTCAATTACAGTTACATGTAATTGTAATTGCTCATCAGACAATTACATATTACAATTAATTGTAATTGCATTGTACCAATTACAAATTACATGTAATGTGTATTTCAACATGTAATTAATTGGAAAATGTAATCATTACCACCAAGCCTGATTCAGTGTATGTTTTTGTTTAAATTTGGTTATCTCATTATCAAGTTTGTAAAATTAGTAAAATATAATGTTTGAATTTAAACATTTTTTCACTGATACTTTTTGATTACAATTAAGTTTAGTTTTTTCTGTCTAGTGTTTGAGTCAATTCGCATTAGGGTACAATTAAAATTTATCTCAGAACAATATTGCTGGTAAGGTGTTACATTTTATCACATATATTTAAATCTCTTTTATTTTATTCATTTTAATAAAGTTTTAAAAAGCATTGAAAGTATTATTTCTTTTAAAAAGGATTAACAATAACAAATTTTTGTGGTAACTTTCGATAATTTAAATACAAATCTTTTCATATTTACTATCATATTCCCAGAAATAAAATTAGAAAGTTATTCCAAAGTCATAGCATTTTCATTGCTTAGCAAACAGTACAAGTACTGATTTTAATGTTCTGAAACAGTTGTTTGTCAACAACATTTGTTCTAGACGCTCTTTTAATCGCGTACCGTCCACCTCCCTGAAGAAAGCCAGGGGCCAAGTGTCTCCAAGTCACCACTTTTGTCGATAAGTTTGGTGACTTTTTTGTGACGTTGTCAACGAATCCTATACACTTTTTATTTTAGCTTTAATGAGAAGAGAAGTTTTTAATAGCTAAAAAACGACATTTTATGGTCTCATTTTGATATGTTGAAAATATATGCGGCTGAACGGAAAACTAAAAATGTTCATAAAAAAATTTAATATATTTGCCTTAGCTGGTAAAACGTTTCATATGAGTTGACTAGAATCATTAAAATGCACTAGTGAATCTCTGGTACCAGTGTTTCCATATGGTCCCATAAGAACCATCTAGTTTATAGTAAGTCAACAGTTCCGAGGCCAGTAGTGGAATCTCAATGACAAGCGCATGTTAAATTTGGAACGATTTTCCGTCATCCCACGTCAAATTTGGTTTGTAAACAGACCGGTTTCAGCTATGTGCCATCTTCAGTGTTCTATTGAATACTTTTAGTATTCAATAGAACACTGAAGATGGCACATAGCCGAAACCGGTCTGTTTACAAACCAAATTAGACGTGGGATGACGGAAAATCGTTCCAAATTCAAAAAAACCCCGTCGGAAGAAAAACACAACACTCAACATGTTAAATGTCTATAGCATAGAACATTGCCTGGGTACAATTAGTCAGTAGTACTGGTGACAAAGTCAATAGTGAATCAGCACAATTTTACTATCGACATTTCCTGCAGGAGATACCAAAAATAAAAATCTGTAAGGCAGTGTTATTAAAAGCAATCAAATTTTTTGTTGTATTGTAGTATTAGGAAAATCCTTAACCGGGTTAAAAATTATTTTCCCCACTAGAAAAAATTTCTAGCTACGCCAGTGCGTACATTCGATACTTTTTTTAGAAAGAAAGTGCAGCTGATAAAGTTCGTTGCTATTGAATTTTACTATCGACATTCCCTGCAGGGCTGTTTAATGATTTGAATGTTCTCTTCTAGCTAAGTTTGATTGTAAATATTTCCTCTTTCCTCTATTTTTTCAATGCTATTATTTTAATTAAAGAATATTCACTTGTTTTTTCATATATAAATCAAATATATTAACTTATCGAAGATGGATAACATCGCTTAGTTTTTAAGTATGATAATGTATATTGGTATGATATACTCGTCCGCTGTGGCGGTGTTCTATGCTTAACCACAACCGCGCCGTATTAAGCCATGGTATTAGGATCAGTTCCCATACACTTTGAGCTTAACCCAGAACCACCACCCAAGAGAGTTTACTAACACCTGGCTTATATCATGGTACTGCAATTCACAATAACACAGCGGACCTAAGAAACAGTGCTGTCCTCCGCTTCAAAATATAACACAGCCCAATATGCCAAATCATATAATCACAAAAAATTTACACCACAATCAAAAACAAGGCCTTAAGTCTTCATCATTAAAAATTTTTTCATTTATAAAAAAGGCCTATTTTTGTTTTTTTTAACAGCAAGAGCAACTATCAACAATATCATAATCATCGCCATATCTTTTTCCATCATCAACAACAATAAGTGCAGATATGAAAACAACTAGTGAAAACATTATGGCACAATAATATCAACACATTTTTTGTGTCTTAATAAAATATTTATTTAAAATGGCAACGAAAAGGTTCGCGACTAACAATAGCAAAAACAACAAAGGTGAAACATCATACAATATTTCGTGACTGCATGACAGCATGTTCTACATAAGCAATATCATACTTATGACATTCCTTTTTTCAGTTTTGTTTTTAACTTTTATGCTTTCTACTTTTATGTTGTCGGCCAACAAAATACTAAATAAAAATTAATGGAAAAATGTGAAGCAAAAAAAAAAAAACAAGATGTGCTACCTTGATACGAGACAAAGTATTATATATTGCAAAATAAATTTAAAAAAAAAACAACAACATTCTATTTTGTCACCAGCTGACCGGTGTAGGGTTGATTTATTAACAACATATAATACTTTTTTTTTCTTTTTTGAAAGCAGACGGTATAAATTTTGTTTATTTCTCTCAGGAATTCCTTAAAAATGTTTTAAAAATCAATTTATAAACTAAAGTTATTTATTCATATTCATTAATTCACATGCACACTAGAGGGTAGAAAATTCTGTATAAATTTAAGCATACTTTTAAGTTTTGAGAATTTTTTCATCTAATGATATATTTAGCAGATTCAAAAAAGTACATTTATTTAAAACAATAGCATCACATATAAAATTTCTATTAAATTACAACAATTTTTCATCTCGTGCTAAGATCTGATATTTATAAGTTTAACGAATGTTGCTGTGCATCTAGATGTGGGATGTTAGATCTCAAAAGGATCGACTTTAATTTAGTCGGTTTTTAAGCGTGATTAGAATTGTACTCTGATAGAATTCAATATCATTTGCTTGGTGGTCTCATAAAATCCGGTTTTCTGGGATATTTTAGTACTAATTGTGAATAAGTACGAAATGAACCATTATCAGCCATGTTCTGAAAACCATTTCGTTTTGAAACCGCAAAATTTCAGGAAAAAATTCAACTAAAACGATCATTTATTGCAACTTTTTAATGTATTTTTATGTTTTAAATGTTTCAGATTTTATTCGAATGCACTAAATTTTCCAATTAAAAGAACACTGTTTTTCATTTTTGAAATTTTGCGATTTCAAAACGAAATGGTTTTCAAAACATGGCCGTATATATATTTTACGTTTTCATTGGCTTGTGGCGTTCAAGTTAAGTTTGGAGCTTTGTTATGTCTGAAGACTTATATGTATAACAATTTTATGGCAAATAGTTTTATAGAGAAAGGCACATACAAAGAAGCGTTATAGGAAAAAAATGTTATACAAAATTTTCCTTCGTGGTGTTTTACATAAAAGTGTTGAGCATATATTATACCTTAAAAGAAAAGACTAAAAGATTTGCTGATAAGATATAAGAATGTGGAAAATGTGGGAAATTTAACTCCCACTAAAATGAATCCAAATTCTAAAGTTTCAAAAACTTCTCTACCAGAATTAGACGTTAGAATCTTATTTTTGAAAAAATAAATAATTTTGTTGTACAGTGTTATTTGCTTTGTATAATAAACGTAAACATATTTTTTTTATGATAGACATATTTTATGAAGTTTCTAGAAAGTTTGTTAAATCTTTCAAACCGGAAATTTTTTCGAAAAAATTTAACCGCACTTTTGTTAAGGATATCATGAAATTTGAGACCGATATGGCTGATACTTTCTAAGATATATCGCACATAAAACACAAAATATACCCAAATATGTTGCTGTAGATACAACGGTTAAACTCATTTTCCTTTTTGACACAAACTATGATTTCTCTAAAGAGTTTAATACATTTAATACTACTGTGTTTTCAGTTTCTTTCTATCACCTGAAGATTTTTTTTACAAGCATGTCTAAAATTTCCGCTAGGTACACCCGTACATTTCACCCCAGCCCAATTTCTATCAGCAAAAACCAAAAGCTGCATGATAAAATTGCCTTCAAACTGTGCTCAGCTGTATTTTATTGATCAACGGTGTCTTAGTTATTACAAATTAGTATCGAAAAAAGTGTTTTTTATGCAAAATAACAAATTTTTCTTTCTAAAAATGTATGAAAAAAATTAAAAATGCAAAAACTGTAGTTTTTAACTAATCATCTTCTATATACAGGTTTAGTAAGAATAAAACAAGCCATACGTCATGAAAATCTATTGATAAATGTTGTTTTTATTAGCAACTAAGTGACTACAGCCAGATACTTAAATGTAAATTTCAGCAATAAATTTATTTTTGGTTTCAAACAAAATTTGAACCGAAAATACCTTTTGTGTCTAGATTAGAGTTCTGAAACCGGGTTTCGAATTATTCGAAAAACCTGGGTTTCTCCAATTTCCTGCGTTTTTCAACCGAGTTACCCGACAAGCCTGTTTTTTGCCTCGTACTATTCAACAAAATCGAATATTTTTGTTTTTAATAAAAATAAAATAATTTATTTTATTTTATTTAGATTTCATGCTATTACTTTTAATAATCAGCAAATAAAGGCGTTGATTCACTAACCTATACAATCGTATGATTCATACACAGGAAAATCCAATAGAATTCTCTCAGATTTTCCTGTGAATGAAACATAGTGTGTTGTTTTTTGCCATACTATCCCACATAAAAGATACAAAACCTTGTGTTTCGGAAATGTTAATGTTATTGTACAAATTTCGTCAACTAATTTACAAGAATATATAACAATCACATATCCTTACCTGAAATTGAAAACGCCCTAACACACATTTTCATTATTTTATTCGGTGAAGTCTGATTTTTTTTGCAATAGTGTATTTTGGAATCGGAATGTATAAAAATGTCCTTGTCGAATTTTTATTTAGTTAGAGCGTTTTGCGTTTTATGTAACGATATATTGAGCGTCTTTCTAATTAATAAATAAAGCAGACATTGCTATTTTTTTTTTGCAAATTCAACACTTATTGCATACACAGAAAAATATATTACTTATATCCAAGAAATTTTTTCATAAATGCTATGAATCGAACATGATAATTTTGTACCAAAATATTTTCATTCCAGCTAAGAACTTTTACATAAATTAATTCATAATTCTTTTTAAAAAATATTTTTAAAAATTCAGTATTGAACTTGTTTGTATTGCATGTTGCACTAGGCACAACTCTATCCTTTTTGCCAAACAGATTATTGTAAATGAACTGTATTTTTAATTTATATAATTGAAAAAACATTTTCGAGTTTGTTTACAAACAAAAATACAAATTGTTTTTCAAGGCAACTTAGATATCATAAATTTATTTATTAAAAACTAAATTTATACTGCGCATGAAATGTTTTTAACCGAATTCAAAAAAGGAGAATGGTTAACAATTAGTCTCGTAATATTTTTTTAGCATGTTCTCTCAAAACTCCGCCATTTATAAATCGATAAGGGATTTTTTCTTTATTTAAAAGGATGTATTTCCATATTAATCTGCTTTTACTTATCCGATTCCTATGAAACTTTGTACACACATCAAGCTTTTGCTTGAATACTACATCATGATTACAAAAGTGGGAAGTGCCACGCCCATGCGAAGTAAATGTAATTTGTCAACAACATCTACTAAAACAATTCTTATGAAACTTTGCATACACATTTAGTTATTATTATTATAATACAACATTATGGTTAGAAAAATGGGCAGTGCCACGCCCATGAAAAGTAAATATTCCTTTAAACTACTTCTACTTAACCGATTCGTATGAAACTTTGCTCAAAATTATCTCGTAAAAGTACAGAATCATGATAAAAATTATGGGCTGTGCCACGCCTATTTTGATGTCGTATTTTATTTTTGCAGGAATTACTTATTAATAAAATATATGAACAATAGTTTATGAACTTTTTTCATACTATTTTTGTTCAAACTTTTTTCTGTGTAGTTTCAAATCGGACTGACACATATTCACTTTTAATTCACAATATCACATTTTTGAGCACACATGAGCTTTTTGAAAGATCTAAAGATAAAGTCTGACAGTGAATCATAGCTTTAAACAACACTAGTCTCTCAAATGCTATAAATTTATAGTATTTTGTTATTCTATTTGTGTGTTATCATTTCATTTTGAATTAACACGGCAAACTAATAAAAACATGCATCTGCGCATTCAAGCCAAATTATAGTCTCTCTGATTGACAAACACCATGCATAGAAAATTATGGTGTGTTTTTGTATATGGTGTTTAACAATCAGAGATCATGGTGAACTTGTTCAGCTGAGATCCCTCATGTAAATAGTTGTTATAAATATACTTTAGTCATTAAGAAGAAACCAAATTTACAATTATTTTATACCTCATTTCTGAAATTTATACAAAAAATGACTAAGAACCGGTTATTCGAACTGGTTTTTAATAGAAAAAACCGAAAAGGAGTTTTCAAAAATTACAAACCGATTTTTTGTATATGTCGAATACTTTATAGCTCTAGTCTGGGTGTATTTACTTAACCTTTGCGCTATGAAAGGAAATTCGATACGTAAGCAGCCGGAATACAACCAGGTTGGCCTGTGTATTTATATATATATTTTTTTGGTTTTTTTTAAGTAAAATACTGAACGTGATGTTAACCCTTATGTGAGTGTACCCTGTCACCGTACAAGCTACAAAAATAAGTTTGTAAAGACTAAAAAAAACACACGATTTTTAACATCCTTGCAATAACAGTCAGATATCCTGGTATAATCACCAATGTGCCGAGCCTAAGGCCTAGTTTCCACAGACAATTATACTGAAAGGAAAACGGTTCGTAATGGGAATGAAACCATTACGTTAACCCCTTAACCCCAGTAATACAACGAAAATTTTCAATAATGGCATGAAACATTGGATACCAGCAATAAATAATTATATAAACGGTATGAGTTTTTTTTTCAGGAACATTTTATGCATTTTGTGTTGTCATTAGTAATATGAAACTTTTTCATTCGGAAAATGAAAAAGTAAAAAAATAAAAATATGGCTCAGTTTCACATACAGATATCGGAAATTAACTTATTTTATCGTATAATTTTCTTTTTCTTTTATTGATTTTAAATGGTGACATGGCTGAAGCAGTAAAGGTGTTGGCTCACAAACATGAGATCAAGAGTTCAAGACTAACATTTACAAAAATTTTTTATAGGAAGTCAAATTAAAGTAAGTAATTTTCAAAAGTTAAAAATATTAAATTAAGTCTCTGACAGGATTAAATAAATATAAAAAAGCTGCCTGCTAGCACTTGGTTTTATACATATGTGAACGAAAAACTTTCATTTTAATTATGAAATTTTTGTATTTAATGAAGCAATTTTTATAACAGGAATGAAACGTTACGTTTGTTGAAAATTAATGACAAAATCATTGCTTTAACGTAAAAGATCATTATATGTATGAAGGTTTTCCTTTCAGTGTACATACGTTAGTTGATAATTTTTAATTATTATCTAATGCTTTAAATAAAAATAAATAAATAAATCACCAATGTGACTCTACTCAAATGAAAGTATTTTAAGGTTTGGAGGACTACCGTTCGTGAAATATTAAGCGAATAATACACAAAAATGGTGTAAATAATGTAAATATTAGATGTCACTATATGTTTAAAAATACAGCTGCTATACAAAAACTAATGATCCCGGAATCAGCACTTTTAGTTTCACAAAAAAACTATGAACAACAGTTTGGAAAACGTTGGAGTATTGCCCTTTGTAATTACTTTGTATGGGTCGTATCTCTATCCTTAAGGTTGTTTGAAATAACGATATCTGAAATAAGTTCAATATAACGTTCTTCTTTACTATTGTACCATAATAAGCAACCGCTTAAAATTTTAGTGTCAAATGAAAAACTTTGACCACTACAGACTTTAGAATTGGATAATTGTTTAATTTTCTACGAAACCCATCCGAAAAAGGTGATGCTGAAAACATTCATTCTTTTGTTGCCTTATTATATTCCATAAACTATACAGAAAAATATTAGCAAGTTTTATTTTCAGACAAGCATTTGTTTGAAGTTGAATTTCAAATTTAATAAATAAATAGTATGTCTGATTCAGTAAATGTTTCATTTTAAGCTCTTATTTGTTTGCACTAAAAACAATAAAAAAATCCAGATTTATTCTCAGTAAATCTCTTGGCTTAATTTTACAAAAATCATTCAGTAGTGCGTTTTCAGTAAAAAATTCATATGAACTTACTTTTACTGACTTTGAAAAAACATTGTTAGCCTAATATATTATCTGATTCAGTAAATGTTTTTATTTGAATTTAGGTTTTCCGTTATGGAATAAAACAAAAAAACTTCAAGACTTTTTTTTGGTGAAAAATTTTAAATTTAGTAACAAGTAACCATACTGAATTAAATTTAGTATTATCCCTCCGTTATTGTAACATAGTCATATCTCAAAAAACCTAAATTTTTAAGCTACTAAACAAAAAATCTTCTTTACTACCTCTTTATATGTAAAATAATGTTCAGAAACATAACTTAATCCAAACCGAAGTTATAACAACTAAAAAGCTAATGCCGGCCATATACTTGCTAGCATTTTGAAAACTTTAAATGCGTTTTGCTGTTTCATTTGTTTTTAGATATGCCTGCGTTGCAATAAAGGAGCGATATGTCTTGTCTGAATTACAAAATTTGTTCCTGGTCCTTTTTGATCATAATGAAGTTAAATTTGTTCTGTGTATGTTTTAAGGCGCCAAATAGAGATACCAATTGCAAGTATATACTGGAACTTGTTTATGGAATTGCAGCTACAAATATTATATATATTTTTTTATTGCTAAGGGGTAGATAGATAGTAATCTAGTTTAGTCGTAAATACTGAACGTTATGTTGTGCTAATCTAATATGTAATTGCTAATTAATTAAGTTTTATTTTAAAGTCGTCAAATCTTAACAAAACTTTAATTTGTGCTATTTCCAATAGACCCGTTTATCAATATTTTTATTACTTATAAATTATTTTGTTCGTGTTTTAATGCCACTGTATTTTAATGAATGGTAAAATAACGTGCCGTTGATTTGATTGATTTGAAATGTATGTGACTATTAAAGGCAAATTTCTGGGCTAAAGTTAACTAGTAGAAACATAAAATAAATTTATTGATTGTTTAATATAATAAATGACTGACTAATGAAATTAAATTGAGTTTGTCACTATTGTTATAAAGGGGAAAAATGGCAAATATTAATCAATAAAAGGTCAACATTTAGATTAGAAATTGAAATAACATTCGTATGAAAAGTAAACAAAAAATTTTAATCAGTACAATATTTGTAGTACTACGAAGGCTTTTTTATATAAAAAAAATAAATAAATAAACACAGATAATATGCGACATTTAAATTCAAGTTACCAATTTATATTACTTATTTTTAAGCTGTTGAATAGTGTCAAGTCTGTGATAAATTTTTTCTCAGATAAAGTAAGAAGTGCATTTGAAAACTTAAGCCTATTAAATATACATATCATTTTTTTTTATTTTAACTCGACTGTTAGCATTGTATAGTATTAAATTTAGTTATAAAATTAAGAACAACCACCAAACATTCATTTTTGTATGTAGATATTTAAAATAAATTTTAATAATTTTTTTAAAAAGATGATTATAATTTAATTTCTTCGAAGAATTTTGTCCAAGACGTATGTATATATCGTGAACCTACCGAGAGGGAAGGGAACCTGTTACAAAACAGAGCACGTGACTGGTTTCTAACCGTTTCGCGCTCATGAATTTTATATGAGGAAAGGAACCGGTAACCTTTATATGACTTTGCCATTGGAGGGATGTCATTTTGACATATTTAAGATACTCAGTGATACGTTATAGACCCAAACTTAAGCTAACTGTCCTGTACCCATGTTCTGTAACTAATGCAATAAATACATTCAGCACAGCAGGCTACCGACTACAAAATGTCAAAAATAGGATGCATGTGTGTATATGAAAATGATTATTTTCACGGCTAGACGTCTACACGACTACAGGTTATTGTCTATGCTTACTTGTCGCGTAGTCAAATTAAACTAATTTCTATTTTTGTTGGCTACAAAATAAAAACAGTGTTTACAATATAATAAAATATGTAAAGCAAATGAGAGCTTAGAAATACTTTTATTATAAAATAAAAATGAAAATTACAAAATATAAATGTTACAATATATATGAATTAAGTTTTTAAATAATTACATTTATATTGTTATAGACATGTCAAAATAAATAATTGTATTTCTATAATATTGAGTTAAGTTCATGTACATGTGTGGAATTATGTTTTTTTCTGCTAGGTCTGGTTTATGTAATTTTCCACGATCATACTCGAAGTTAATTTTTATTTTTGTGGGCTACAATGAACAAATTAGAGCTGCCATAATGAGAAATATGAAATAATTAAGAGCTTAATAAACATATTCTGAAACCAGTCAAGAATAACAACATTGCTAAAAATAAAAATTTAATTATGCTGTAAGAGCACTTTTGAATGTAAAAAATTTAGTATGCTTTTTTTGGCGCCCACTCTTGTTTCCGGAGTTACGGGGCTCAAAAGATTAATTTTTTATTGATCATAATTCCTACAATATAGAACAGATATAAACGATACAGGTGTCATTACAAAGAGTTCTGAAATATCTTTGCTCTGGTCTACTACATTTTTAAATCCATTAACCCATAGCGAGCACAATGGAATTTAAAATAATTTTTATATGACTTTTCACGTAAAAGCACTGTTAGCTTAAAAACTGACAGATACAACGGTACTTAAGCGTGTATTTAGTTTAATATAGAACCTTCTAAGCTTTAATCTGATATGTAATTGGAAGCCTTCATCGATGTATTCGTAAGTTATGGGACTATGAAAATTAGATTTTAAAAATAAGTTAACTCATAAACTTATTTTTAAAGTACCATAACTTACGTATTTCATTGGTGACAGGTTTCAAAAATTCACCAAATGAAAGCTTGGAAGGTTTTCTATAAAAGTGGATACATGTTTATGTATCGTTGTACCGACTAGTTTTTAAGATAACAGTGATTCTGCGTGAAAAGTCAGATATCAAAATTTTAAAGTTGCATTTCACACGCAATGGGTTAATAGATTTCAGAAATTTGTACACCAGTAGGAAGGTATTTTACAAAACTTTACCATGACACCCATATCACTTACATTTGTTCTTAATTCTAGGAGTTATGACTAACAAAATATTAAAGCTTTTAACCCCGTAACTCCAGAGCCAAGAGAGGTCTTAAAAAAACCATTTAAAATGCTATGGCTAAAAAAGGCTACTACGTCATGATTTTTGCCGAAAAAACGTGACCAACAGACAAGCTAAAATTGCATTTTCTTTAATTTCAATATATTTTTTTTAAATGGGTTCGCATTCAATAAAAATAATATAAAAATAGCATTCTCCGGCATAATAGACTTTGTTTTGTGATATAAAAATCAAGTTAAATCACACTAACTCTGGGCAAAAGTAGTGGTTACGTTTTTTTGGGTAAATATTTGCCAAGTGTGACCGTACCTTTAGTCAATATTCTATTTGATTTACCAAAGAGAACATCAAAATTTAAGTATTAAAAGTGCAATAACAATAACGAGATATTAAAGAAATAAATTTATTTGCTTTTACATTTTGCGACATCTAAGTATATTTTGAATAAGCGATTTCATTTTTATACACGTGAAACATTTCAAAGTGGCACCACTGAAATATGTACTTCTACAACAAAATGTCAGCTGGTAAGATGTTTCTGCCGCTTTGAAAATAATTAAGCAAAGAAAATAATTAACTAAACGGCGACAAATGAAGCTAGCGACATGTGAGGTCGTGTATTCGTGTAGCCTACTGTGGTGAATGTGTTTTAACGCAGAGTGTGAGTACTTTTCAATGTCAGTATATTGTTATCATCCTGTAGGACACAGGGTGAGTAACAAAAAACTTCAACTTTCTTTTTTTATTTTAATGTATCCAGTTTAATTATTTTATAATTCACCCTGCAAAAAACGGGATGACTAATATAATTATTAAATTTTTCGCGATTCGATAACATCTCACAAGTTACAGAACATGGGCACTGCGCTGGGTTGTTTCATACTAGTTAAATCCGTGAAGCTCAAATTTTTTTAATTTGGAAAAAATCTTCCTGTACACAAAAAAATTATCACCAAAAATTTTTCAAACAAAAGTTTGTCGAAAAATAAATTTAATTTTCAGTAAATGTTCTTTATATAATCAATGAATTGTTTGCCTGACTCATATTTAAGATGCAAACTCCGAAAACAACAAGAAAAATTATGTGGTAAAAAAACAACCCAACATATACACAAATAACTACAACAATAATGATAGCAAAAGGAATGCGATTGCTCCAAGTTTATTTACTGAAGATTTTTAAGTGAATCAATTCATTAATGTCGTTGCGTTAATTCACATTAATTTTTTTATAGTCTTTAGATAAACACTCAGACTTGAGCACATTTAGCAAAGTGAAATTTCATAAATGCTTAATGGATGATGATAATGATGACCCAGACAAAAATTTTGTTTGCTATATTGCAAAAAAATCCAGTATAAATTTTTATTTGATTCAGTAAACTATTTTGTGTAATATTTGTAAGTATTTTTTGACTAATTGTTTTATAAATTTTAACAAAAATACTGTTTGATATTTTTCATAAAATCCGGTTTCATTTAGTAATTTGTTTTGTTTACAATTTGTAAATATTTTTAAAAATGTGCTTTGTTCTATTTTCACCAGTCAGGACTCAGGAACATTTTGTACCATTCCTATTTTCACCAGTCATATGATAAGTGCGTTCAGTACAATTGATACAAAATTTCCCGCACGGCAGTTAAAAAGAATATCTATTTTGCATTGGCACTGTCCACTTTTCTGATCATAATGCTGTCGCAGAACAAATATTGTCTGCGAGCACCAAAGGAATTGTCTTCAACAATAAAAAGGTTATTTTTCGTGAAAAGCCGTTTTTGACTTATTGCTATAATATAGCAAAAATTTTTGCAATCGTACGATAAACAAAAAATTGCAAGCGGTAAAAGATTCTACATTGACAATGTGCTCTATTTTGAGATTTCATAGCTCAGCTCCTGGGCAATTTGGAGAGTTGGGATTTAAAAATAAATAGTCCTCTGATATGTCCATGAGATATTTTATTTCGATAGGACTATCGGTTTAGAAATGCCATTTATGTATATATTAGCCATCTGCAGACTGATTCAATATTTTAGATTCTAAGAGTTATATCAGGTAGTACAACAGCAAGGACAATTACAAGAAAAATTTACAAATACTCAGATAGACACAATTATAAACACCGTTGATTTAATTAAAAAGTTAATTAGAAATATTAACTCAACTTTTTTCATTGAAAATATTGTTAGATTTTTTTTTCAATGATAAAAATGTTGCATGAATTAAAAAATTAATTCATACTTTTTTTTTTAAATTAGTTAAAACAAATTATAATAAACGTTGATTTCAGTAAATATATATTTTACTCAGTATATAGATACTTTTTTTAAAATTAATTTCAAAATATATATATATACTGAGTAGCCGCTTAATTGAACAAATTAGACAATATTTTTTTTGCCTAGGGCTTAAAAATGTATCTTCAGAGGCGGATAGACGCCCACGGTAATCGTGGTGTATAGAATACAGACATTGGCAAATATTTTACCGTTGACTATATAAAAATCTGTTGCAACTTGTAGCTGTATACATGGGTAAGATTTTGTTTTAAAAATTAAGAAAAATAATGCCTTTTCCAAGAGACAAAATATAACTATATGTACACACATCTACATATTCGAGACAATATAACTATGATAACCTTATCTTAAGTGCTACGGCATCTTGTCTGTCTCCTTTTGTAGATAAATATAAGTTTTTGTATTCAGTGGTGCGTCTGTAGCTGGATTTAAATGTCATTATGTCTGTATTGCTTGAAATCCTTTTCAAAAGCTTTTGTTTTATAAATAAGATTTTTTGTTTTCCATTTAACCTGTTGGTCGCTAATGTCTGCAGCTAAAATTTTAAAGATACAAAAAAAAAGCAAAAGAAATGTATGCATATGTAGAGGCATAATCAAGAAAGGACGCACACATATTTTTCATATATGTTAGGGAAAATGTTTTAATATTCTTGTGTGTGTTTTTGTCACACGAGTATCCTTGTTTTTATATGTATTCAGTATTTGCGGGAGGTTTATGTTGTGTTTTGGTTTTTTAGGTTTTTATTTGTTTTTTTTACAACTTATTTTGGTTTTGCTCCCCCTTAATTTCTCTAACACTAACCTAAATTTTATTTTCTGTATCAAACCTTTTCATGTCTTTTATGTTTGACAGTCGTATTATTTTAAAATTTCTTTTTATTTGGTTCATGATGACTTTGACTTAAGCGGATTTTCTTGTATCAGTTAGTTTTTTGGTATTATATTTTTGTTGATGTTTTCATTATATTTTTCTTAAAACCCTGCGCTGTCGTGGATATTTCTATTTAATATTTTTATTTCTATTTTCATGTTCATGTCATTTTTTGTAAAATATCCTTTAATAAAATATTTCACTTCCGTTAAGCACATCAGGGTCTTTGAAGCAAAAAATTTTAAATCGTGGTTTTATTACATACATATCGTCATATAACATGAAAAAGGGTCTATCATCATTTATAAATAATTTTCAGTACAGATAAAAAACTTAATAGGGGCTAAACTATTGTATTTATAAGAGCGATTTTTCTGGGTAGTATCATTAATAAAGTCTGAGTTAATGATACTATGCTGAAAAAACAAATAATTGTTATCTCCCCTGAACATTTTGTAAAATGATAATAGGTCCTTTTGCATTTTATATGGTGATATATATCGTCCCCTAAAATGCAAACGGGCCTATCTAACACTTTGAACATTGTTCAGGAGAAGCAAAAAAAACATGTTAAAATTAAAAATATTGAGATTTTCAATGCTAATTTCTGCAATATAATAAAAAGCCTCAAGAAGAGTTCATTTCTGTATGAATTTTGTATATATTCGTAATATTTTAAGAGTTATGTTAGTTAGGGCTTTTTGCTTAATATTTTTCTGAAACCAAAAGCCCTTTCTTGACTCAAAGTGTATGAAATGTAATGTTTTAATAGTAACAATAGATTTTTTCACACTGCTCCAACTTGCGAACGGTAAGAGGTAGACACTTGAAATTTTTACGCGGTTTCCAATACTATGGCCGCTTTAACAGCAAATGATAAAAATAAAAGAAAGTTGAAAATTAAAAGATGTCGTAAAGAATGTAGTGCAAGCTCTATCTTGAAAACCATAATAGGCAGGAACTTAAAATTTTCACATGGTATGTTTTACTATGACCGCTATAATAACAAATACCAAAAATTAAATAAAACCTAATATTTAAAAGCAAGTAGTGTAATATTAACTTTTGGCTGTAACTTAAGAATAGGGTTTGGGAATCGGGAATTCCCGGGCAGGAATGACCGGGAAGAGAGTAGCCAATATTCCGGGAAAATTTTTGAGATTTTCCCGCGAAAACGAGATATTAAAAGTAAACATTATTTCAGATATACATATGTATATGGACTATATTTGACATATTTATAAAATGTAGTATATGACAACAAAATTTATTTTGATTCAAATAAAAAAAATTTATTTTAATCTTGCTTTTCTTTAATATCAATACAACTTTCAATGTTTATTTAAATAATTACCAAAGTTTCTTTGACTGATTTTAAAGTTGCTACGTGTTTCATCGTCTGTTTAAACGCTAAAACGTCTATACAATTTTTTTAATTTGAACAAAATAAAAATTTGAAGGGTTCAAACTTATACGGAAATTGCATAAACATTTCATGAAATTGAATTCCATTATTACTAATCGGTCTTGAGAAAAATTCTTGCTTGGTTCGAAAACTACATGGAAGATGAATTTAGTTCAGAGTGTAGTTAAATCTCTATATCAGAACAAGGTGGAATACTTTGTATAATTATCAATTATTGCAGTGCTCAATGGTTTCCCAAAGTATATAATTCGGTCTTAAACTACGGTGACCATATTTTTAAATAAAAAAAATAACATTGAGATATGCAATAAATATTTTATGTAGTATTAAGTTTATTGAATATATTATCTGTATATAATATATAATAATATAATTCAAACCATATAATTGGGCAATTCAAAGTAGTGCCATATCAGTCCTTTTTTTCATATTTAAAATTTTTTTATGCATGCATAAAATTTTATTTAAAATAAAAAAAAAATTCATAAAATTTTACACATGGATGGACATGTGTTTTAAAAAAATTGTATTTCATATTCTTTGAATTTCCTTAAAATTTTGATGTTTAAAATAAAGTAAATTAAAATAAAATGTGTAAAATACATAACCAGAAGTTTTTGTGAAAAATAAAAGTGTAAAAGATATCGCAATTTAATATGAGCGAATTTTTAAATAAATTTTCGGGGAAAAAAATATGACATATAATATGTTCAAAGTACTATTTAAATACAAAATACGGGATAAAACAATATGCAAGTTGGCTTTGAATTGCCCAAATATTAGTGAGTAGTACAAGTAGTAACATACGAGGGCGGATCAATAAATCCGTTACTTTTTGAACTTCGCTTGTAGTTATATGAAATGCAACACTGTTCCTATCAAGAATCACCTCTTAATGGACTACTGTCAGATTTTGAGCAAATGTCGTCATTTACTTTGCGTTTAACAGTTGTTCAAAGCATACAACCTCGTGTATTTTTCTAAAAATTTAAAAAAGTGAATTTCGAGTGCTCATTAAACATTATTTTTGCCAAAAAAAAAAACCGTCAATCAAACCCAGCAAAAGCTCGATAAATACTATGGGGACTCTACACCATCGATTTAAAAAGTTAAAAAAGTAGTTTACTGACTTTCGTTGTGATCGCACAAGTACAAATGACGCTGAACGTTCTGGACGGCCAATTGAGGTCAGTACACCCGAAAATGTCGAAAAAATCCACGATATGGTATTGGCCGATCGAAGAGTAAAAGTGCGTGAGATTGTTGATGCCATAAGCATTTCATATGGGAGTGTGGTTTCGATTTTAAGTGATCAGCAGGGTTTAAGAAAGTTGTATGCAAGATGGGTGCCGCGTTTGCTCTCAATTGACCATAAACGTGAACGTAAAACGTAAGCAGTCTCAATGGCAAAACTCTATGAATTGGTACCTCATCCACCATATTCTCCAGATTTAGCCCCTAGTTACTACTTCCTATTTCTAAACATAAAGAAAAGTGGAAACGATGAAATAATTGACCAAATAAATGCCTATTTTAAGGACCTCGAAAGATCTTATTTTTTGGAAGGGATACAAAAACTGAAGAAACGTTGGACTACGTATATTGAGTTAAAAGAAGATTATGTAAAAAAAAAATTTTTGTTTTGCAAAACAAAAACTGTGTTTCATTCAAAAAGTCACAGACTTATTGATCCACCCTCGTACATACAAAGACTATTCCCTCAATCCAGATTGTGCCCCTCAATCCGGATTGAAAGTAAGAGTATTGAAACTGAAAAAAAGTGATTAATAATGATGTGGTATGTACAAGTAACATGTACAGTTAAATAAGAAATATTGCTTTAAGAAATATTTTGTTTTTTCTCTTTCCGATTATTTTTCACAGCAATATCACTGCTATTTTTGGGAACAATTTTTGTAGAATAACTGTAATATGAATACACACATGGCTTTTGCCTTCGTTTTTGTTCTGATTTTGCTTTATTATGTGTAAGGTTACACAAAAACTGCGAAGTTCCGTCTACACAGTACTAATCAGATCGAAAATTCCCTATATAGAGTACTCAATGAGAGATTTTTGTTGTCCCCTCGATCGATCCTGGATTCCATCTAGCCCGAATTTACTGTACTTATTTTTGGATTTTAGATAGATAAAAAATTTGTGATATAAAAAGGACAATTTAATTTAAAAAAAGAACAATTCAATTTAAAAAAGGACACTTTTAATGAAAAAAATCTAAAAGGACATCGTATAAAAAAAGAACTGTCCTCTTTAAAGCTTTCAGTTGTTACGACTTAAATTTATTATAAGTCTACCCTGAAGGAGATGTTTAAGAGAAATAAAATGAAAAATCAAAACATTTATACATACTGTGGCTCAGGGTATGCAAAATTCGGTGCAGCTGAACGATAAGAGTCCCCCAAAGAAATTAGGAAGAAAAAAAATTAGCACTACGTTAGTCTTTGTACGAGCTCTTGCTGTGTAATAACTATAAACTCTTATATTTCCCAATTCATTTAAAAATTATTTAAAATTTGTTTTAAAAATGTTATTATATTAATTTTATTTATAAAGAATGTTGCATTAATAAGTCTACCAAAATTTCGCCAATTATTATTTAATATATCTACTTAATTTAGAAAAACAGCTTTTCCCGCGAATCCCGGGAACGGAATTTTTCTATTCACGTTTCCCGCGAAAGTCCGGGAAAACCCAAACCCTACTACTGTAGGAAAATAAAAGAAAATTAAAAATTAAATGGGGAATAAGAAAGTAATGTAATTAATCATCTATTTTGGGTGTTGTATTTTCTCAATAAAATCGACATTTTAGTTCCGGAAGCTCAGATTAAAATAAATTAAAATACATCACCATCAAAAGGTGATGTATTTTAATGAAATACATCTGAATTTATAAAAAATTCGATTTCAATTTTTTTGTTAGTTAGGGCGGTTTGCGTTTTCGGTGACGATATGTACATATACATATATTATTTATTTTGTCATAGTAAACTAATTTATATGTATGTGTGGTGCTTGGAATATTTGTAAAGAATTGAGATGACATAAAAGGATGTTAAAAAATAAGTTTTAAATGAAGAAATTAGAGCAAGATTCAGAAAAAGTATGGTGCCGTACTGAGTGACCGCAGGATAGGTCGACAAAGCGGTTAATTGCATCATCAATCTCTGAGGATCGAAGACGGTTGAAAAACCCTGCACTAGCTAACTGCTTTCGTAATATCATCGCCTTGGAAAAACTCCTTTTTGATGTAAACAAATCAGCAAGCGTCAGGCGTGGATGAAAGGGTGAGGAAATGTGGAAAAGAAATTATTATAAATATCATATTTCATGAATACTCCCAAAGTATAAACTGGATGTATCCGCGCCTGTGTGCGATATTAATTAAATACATAGTTCTCTCAGTATATCGCACAATCGTATTGAGTTCACCTCCTATATATTTTATCTCAAAAGTTTTAGCTAGTGCACGATGAACTGGCTAGGCCAGGCTTTACTTCTCTTTAAATGACACATAACTGTTTTGTGCCATTAACTAGTAACCAGTGTTGTAAGTTTAGCCTTATCAAGGCTGAATTAACTGCGTGTTTTTGTAAATAATATAAAAATGTTCGTTAGGGATTTTGAATTGTGATCAAAAACAAATTGTAGTTTTTTATTGTTATTTCAATATAAATTCCCTAACGAAAAATTTTAATTTATTTACAAAAACAGTCAGTAATCCTATTTCTACGTTGCGCCTCTAAATAGAAATTTTAGTTTCCTGGGCTTCGTTTCTTTTTTTTTTGTCAGTATTGGTTTAACCTCAAAAAGAAAATTTTATTTTATTAGAATTTTTTCTGTTGTCATACATATTTTTATTTTTTGGCTAATTATGTAGAACTGGAGCCCGTTTCTCAAAAATTACAAGTTACAAATCTACAAGTAAAATACACATAAAACAACAATACTTTTAAAAATTTTATTATTGTTTTGTGTGCATTTTATTTGTAGATTTGTAACTTGTAATTTTGAGAAACGGACCCTTGGACTTTAAAATCAGAAAATGCAAACAAATATTATCACAAATTTATTTCAATGTTTATTTGATATGGTAAAGTTTTTAAACAGAAATAGAAAATTTTCAAATCTGAAGTATTGCCGAGTTTTTCAAGCTAACGACAGCGAACTTATTTCTTAAGACAGTAAAACAAAATGGGAATTAATTTTTAAGAACTACATTTTTATTGCGCCCAAGAAATTGATATTAAAAATATTCAGCTAATAAGTAAAAAAGCGAGTACAAATTTATTTTATTCATAAAAAAATTCCTATTTCGGTTATGATTTTACTGCCTTATTTATAAAAGCTATATTATGTTTATTAAAGGTTTATTTGACAACTATTGTCAAAGGTGTCAAATAAGCACACGCGATGTTTCTTGAAAATCAATTTTTTAAAGAAATTTTATGAACTATTTTTCAGCTTTTTAGTTTCGTACAAAATTAGCCGGGTACGACAATTCCCAACGCGGAAGTCTTCACTTGATTTTGGACAGCCAACAGCTATGGCAGCAGCAACCAACAAAATGTAAAAAAAGCGTATAAATTGAAATGAAGAATTTTATCAAAACTTAACTTAAACTTAAAAAAAAAGCTGAAACAAAATAAAAGTGAACAGTAAAAATTAAAGGATATATAAAGATTTTGTGATTTATTTCGTGTGGCGTGTTGAAGAGGCAAAGCAAAAAGTGTCCCAGCGAGTATCCAAGGTCGCGTTTGGCAAACAATAATTTTTGATCCAAGGTAACACCTACTTATAGCTGGATCGATTTCTTAATGAAAACATTTGTAAACAAAATTTAATGTTATTGACATTCTTTGAGAAATTTGTGTAATATCTAATTTTAATATAAAACAACTAAACAGGGAAAACTCAAAAATATGGTATATGTATTGTGAAAAGTGCTTCTTATATAGTTTGGAATAGTCGATAATAAAAACTTCATCTCTTTAAATAACGAAAACTAAGCTAATTTCTCGTCCCACCTTCTGGCAACATTGGGGATAACGATAACATTACTAATAACGCGTATAAGCCCTTATTACACTACATTTTTCTTGCATTGTTTTGCTATGGGATTGAAAGAAAGAAACAGCAAATGATAGAAAGAAATAACTATACAAAATGTTAATCTGCTTTTACACATATCAGTTTTTCTTGAGCCAACTTTTATTTTGTTCTGAGAAAGAGCGAGAGAGATATACATTTTATGTGTTCCTCCGTCGCTATTTCTCACTAGAAAATAAAAGTGGATTCAAGAAAAACTGATCTGTGTAAAAGCAGACTTAAAAAACGTAATGTTTTCTTTAAGTGTTGCCTACTTTCTATTTATAAGAAAACGCCAAAAATATACGTGTATCAGCTTTTTGAAAGTTTACGTCTGCCCTCTATTCGAAGGGGGTTAAAATCGCCCCCACCCCTCTTTGCACATTACGGCATAGGAAATCTTGTATTATTCACATTTTACGTATAACGTGTGCGCAGCACACTATTGTAAAACACCACGGTAAATATTATAACCCTCTAGGTTATGTTAGTTTGCACATGTTGCCAGTCTAAAAGTCAGAACCAGTCCAACTCTAATATTACATTAAGCTAACGCTCTTAAATCTTACACCAGCTGACCTCTCATGGAAGCCATCTGAATAATTTGCTCATTATCCCCAAATGTCCGTAGGTTGTGGTAAAAATCTTTAAATAAGCCCAATCTACAAGAGACGATTTAATTATTATTGCTCGTAGGGAGAAATTGTAACTGGGTGTTGAAAAGCAATAAAAAGTGGGCTTTTATTAGGTTCTTTTCAATATATTAGAGTACGGAGCTGGTTGGGGATGTTCACCTTTATTCCTTTAGAATGTAAGGAAAATTCTTAGGTTGGTTTTGTATAAATTTTTCCCCCTTTTTTAGGTTTATTGAAGGTTTTGATGTTGTAAGTTAAGGAGATAAATCACAAGTGCTCGTTTCAACTTATTTGCCGCCTTTTGCCAAAGTCGATGGTTGACCACGAACATTGATAATTGGAATTTGTAGCGAGAAAGTTGTGACGAATACTTTAAAGAGTGTTTCCAGCTTGAAAAAGGTAAGTAATTCAAAATAGTAGATAGGTAAAAAAAGTAAGTAACTCAAAAAGGTAAGTTAAACATATATACTTTCGTCGTTTGTTTATTTTTGGCCACTGTAATTTGTTGATTATTTTTATCTTTAAAATAGCTGGTGAGGCCTACCTTGTTGTATGTCAATAAAAAAATGCTGATTTTCTTATCACATATTTCTCCCAACGTTTCGTGAATTTTATGTTTACTTCTTCAGGGGATTTCTTCCTAAATTTATTGATTGTTTAAAGTTAAAACATTGTTTAAATTGAAAAAAATTTGTTTAATAAATTTAAAACACTAATTTAAATAAAATAATATGATGGCTTTAGCTGTTTTTGATTATTACACTGTAAAATGTATATACTTTCTATTTTCTTGTAATTAAGGTTTGATGTTCAATGAAGATTGAACATTTTGCTCCCCGACGGGGAATTGAACCCCGGTCTTCCGGGGTTCAATTCCCCGTCAGAGAGTGCTAAGTAATGACAAAAACTGCTCTATATCTGTAAACAAAATTTCGGCAAGTTTTCGCCACAGCATTTTTAAATTTTAAATCGTTGCCTAAAATTAGGGAACTTAGATTAAACTAATCTTTGTGTGCTTGATGTTGGCAATTTTATAATATTTTAATTTGAAATTTAATTTATAATAAAAAATAGTTAACTTTTTAAGAGAAGTAAACAAAACGAAAAGTTTAGTTTTTCCTCCTTTTCGTTTTTTTATCATTTCTATATCCTATCTCTACCTTAGCTATTATTTCAAATTTAATGAATTGACTTTAACTTCAAAAATAACTCAATAATGACTAACTCGAGTTTAGCAACAAACCCAATTAAAAAATATACACTTATCAATAATGGAACAATGAGTAAACTCGAGTTACGCAGAATTTTCACGTATGAAGACGGCTTACAATAAAGTCCTAATTCTACTTAAGACGCGATTTCAAAAAAAATTAACAAAGTTGATGTATGCTGTTACTTAAAAATCATAAAAGCAGAATATGGACTTTGGCTGTTCAGATTCATCTTTTGAGCTACAGTGATAACATTTTGAATGGTAGTGCATTTGAATGCAAGGAATACAATGGTAGTAATAACTCAATTTTGCCCTAACTCGACTTTAGCTGTTATTCCTTTCGGGCAGAGATATTATATTCATTCTCCTCACTGCGAAAAATTCTAAACAATTCATTCGAGAAATGCAGGAAGAACGCATTTTTAATATTTGCTTAAAGAATGCATGAACGCATTTGGAGTGAAATCAATAGGTTCCCTCTCCTTTTATTGCGGCAAGCTTAAAATATATAAAGTAAAACTCCATAAAATTTCAATATCAGCAGTTAATGCTAAAACACGTCGATATGATTTTGGCAAGATTTTTTTAATTTTTTTTATTTTATGCACTTGTCCTAAAACATGAAGAAAAAATATACAACTTATTGAATTTAATTGGCATTTTTGGCGCTATTAGCTAGAAAAGGCCAAACGCTTAAAGGCAAAAAGAAACTAAACTACGAAGTGAAAAAGCTGAAGGAGTAACTCTTCTCATAAGCAATAAAGCATTGTTGAGAGCAAACTAAGCTTAACATGCTTCTCCATGTATGATACTTGCCAAGTCATTAAATTAATATAATCCTGACAGTAATGAACTACATACAAGTTGTTGCTGGCTACACTATACAACTAGAAAAATGCCAGGGAGTACCACTTTATGTTTTTGATGTGGTCCCGTAACTAAAAAACTAAAGAAATTTTTATTTCTATGGATAACTTTTTTATATTTTCTTAAATTCAGGATTTTTGAGAAGGCTACTCTATTAATTTTATCATAACTTGAAAAGGGCTTGTCCAATTTTGTTGCAAAACCACTAGAAAAAATGAAATAAAATTAACTATAAGCCGGTTATATATTATTTTTTTTATACTCAATGGTTTCGGAATTATTGAAACCGCAATAATGAAAAATATATTTTTTTATGCAAAATTGAAAATTTTTTATTTTTTTATATATTATAAAAAATCGAAAATGGCAAAATATTACCATTTTTACTCTTTGATCATAAAGCCACTTATATTACAAATCAGATTAGCTTTAGTTAATTAATATCGATTGATAAATATTGATTTTATTCACAATAAAGTGAAATTACCTGATTTTTACAAAAAAACCGAGCTTTTAAAAGGCTGCTTCATAGCTAAAGAAAGGGTTGTCACTACTAAAAATTTTTAACCAAACTACTATTATGCTGCTTGAATATTGTTTTCGTTAAATACTCAATTGTTTTGGAACTATTCAAATCGCAATGATGAAAAATATAATTTTTTATGCAAAATTGGAAAATGTTAATTTTTTTAAAAAGGTTTAAAAATTCGAAAATGGCAAAAACTTGCCAATTTTATTAACTAATAATAAAGTCACACTTTCTTACAATAAACTAAGATTGATTTCACGAAAATGGATGGATAAATATTGAAATGCGCATAAGAACTAGCTAATATCCCTCCAGAATCAATTTCAATGTATTTTAATAAAACTTGAAAAGTAAAATATTAAGTTGGAAAGCCCATTACAAAATTAAAATTATTTATAAAATCATCTAGTTTTTGCTAAAATTGCCAATATTTACACTGTACAACAAAATACATCTTTTTCTAAATAACTAGGCTCTAACATCAGATTCAGGTACAATCAACCAGAAATATATATACGTATATCAACGTTTCGAAAGTTTACATCTAGGCATCATTTGAGGAGTAAACTTTGTCCCCTTTTGCAAATACTCGCAGTTGTACTGACTCGTCATAGGATATATTGTAGGCCTTACGTTTAACTTATAATATGTGTTCAGCACTTTTATGTGGTTAATATTTTCGTAGAACATTTTGACCCTCTAGCTCTTCGCGGTATGGGTCGTTTTGGCCCTTAAAAAATAAGGGATAAAATATTCCCATTCAGTGGGCTCAACAAAAATGTTCCGCTTGGTGTTTTGCAAAAAAAGTTGAACGCATCTTATGCCTTTTACGTAATACCTACATGATATTCTATGTCGAGTCAGTATAACTATGTGCAAAAGTGGGTGTAAGTAAATATTCGCAATTTTTTTTTAAAATTAGGTGACTTGAATTTAGTATGAAAAAAATCAATATTTATCCAACGATTTTTATGAAATGAAGCTTATTTTATGATCAGTTAATAAAAATGGTAAGTGTTTGCCATTTTTCAATATTTTATACATTTTTAAGAACTAAATATTTTCCAATTTTGCATAAAAAATATATTTTTCATTATTGCGGT
This sequence comes from Panzeria rudis, assembly GCA_956483635.1. Lineage (NCBI taxonomy): Eukaryota > Metazoa > Arthropoda > Insecta > Diptera > Tachinidae > Panzeria > Panzeria rudis. The sequence continues at coordinate 73,312,075 of OY101448.1, read as the reverse complement.
CTGAATAATTCTTAAACCATTGAGTACATAAAAAATAAAGTTAGAACAGCGTAAAGGTAATTTTATTCTAAGCTTGTTAGTGTTTTGTGTAATTAAATTGGACTGCCTATTCCTAACTTATGATGAAATCTGTGTACTGCCTTCTTGAAAAATTCCACATTTTAGAAAACAATTGACAAAAAAAACTTTACCATAGAATTTTAGATTTCGACTATTTTTGTAGTTAGGGGACCATAACGAAACAAAAAATATAGTGGCGATCAAAGGTCATGACAAAAGGTTTTTGGTGTAAGTTGCATAGTGTACTTTTCGACTGAGCTATTCTCTGTATCCCAGTAGATCGAGGTGTAGATGTATTCTTTCTATAATTTTATCATACTTTATAAGTACCCGAAAGCATTTTATAAAAAAAGAAATATATTTTGTTTATTAAAATTTCACAATTTTGTTGTTATTTTTATACTTTCAATGTGACATTTTATTTTTCAATAAATTTTCTAAGCAAACAAAAAAATTGCAACTTTATGTCATGTAGCACATGCACTTTCAAAAGGCTGTGGAAAAATAAACGATTAAAATTAAAACACAAAACTGTATGCAAAAAAAAACTAACAATAAAAATATAATAAACAAAAAACTAAAACACTTCTGTGACAGGCATTTTTTGTCACACAGTTTTATTTTTAGACTTTTTGCAGCCAAATAATAAATTACATAGTGCAGTTTATTTTTGTTTTGTGTGTTTGAGTTTAGAAAAACTTGGTTTTATGAAAAATCTAATATATTACTTTTTGAGGAAACAGTCTGCAAAATTTGAATTTAGTTGCAAGGCAGTGGGAGGTAAAAGTAAAACCTATGACAACATGAATTCAAGGGAGATAGGAGAATAAATTTTTAGAATAAACAAATCTAAAAACAGTATGAACTTTAAAGTGAATTTTTAAAACTTAGCATATTATATGCTTTCTGACCAATAAAGTAAGAACTCTAATAATAAATATGAATTGTGTTGGATAAGTTTGCTTGCACCAATATATTCACTTAATAAGGAAGCATGCTTCTGTTTATTATACAGATGCAAATTTTTTTTTTTTTGTTAATCATACACAGCGCTATCAGCCAATTTAAATGAACGTATACACTGATGGGTATTAGATGTTTTAATATATTCTTATAAGCCAATGGTATTGGAGTGACAGGAGTGACTAGAAGACAAATTTCCTGGCCTTTTTGGACAGCTGTAAAACGGTCGCTAGTACCCTACCATTGCAATATGTGTCCAAATGCTAAAATTGCGAAAAAAAAATTATTTTTTGTATAGAAACCTATTGCTAAAATAAGTATTTTAGGAAAGTTACCAATAATCCCCTCATTGATCTTTCTACAAATAGCATTTCTGCAAAAGATGTATAGGTCTCCTCACTCCTCACGTTTTCTTGGGGTTCAACTATAAGAACATTTTTGGTAATCAATTTTGTATGTCTTTGGAGTAGCTTCTCCAAGATCTCGTACATCTCGCTATCTTTTCATTAAGCTCTCAAGCAAAGTTATTAAAGACTCTATAAAGCTAAGTGAAGAAAATCACTATAAATTTATAAAAAAAAGCTAATATCAGACAGTGAAGAAAAAATAATTTTTGATATTTAGTGAAGAGATCTTAGACTTAAAAAGAAAAGTTCTAAAACAAGAAAATTCAGTGGTGGCCACTGGTTTGCGCATGGTTGGTATACCGCGATATGAACATGAAGACCTCAAAAACATTTTCACAATATATGCGATAGTTTAAAAATTTTCACCCCTCAAATTGAAAATATATATAGACTTGATAAAATTTATAAAAACGGAAAACCGTATAATCCTACTCATGAAGTAATTGTTGAGACCTTAAAATCTTCATACGAAAGAAATTTTCTTTTAAAGTCGCAATTATGCGAGAAAACAAATCTTCATTACACTTGCGACACACAGAATATGTTAAAGAAAACGAAGTCGGTGATCATCCCATTTATATAATTAACTCCGCATAATTTTGAAATTTTCAGAGAATGTACTAAGCTAAAAAAAAGCTAGGAAAATCAAATCTGTCTTTACAATTCCTGGGCATGTTTATATTAAAAAGGCGATTGAATATGAGCCTATTCTAATAGAATTTTTAAAAAATTTAAATGATTTTTTCGCTAATAATATAATATATCTATACTATCTATTTTATTAAAACATAATGCTATCTATTCATATACTATTTTTAAAATGTTTTTTTACATTATACTTTTTGAGTATATTTTGCATTGCTGTAATTGTGTTTATTCTCAGAACTTGTTGTACAAAACATAATGAGTAGCATTGTTCCAGTGATAGGGTTATGGCCATGGTCCGCATCCTCGCTAAACAGAAAGAAGGTATGCATGTTTGCCATATAAACGCTCAGAGTCTTAATAATAAGATCGATGAATTTAGACTTATATTTGAAAGCTCTCAAATTGAGATTATATGTGTAGCCGAAACTTGTCTTAATGAAGACTTAACTGATGGTCTAGTTCATATGAGAGGCTACAATATATACAGGGCTGATCGCAAAACGTGAGGAGGTGGTGTGGCAATCTTTATTAAATCTAATTTAACGTCAAATTTCAAATGCAAATCTTTAACCGGAGAAGAGGTTGAATATATTTTCGTTAATAATATCAAATGGTAGAAAATTTCTTGTCGGGTGTATTTATAGGCCCAATGGATATGTTGATACAGCTTCGTTTCTAACTAATCTGCAATATATAACTGTACCATATGCGGATCTCTTAACTGCTAGCGATTTTAACTCAAACTTGTTGGAAGATATTAAACTTGCCGATAATATGCTACAGCTTGGTCTTGTACCCGTTAATCAAAGTATACCTACTCACTTCACAAACACCTGCAGTACAATTCTTGATTTCTTTTTTGTAAACTATAAATCAAAGATATTGTACTATGACCAACTCTCAGCTTCTTGTTTTTCTCGACATGATCTGATTTATACAACTTATGATTTTTCTTTATCCCGCAAAACTGAGTCTATCACCTATCGTGACTTTAAAAGAATAAATGTTCAAATACTCGAAGATCAATTTTTTAAATAAACTGGAACAGTATATGCAGTCTGTGAACGATCAGTTACGTTTTCTCGAAGAAAATATTTTGTATTTATACAAATCATATGTGCCTGTTCCAACAAGAGTTATAAGACACACTACGAGGCCATGGTTTACGTCATCTATAAAAAATCTAATTGAAGCGCGAAACAAAGCATACAAACGATGGAAACGCTTTAAAACATTGAATATACTTGAAGTTTTTCGTGCAGAGCATAATAAAGTCAATTGCCTGATCAAAAAAGCAAAATCTAAATACTTTCCCAAACGTTTTACCAAAGAAATAGATGGAAAAAGTACGTGGAAAACAATACGCGAAATAGGAATATGTAATACTAAGAATCATAATACGGAAATAAATCTAAATGCAGATGATATTAATCAAGCTTTTGTATCTTTGCCCACACCTCCAGTAAACTTAAATACACGTAATTTAAATTAGTATAATGCCCTAGCTTACAAAGCCATGATTTACTTAAACTTCACTGCATTGATAAAATGAATGTTTTATTTTCCATGACGACATAAATTCTAAATTTCTCAAAATTCTACTGCCACAAATCCTACCATACTTAACTCACTTAATAAGCACAATTATACTAACATCAGTTTTTCCTTTACGTAGGTAGTATACAAAAATAATACCAGTGCCTAAGACAAACTCTGAGTTCAAACCTATCGCTATACTTTGATAATTTTTTGAAACTTGCAGATTTAGGGACCGAAAAATGGTAAAAATATAGTTTTGGTATATTTTTTTTTAATCCGTTATCTCCTAAAATACTAACTATAAAAATGAAATTTAAAATGTATTCTTCTCTCCTTAAGAAGCCCTCAAATGTGCTTTGGTACTTTTTTGAAATTCGAATATATAAAGGGTAAAATTTCGAGTTCTTTTTGGTACTTTTTCCTGTACAGCTATTTGTTATGTAGTTGAATATACGCCGGCCGCCATCCCGATGTATCGATCCACTAAGAGGGAATTTTTAAAAATTTAAATGCTAATGAGGCAAAAAGAGGTAAAAACGGGTAAATTCTAATTATTTCTACATAAATAGTTCATCACAATTTCTGTATAAATAGCCTAAGTTTGAATGTGTGAAAATGGTGTAATTTTTCAGAGTATGCGACATCGTTCTAGGAAAATTTTTCGACTTTTTTAAATATCATTTAATTTTTAATTATTGCCTATTCAACGATGTCGAAAGAACTCTTTCTTTTGCACAATTAAATTTAAAGCCAAAATAAATTCTAAGTTTTAATTCTAAAATTTAATTGTACGAAAAAAAGATATTTAATATATTTTTTAATTGAAAAAAATTTAAATTAAGACCGTTGTGCTATTAGTGTTGTGAATCAACGTTTTTTGCAATTGAATCTTATTTTTACTATTTTCTATGTACGTTTTAGTATGCTTTACATTCGGTTTAACCAAACTTTTTATATGTAAGTTTAGTTGTGCATATAATGGAAAATTTTAGCAAAAGGTTTTAACATTACTTTTATTTCTGCTAGCAAGTAGCTTTAAAAATGCCACCAACAAGAGCATGTATGTATATGTGACAAAATTATTATTACTTTGGGATGTTTTTAAACATATTTCTTTAAGGAATTTTTGGAAAACAAAAACTTTCCGATTATATAGAAAAAATGTAAAAAATGTATGCTATATAATCAATTTATTTTAGAAATGGTGGAATTTGAAGCAAGTAATACTTACATATCGTTCAATGTTACATACCTGGAAAAGAGAAAAAATTTAAATTATTAATATATGTACATATTTATAAAAAATAAATGAAATCTCGAAAATCTATATTTAATACACTTCTCTTCTATTTTGATGTCGACGCTGCAGAGTGGTATAAATAAAAAAAAGTGGTAATAAGTATGGAACTTCTAAACTACTATATGGATTTGTCGCAAAATTTAAACGTGTGTAGATAAGGAGCAACGTTCTTAGCACCATGGCTTGTGAAGCCTGTACCTGCACCAGGTACGGAGCTACAGGGGGTCAAATTCGGCTACCTCGGATGAGAAAAACTTTGTGCGGCTTGTAACTTTAGTGCGTTAGGTTTTGCTAAATAAGACAAACGAAGAATCTGCTTTTGTATCTTTTACAGGTTAAGAGATATTTCATTTCGAAATTAAAATTTTTAATTTTTTTGTCTCAACTTTTTTGGGACTCTAAGTAAACGTACAGAACAAAATTTTGAAATATCTTCATTCGTTCCACTCCAGTACTTTTTTACAAGTTCCATACTCATTACCACTTTTTTAATTTACACCACTGTGCGCTGATCCAACGAATGAAGATCAAAAATTTTCGATACAAAAAGAGAAAAGTTCGTCGCATTGAAGATTCAATAACTTTAGAACGCATTATCGAATATAAACACCTTCAATGTCATTCGAAAGCTTTTAGTCTTCTCTCAAAGAATACTGATTGGAAAGGGTATAGCTTGCTGCTACAATTACCTTTAAAATGCTAAAGTATCCTTTATCCTTAAATATCGTGACATGTCTTTTTTGTGTAAAATGTTTAAGATAAGATGAAAACAGCTTCAGAATTACAGCTTTTTCTTTATAAGGAAATTGTATAATCAATATTAATAAAAACAACCATTTGAATACATGAGGATTTGTTTTGTGAAAAGTAATGTTGAAATATCACAACTTTGTAGCGCGTCATCAGGTTTTAGTAATTAAAATATCACTTGAAAGCTTCAGGTTCACTTTTTGCAAATCCAGGACAAGGACTTCACAAATGAAAAAAATATATCCTTATATATCCTGAAAAGTGGTATTTATTTTCTCTTATTTGTTTGTAGCATATAGCAAAATAAACTATCGTCATTGTGTAAAAAATACAAATCGAGATTTAGGGATATACTACGGACATCTTTATTGTTATTATTTACACAATTTTCATAGAAATTATAAAATTATTATAAATAAACAACTATAACTTTTGAATTCGTTTTCATCACATCTTGAAAATGTTACACAATAACGACATGTCAGTAAGCTATATTTTGTAAAACAATAAAGAAAATTAAAATGTAATTTTTCAGGATATTTAAGAATAACAGGTAATTTGGCATTTTAGAGGTACTTGTAGCAGGAAGCTATGACCTTTTTAATCAGTACTCGTTAAGAGGAGACTGAAGCCTTTCAAATGACATCGAATTTATTTATATTCCCTATTTTCTCAAGTCATAGGACGACTACGTTTGAATAATTTGTCACCAAATATCTCCCAGGGAAGTTGCCTAGAAATCGGTTTAGTAGAAATAGTTCAAAAAGTATAATTATATTAAATGGGTATGCTATTGCTTGTTAAATAAACCAATAACACTTGTGTTTCAGAATTGTTTTAGATATGGCTGCTTAATTGTTTGAAAAATTTTTTTAACTAGATTTCCTTAAGAAATACGCAGCAGTAAAGGAGCAAGCAGTTTTTTAATCCTTTTGTTATCAAAAGTGGCTTTAAAACTGCTGAATTGATTTTTAACTATGCCTGGATGAGATATTTCAATCAAAGCTCAATTAATATTTTATCTCACTTTTGTTTATGAATTAAATGAATATATCAAATTGTCACATAAAAATTCAATCCATCATATGCAGAAATTATTCAGGCAACAAATGCACATATGTACAAATAATATAGTATTGCATGGCAACATAAAAAATTTAAGCACTCGATTTCATAAAAAAAAGCGTTAACTGGAATGAAAAGAGAATTTAGTATGAAGTACTTGGCAAATTTTTGAAGAATATAACATCAATAAATAATATCTCTATCCCTAATAGAGACCTGTAGAACCAAACAACTTGTGTTTGCCTTAGTAATAAGTTTAATTTCACTTGTTTTTTTATATTTAAGATAAACCAAAGAAAAAGAGCAACAAATAAAACAATATATAAACAGTACAATTTCTTTGTTTGCATTGACCGTTGGCGAATGTAAAGTAAAAGTATTACATGTGACATGACAACAAGCTTTAGAGTAAGTAAACTTTGTTCCAACCAAACATATGCTGAAGGATGGAATTACTTTAGACGAAGAGCTCATGAAATTGGCTTACATTTAGAAGTTCCAAATATTATATCCAGGCACCACTATTTGCTTAATGCAAATCGATTAACTAATTGAAAAGTTTCACTTTTATTGCCAGTCTTTTTTACTTCCTGCCACTGTACGTTACGATCCTAGAAAACAGTCAGTCTCGCTTGAGCAAGGAGTTTTTTTTATAGATTGTCTCATATCTTTACACTCATAACTAAGTTAAAAATCACTTAAACTAATCAGAGATAAGTTCTGTATGACAGATGGCATCACGTAGGTTCTTAACCTCTTGACTTTCTACGTAACGCAAAATAGACAATTAAAGATCAGAATTTAAAACCATAATCAAAATTGATTCAGAGCTATAACATTTTTCACAATAAAAAAGTAAGTGACAATAATAAAGATAAAGATAAAATATATAATAAAATTTATTAGTGTGGAATTCTAAAGAATAAAGCAGCGCAGAAGTAGTAAACAAAATAAAAAAAATATATAAAATTCAATTGACTATAAGAAAACAGAAGTCAAAAGTAAAAGCTCAGGCCAGATGGGAGTTAAATGATTTAATGGCCAAAACAGCTAACAGAATTTCAGAGTAGTAAAATCATAAAATATTAACAACACACTGAACTCACAAGTTCGGTTGATGAAGAAACCAAAATATAGTTAAAAATAGTATATTGGTTAAATAGCTTTAACACATACATACGACAAGCGCTACAAACGCTTTTACAAGAGCAAAAGTTTCCCTGAAAAAAGGGTTGAAAAGGAAACTCTGAAAATGAGTACTGACCACTGCAAAAGAACACTTCAACGATTAAATGAAAAGAAAGTATATAAATATGATTAATGATGATGACCATTAAGTTATAAAAATGAAACCGCGACATAACTACACTCAGAGAAAAACTCAACAAAACCATATTGATTCAATAAGAAACATTAAACAAAGTCTAGTCATGCTGAAAATTTTGCTTTCAATATGGAGTCATGTTTATTCCATGTTGAAAATTATTGATTTAGTGTATTGCAATAAAGTTTTTCTTTTTAATTGAAAATTATTAAATTAATATAAAGAGTTTTTAGTTTTAAATTGCCGTTTTTTCCCTTAGTGTACTTGTTATAGCCATTGGACTGTTCTGAAAAGGGAAAGCGAAGCAGATAGTGAGAGTTTCCTAAAAGTTTGCTGTAATAGCACTACGACTTCGTACTTTCGTATGCTGTTGGGTATTTAGGAATGCGTGTTACAAATTGTTTTACATATGTGAATATATGTGCTATTATGATTTTAGCATGTAGAAACCACATAAAAAATAGTTGGCAAGCAACCAACAACATCAGCGTCAGCCACAGCACTTTAAAAAGCAAAATGAGTTGAAAGTATAAAGTAAATATCGTGTATGAAAGAGGATGGAGAAATAATTTATGTCGCATAAACTCACATATATATAAAAGAAAAAATTTTGTAAATAGTAAACAAACGAAAAGCACCACTCTCTAAAACCCTTAAATACGAAGATGGCACCAAATAGTTGCTTAAAAATACTACGAAAACAACTTTTTATTACAAGAAGAGTGGAAAGGGTTACAGCACTTAGAAAATATATAGAAATATTTTTAAATTTTCATGAAATTTATGTTATTAAAAGTATAATTTTACGGCATTAGTTTTTAAATATATTTTATAGATTTGGACGCCGCGAATGGCGTATGCATGATCCCAGCAAAGGCTTTAGTTATGGTAGGCAAAAAGTATATAAGCAGAAGTTCAAAAATAATGGGCACCCCTTACACATGTACTTACTTATATTTCACAACAATTAACTAGTTATCATTTTACTTAGAGTATAATAGAACAGAATAGGGGAAAGATCTGCTCCAAACACCGGCACTGCGATACCTAGTGGATATCTTATGCCATAGATCTATAATTTTTAAAATTTTTTTTAGAATAAATACAACCCGCGAAGCGATTAGCTTGTCTGCGGACAACACCCAGGGTCTAAGGCAGGAACTGAACCCACGACCTCTGGACTGGCAGGCTAGCATCGCTACCACTCAGCCACAGGGTCACCTAAATTATATCAAGCTCTGCATGACTCTCCTTGTGGAAGTCAGCACAGAGTTTGGAGAAGTCCTCTTAACATCATGCGAACATAGAAACTCAGAATGAAAAACACGCCTTCTACTACTACACAAGAGGATACACTCAGAGAGAGTGTATACCGTTGTCTCATCCTCTTCCAAGCATAAACGGCACAAAGGTGAACGAACTTGGTTACTTTTTCACAGAGGAAAGTTCAGTCCAAAATGACCAGAGAAAACCAGTAACAAGCTGTAAGTCATTCCTGTTAAAATTTAGGATGCCACTACATGAAAATGGCTGTATCAATTTCTTGGCTTGCCTTCAACCAAAACAAGCCAACCACACTTCTTTTGCGGTCGGTATGACATTTCCATTGATTAGGGACTTGATTGTCGACCAGTTTACGACACAAAAGGGCTCTGGGACCATAAGAGGAGTAGCAGAGATCCCTCTGGCGAATTCATCCGCTTCCTCGTTACCCGGATGACCACTGTGGCCCGATATCCAGTAAATGGATACCTTGTTTCGTAACGAAAGCTACTGTAGTGAGTGAAAGCAATCTAAAACAAGCTTAGAACGCAATTCCCAAGAAAGAGGGACTTAAGAGCTGCCTGACTATCGGAAAAGATAGTTATATATGCGCCCTTAATGCCCAAACTTAAATTAATATGAACACACTTAGCTTGAAATATTGCAGGCCATTTGCCCATGGGCACAAGGATTTTCACGTTGGGTCCACATACTCCAGCGCCAACTCCATCTTCCGTTTTGGATCCATCAGTATACCAGCGTAAAATTCTAAAACCCACAGTGGGACCATTTTCTTCCCACGTTGCCCTAAGGGGACCTGTGACATTGAATATCCTGTTGAACTTATGTTCATAGGTTATCCCATCACTAGGCATTCCTAGCAGCCTTCTGTAGGGCACAGTATTCAGGATCAATGAGAGCCATTTGCCGATAAGATGGACAGCGTTCCCGAGACCGATACTATAAGCAGCCAAGGCCGCAGATGATCTTATAAAGATTTGTATGGGTGTTAATCTAATCAAGGCCTAAGTCGCTAAGGTTGGACATGACCTCATAGCGCCTGTAGTAAGAAGGCCCGCCAATCTCTGAACCTTGCAGAGTTTGGTTGTCGCTACTGATATGCCAGAAGACATTGATTACTGCTCACACATATCTCAGCATACGTTACAGAGCCGTCTGGCTTCATTTTTCGTAAATGAAGATGTCGGACTATTTTAATTTTGGCCAAAAAAAAGTTATAGTTCAGGAGTTAGCACGTTCTAAAGATCTTCCCTTATATTTTAGAATGTGAAGCTCACTACGATCAGATATTTAGCTTGCCGGCTTTCGACATACATAAACTTTTTGAACACGGGGGAAAACTGATAATGCAAAAACGGCTTATTTTGTGAAGCTGGTAAGCTCAAAATATTTTATAGAATGTTTTTTTTTTTTTTTAATTTTAATGTTTTCTTTTACTTTTGAATTTCTTAAAACAAACTTCATGCCTAACTAACATTTATAAGTAAGCAGTTGCTAAAACTAGAGAATTAATTATACAAACAATAAAAACTATTTTATATTTCTTTATAAAATCCAACTGCATGTCAAACTTCCATAACAAAAATTTCAGCTAAAAAAATAAGCCACAAAGAAATTTTTGATATAGAGAAAAAACATTAAAATAATTAAAGCAAAAAAGAAATTGTTTGCCAAACACATTAAAGCAAACGAAAAATTCTTTAAAATAAAAACCTTGTGCATAATTTAAGAATAAACTAAAGAAATTTTGTTTTAAATTTATTTTTTCTTTATACAGATTTGTATTACTTGGGGTACTTTTTGTTGAATGCAGAAGAGAATTCTGCAGGAGGAGGATGAAAATAAAATGTTAAAATAGTTCTTTACATTTATATTGTGTATTACACCATATTTTTCAGAAAAAAATATTTTTAATTTCAAGTTGTTGTTGCTGCTACATTTGCTAGTTGCAGCAACATGTACATGTGTTGCATGAATTATGAAAAAGTATAATTGTTTGTGGTAAGAAAAGCACTTAAATTGAAAGAAACGGAAATGCCAAATATTCAAGAAGCTTTTAGAACTATATAATTCTAGTTTAAATAGGCAGGCAATTTAACAGTAGTGCACTTGTGTGTTTAAAAAAGGAGTACTTTTGTGGCACACATTTTTAAGGTTACGGTTTTTGCACAAAGATTTGGAAATAAATTATGCAGAATGCTCAAAAGCAACATAAAGTGTAGGTACCCAGCAAAAACTTTTCTTACTGGTAGGCAAACAAGTATATGAGGATGTAAGTCGTAACTACTTACAATTTGACTCGATAACTACTTATTTTTGTTTGAAAAGTCCAAAATATAAGGGTTACCCTTACAAATGTGTTTACATTGTCACAACAATTAACTAGTTATTATTTGACTCACGTGAAGCTAAAAATAAGTAGTCAAATAATCAAATTAAATTGAAAAAAATTATACACATTCTGTGTCATTTATAAACAATACATTATATTTATTAAAGGTTTATTTGACAACTATTGTATAGAAACTTGTCAAATAAGTTCTTAATAAACATAAAGTATTTTTTATAAATAAGGCCGATTATGTTTTATTTATATTTCTTCAATTTTATTTTATTTTTTTAATTTTATTTATTGGACCCACCTGGGATACGAACCTGTGCCCGTTCAGATATATAGACAATAACTTTACGCACTCAGCTATTGTTGACTTATAAGTTTAAGCGACAAAAATTGGTTTTCATATACAAACACAAAATGAATCAAAAAGTGGTTGTCTACTTATTTTATAAATACATATCAACAAATTCTAACTACTTTCCGATAATGATAAAAATACGTACTAATTTTATTAAAAACTAAGTATGAGCTCTAATTTGAAGCATAGTAATAAGCTGAATAAGTACCACTCATTACTTTGTAACCCATTAATAATGTACTACCGATTACAAAAATGACAAAAGTTTTTGCTGGGTATTATATCATTGGAATATGCATAGAAGACTTAAATTTAAATTTTACATATTAGTATGCAATTTTGTTTGTTGGTGAATGGAGAAATTGGAATGGTTCGGAAATGCATCACTGTATTACGTATGATGCACTAATTACAAAACTAATGCTTTCTTATTGCAATAGTTATTTTTAATATTGTTTTTTTTTATATTACAACTAACATTGAGTCAAGATGGGCAAAGTTGCACCAGGTAAGAAGCAAAGACAGCTAGTTGTGTTTTGTCTAGGATTTTAAAATTCCTTTTTTTTAAATTTATTTTTTGTAAATAAAAATATTGCTTCCATTTTGTTCTTAGTGCCTCAGCACCTTATAGGCTTAGTAGAGGCTGTAGCTTGGCAATACAATAAAGGTATGCAAATTGCAATACAAGTATATTAAATTTAAATAGCAATATTCAGTTACTATATATAAGTATATAAATATTATTAGAAAAAATTATATAAATCAGCATGTTTAAATTAAAAGTGTTTCTATATTATTTAGCATATATAATTTTAGGTCAGGTTTAAAAGATGATATAACTGTGATATTTTTAAGTCTTTCTGGTAAATTATTGTATTCCCTTGGCCCAGTAAAAGTGAAAGTCTTTATTAAATTAGTGAAAGTCTTTATAGTGGTGGTGCGAGTTACTTGGAAGCCAGTATGCGTAGTATATTGAAAAACTAAGTGGATGGGAGTGGGGGGAGGGGTACGTCCTACACAAAGTACTTACAAATTATTGCATATTTGAAATACTACTAACTATGTGTAAATTAATTTATGGTCAATGTGCGTAGGCCAACGAAAAGCTGGTGGTGTAATAGCGAAGGGAGAGGTACTTTCCATATAAAGTAATTATCAATTATCGAATATTTGGAATACTATATTAGTAAGAGCCTTCAAACTTGGTACTTGGTGGCATAGTCAATGCACGTATTCCTACTTAAACTGATGATGAAGGAGATTGGGGAAGGGCACCTCACATATAACGGAAATGGCAATTCTCATATACATGAAAAACTCTATTAGAGAAACTCTTTAGTATTAGTGTGGGTCACTGGAAAGCCAGTTTATGTAGTCTAACATATACTTAAAAATAACAGACTTTAAAATATATGCGCTAAAAAGTAAAAAATAAAAGATTTTAATCCAAAGAATTTTTAATTATTCAGACTTTAGTTCCTTTAATTTAATTTCTCAATAAAATTATTTTTATTAAGAAAGGATTTTTCAAAGCATGTAATAGTAATTAGCACCGTTTTATTTTTGAGATCAACCACGATCTCATCAGCAGAGTTCGTCTTATACTCAATGTCACAACGGCCTCTAAAGTCAAGCAGATAAATATTCAGCTCTAAACCAATTTACAGTCAACTCTTTACAAGTGTGCAGATTTTTCCAGACTTACTTAAGCTTTTTTTGATAGCTTGGAAATTTTTTTTTGTAGCTCAGAGCTAGAAATAAAAAGAGGACAATACGACTGGTGATTTAATTATTAAAACGTATGGTGATATTCTCAAACAAGTGAAGAAAGACCCTAAGCTGAATAATCTAGGTCAAAATGTGAAAAATATCAGGCAGACTAAGAAAAATGATTTATTGTTTGAGTTGAGTATATCCGAGCTCCAAAATACAAGTAAGTTCAGGTTAACATAGAAGAGGTACCAGGTGAGGTCGCTGAAGTAAGGTCACTATCCAATGTAGTTAGGATCGAGATTAGCTATATAGCTGATGTAGTCTCTAAGGAGTACGTTTACGAAGCCGTCATAAAAGTATTCAACGATGTTAAATATCTGCAGCCTGATGCAACTAAATCGTTAAGGAGAGTGTAGAGAGGAACGCCCACCGCCGCCATCAGCGTAAGTGCTACCTTAACTTGCCATATCGTAAAGATGGCGAAGATACGTATTGCGTGGGTCTTATGCCGAATACGCGAAAAAGTAATACTAAAAAACTGCTCAAAATGTCTTGCTTATGGCCATAGAGCCGCAAATTGTAAGGAACAGGACCTTCCAAACAATTGCTTAAGGTGTGGAAAAATTGGAATAGGATTACTTTGTAGGAATGGAACAGATGCCGCCAGCGACAATGTCACCGGATGTGCTCTTTGTCCATACTACAAAAGAGCGATACAGAAACTTGAGGTGTAAAACAAAACTAAAGGCATCAAAATGCGTATATTACATTTAAATCTCAACAATTGCCAGGCAACCCAAGATATTCCATTGTACTAAGTGAGCCATATAGTATCATTACATTTGTGAATTTGCTTTCTGATAATATGGATACATCGGTGCCAACACCACGAGATAAAATAGCATCACAATGAGGATATGCCTGAGCCACTACATATTACATCACACTATACAGCTGCTATATTCCACCTAGATATTCTATAGAGAACTTTCGAGTCATAGTTGACAATATAGTAACAGATGCAGCTATCAGAAACCCTGTCAAAATAGCAGGTAAGTCCAATGCATGGCCTGTTTTATGGGGCAGTCCCTTGAAAAACGCAAGAGGCTGAGTGCTCTTGGAAGCCTTTTCTGCATTGGAACTTGTACTCATAAATAGTGGAGTAGAAAAAATTTTCAGAAGGGGTGATGCTGCATCGAAAATTTACAGTACATTTGTTTGTAGCTGCATCAAAGGCGAAGTGAACTGGAAAATATGTGACATTTATACTCCTAGCGACCACAGTGCTATAATAATAGACGTAATAGATGAACAGCACCATGTGACTGTACAAAAGGGTGGAGCGTCAGATTTTTTTTTGCTAGATTCAATTTCGAATAGCAAAAAAGGTTGCATTTTATTTTTAGACACATGCGAAAAATAATGAAAAAAATATTGGAACCTACTTTTAGCCCTTTACCGCAGCATCAAGATTTTGAATATGAGATCAAATTGATTAATTTGTGAAACATCATATGATGCAACATAATTGGGGGATTCACAAGGTAGTCATAAAGTCATATGTTTTAAAATAATAACACGAAAAAATATGACTGCTGTGAGCAAACCCTCATAAGTTAGTGTGCTATTTTAAATTTGTATCAGCTGATAAAAAAAAGAAATTATAAATACTTGAAATCAGAATGCCAAGAACAAATAAAAAAATTTTAATAATAGCCAGTTTGCTTTTAAATTATTCAACTTGTTAATACAGTAAATAAAGCCCAGCTGAATATCTTTTAAACTCTTAATATTTAATAGAAATAAAAACAAATTTTAACGCACACAGAAAGTGAAATTGTTAAAATACATAAAAGAAACCAGCTGTTGCCGGTGACTGAGCCGACTAATTTTCCGCGGCTGCTAGTGGAATAACGTTAGTTGGCTGCCAGCCAGCTAAAGTATACAAACAAAATTTACTTACTTGCATATTTTTATATGTCTCGATTTTTGTTTTTACTTACTACTCAGCTATAAAAATATAATCAAATGTGAAGTTATTAAACTGTGAACAATTTTAGGAAGTACATACTTTACTGCATATTACATACATTAATTTATATCAATGGCGGCGGATTGTAAATATTATAACCGGCTCGACGAGAGTTTCGGCCGTTCGGCTCAGATTTTTATTGTGTAGTTATGACAAAATAATAAACACAGCACAAAAAGTCTTATTACCTTAGGACTTTTTTGTTTGAAGCACAACAACAATATTTTTAAACTCTCTTAAAATATTGGCACTTTATGACATTATGACATGATAAGACACCTTGTGAATACCCCAAATATATTCTTTATAGCTGTTATAACTCATTACACTCAAAATATCCACTATTTTATACATACAAGGTCAGATTTCAGACAAACTTAAGATGAAATCATGAAGCAAATTTTCGAACTTCTAAGTCTTTGTCATATCTTGGAGAAAAAAACATTTTCTAAGATAATTTGAGGTCCCTGAGCACGAAAATGATATTCATTTATTTTTCTTAATGCGCATTTTCCCGATATTCACGAAAAACAAGTTTTTTTAGTTTTTTCTTTTATTGGCAAAAATTCCGAGAACGGCTCTTCTAAATAAAAAAATTGCACACTGTTGTATAGATATCTCAATATTCCTCCATTCAATATACTAATTGTAGCGATCGTATAAAAAATGTATAGACTTACAGGCATTAAAAGCTTAAAAAAGTATATTTTTAGACTTTCTTCAAAAAACTATAATTTTAAATTGCTCCATTAAGATGAAAAAATATACTAAGTATATTTTTTCGGGCTGTATTTCAAAGATAATTTAGTGACGCTCACACAATGGGTGCAATTGCTAAATTCTGATAAAAAAATAAGAAAGTTATTAGCCCTTAAGCGCAAACAGCTATATTAGTTTTTAGTTATTTTTCATACAAAATTAATTTAAATCAGTTTGTATTAAAATAATTTTTTTTTAATTGAAAATAATTTTGCATGGGAAAAAATCAGCTTTGCTCGATCTTAAACTTTTTTCATTCGGCACAAAAATGTTTTTTACGTGTTGCCTTAAAAAAATTATTAAAAATATTTTTCTATATTAATGAAGCAAATTAAAATAAAAATCATATAATTTCTCTAGCTTCCAGCCGTGGTAGAGGGCTAAAAGATATGTCGCAAAAAATTAAAAAAATATTTTTTGTATATAATTTAACTATGATGCAACATTCCGGTGGTATTCGAAATTTATGGGATGACTTTTTTTCCTTCATACACTAACACTCCACTCTACTGTACAAGCACGAGGCTTGATATGATGGAAGGTAAAGCTTTGATAAGGAAATATATAAGTAGACGAAGGCAGTATACAAGAACGTGTGGTTGTTTAGAGAATAATGTACACCACCAAATATGTAAGGATAAAAGAAAAGTGTTACAGTTTGCAATTCATAGGAGCAAGTTTAGGTGTTTTCTTAAGGCATGTGATTAAGTAGACAGTAATTATTGGGGCTTTGCATATAAACTGGTAACCAAGAAACTTAAATGTCTTGGGCAATCGCCATCAAGAGAAGAATCCATCCTTAAGGGAATTTAAGATCAGGTCTTTCCCCAACAGGGAATTCCGTCATGGCAACACAGCTACCCGGCTGGATTTTTCGATATGCCTCCGGATCCGATTTCCGGGACAGAAGGTGCGGTGTCAAAATTTAAAGACTAGAATATACCAGGCTTAGACTGCATTCCAAATATGGTACTTAGAGAAGCTGTTAAACTCAATCGTTAATATTTTTCGAAAGTAAAAATAGCATTCTTAACCCTGCTGTTAGGTTTGGACCATTTTCGTAAAATAATTTCTTATGTTCGCCGTAACTACGGAACGGTTTAACATGTCAACTTAAAACGTTAGCTAGTGTGGTATTTTTATATGTTATTACTTCAACGATATTTTTAATTATCTATGATGTAAAGGTAGATAAAAAATAACAAATTACAAATCTTAGGTCCGAAATTTTGGTCTGTTCATGTTTATTGATATGAAAAAATTTTACAAAACAAGTGCACAAATTTAAATTTTCTCAGTACATGATGAGCAAATTATTTTTCGTTGTAATTTGCATATGAATTTGCTGTATATGATGCACTTACTACCGCACTTAAATTTGCAGCAGCTGCAAGTCGCTCGTTTTCTAGGAAATTAAATTTTTGGTAAACTGCTCGTAGATACTGCACAATTAGAAAATGATGATATAATTTCAGTCAAAAGCGATCCCATTAATCTCGAATTGGTGCTAACTTATCATTAAAAAGTCGAAAAACACATTTTAGTACATTTATTGTTTAAAAAAACTATATAGACTAAAATGGTCCTATACCTAAGATTCGTACGATTTTTTTAACCCAACAGCAGGGCTCAGCCAGGGCATTTGTCCAATAATGTGGAAAAGACAAAAGTTAGTACTGTTACCAAAGGACAGTAAGTCCCTACACAGAAAAAAATAAGTTTCGTTTTTGATAACAAAAATCCCGGTATTCAATAATTTTTTTTTCAAATTTCCTGTGATAAAGAATTCCCCTATATTGATAACAAAACTATTTCAAAATAAAAATATATATATATATATATATATATATATATTAAAAAAATTTTGACATGGCTGGAATACGAACCCGGGCTTCCCGGACGTAAAGCATACACTCTCTAGCTGAGCCATATCCCATTTACTTTTTTATGGGATACAACTTCTTTTAAGTACTTATGTATAAAAAGAAAAGAAATAACCGGCATGGAAAAGAAATACTTACAACGAAATATTTTATTATGTTAAAGATAAATGTTATTGAAATTCATATTTTTTTTAATAACATGGTTTTATTGAATATAATTCTTGTCTATTTTTTTCTGTGTAGGGGACCCCTCCTCTTATCGTCCGCTGTGTATGATAGATGCAAGTGTGAAAATAGTATAATCTGTAGAAGATTGGAAGGTTGTGTTGCAGCTAAACTTGGTTTATCAGGTAACTAATTTGGCTTTAGGAAAAAATATCAACAGCGAATGCTATTAAAGTTGTAGTAGAAATTGCTGATCAGGCTATCGAAGGGAAGAGATGGAGAAATGGAATAAAAGAGTATTGTGTAGTTCTAACCATAGACGTAAAGAACACCAACAACACAGCAAACTGGGAACATATTGTTGACGCCTCAGCTAGATTAGACATCTCAGGATATCTACTGGCAATTAAACAGGACTATTTCCGAAATAGAGAGCTACTTTATGATACTGATAAAGATACCAGGAGATGCAAGATCAGTGGTGGGTGCCTTAAGGCTTAGTACTTGGCACACTACTATGAAACGTCATATACGATGGAGTATTGAGGTTAAATCCTTGAGATTTAAAACTGAGAAGGTAATATAGTTAGATTCGCAGATGAATATCTTTAGTATATGAAGCAAAACAGATACTACACAGAAAAAATTATCATAGGTTTTTATTTTAACACACATCTGTTTGAATTTGTTCTAAATTTAATTTTTTTTTCTTTGGTTTTTAAATATTCCAATACAAAATGTTGATAGAAAAAAAAATTCGATTTTTTTCTTATTAAATATTTACGAATTTTAGTGTTTAATCTTACGAATTTTGTGAAAGGTCCAATTTCCGTAAAATAAATATTTGAATTTATGAATTTAGTAATAGAATACGAATTATAGTTTTTTCTGTGCAAAGCGGAAGCCATTAAAAACACCAGTATTCAGATCGTAAGGTCTTGGCTGAGATCAATGTATCTAACTCTAGCTGACCATAAAACAGAACTGATTCTGATTAGTAGTCGGAAAACTAGGGAATGCATTAGGCTAAATATTGGTACGGGTACCATAGAATCCAGAGGAAGTCTGAAATGCCAAGTACAGGACTTCCAAAACATCTGCAGAGGAAATTGCTCCCTATTGTAGTAAGAATCATTATGCATCCCCTATATGATCAGGCTCATTGAGATATTCTACATATTTATATGAATCTTGTAGCGACACGTTTTCCCGCTGGTTGCTGAGCTTGACTCAGTGGGGTCCAGGGTCGTTTATGTGTTGAGTAAAAGAAGAACACAGCAAATAGTTCCTTTATTTCTTCAACTTTCTAGTGTTTTTACTAAAATTAAGTTTATAACCTATTACGAAGTAACTCTTCCTGTCGACATCTGGGGGGCTATTATGTATTTCGATTCGAAAAGGAAATCATTCGTATTTGTATACCTTATACATTGTGTTTCGAAAATGTTTTCTTTCGAATCGAAATAAATAAAAACCCCCTGATAATATTCTTTATTGATATTTATATAGCTTTATGTAATTTGCTACGCAGTAACGCCGCCTGTACATACGTTGTCGCTATTGTGGGCATGACGCTAGTAGTCCAGCATATATGGTAGACGTCACCTGACGTAGGATGAAGTGGTCAGTGAGCGGCAAAGCCAATAGGAACAAGCTCCCATTCAGGTCTAGCCAGCTCACTGACAGCGGCGATGGTAGCACCTGCACTAAAAGACGTCGCCCTACGTAGGACGAATGAGCAGTAAACCTATAGGAACAAGCTCCCATATAGGTCTATCACTCTTCGCACATAGGCACTGGCAGCGAAGGAAGTACAGCAAGTAAGTCTGGAAACACTACAAGAACAAGCTCCTCGTAATGTTTTAGAAGCACGTTTAGTTTAAATCACAAACTATTGGTAGGCTATAACTCGCACATCCAAAGTGAGCTGTTACCAATAAGCGAGCTGCCAGCAGACTAAATTATATTTTATTTTGTCTTGCTCAAAGCGAATTAATACCAAGTGGCCTTGTCATTAAAACAGCACACATAATAAGTTGTTGTTGGACTATTTTTGTTTGTACGCTGACAGTTTGGATCAAAGTTTTTCTCTTTTTTATATGGAGTTTGACTGATAGGGCGCCATCAGCTGATGATCAGCTGTGCTGATAGGGCTACCTGGTACTGAATTCGACTTGGTCTTGCCTTTTGTGTCCAACAATTGTATGCATATACACACGTACACCGCGTAGTATGATTGTCGTAGGTATTGCATGGTTGTACTGAGTACGGTTGTATTTTGATGGAGAAATCCACATCTAACTTGGAGGTTACACGTTCAAGTTTTGTTTCAAGTTTCAATACATTCACACTTTTTTACTAACACACGCACATAATTGGAAATTGACTACCAACTTGATTTCAATTTTGCTTTCAAGATTTGTTTCAATTTTTCGTTCAATTTAAACAGCTGATCTCTATTATTGTAAGTAAATTACAGAAAGACTCGGCTATAGCGAACTTTGTGCAAACAGCAAAAAAAAAAAACCGCTCTATGACAAGTTCGTAATAAGCGTAGTTCGATACAAACGAGGACTCGTTAACTACGAATTCGCTATTACGAATTATTTTTGTATGAAAATGGCAACGGAAACGTCGGCACTTTAGACTTAGATCGTTACAGCCGAGAATTCGTTATAACCGGGTTTTACTGTTTCGTTGTTGATTCCTTGACGACGGCATCTTGAAAACAAAATTGACTATCAAGTTGCTTACAGCCTACGTCATAGCGTCAATTTAAAGTAGTTTTAACAAGCAATACGTGTGATCAACTTGAAAGCAGTTTCTTGAACGTGTAACTGCAGAGTTACATACTGAGGGCGTTACTTTGATCCGTTAACAAAGACGTTATATTTAAAATTGATAGTTTAACATACTGGCTAGTTTCTTTTTAAGAGAAGTAGCACACTCAGGCAATTAATGCCTACCAGTTAATTAATTAATGTGTTAACTTCTTTTGGGAGAGGGAGAGTGTAGAGAGACAGGTGATGAAGTGGGAGAGAGATAGAAAACTCAATTCATTTACAATCCTGCTATTGCGCGTTTTTTGTAGAGTAGTTAATTAATTAATGTGTTACCTTCTTTGGGAAAGGGAGAGTGTAGAGAGACAGGTGATGAAGTGGGAGAGAGATAGAAAACTTAATTCATTTACATTAAGTGTTGTAAGCCCCTCTAGTGTCAAGTAGCGACATTGAGTTGTTTAAAGTGTGTAACCCATTTATTTTTTCTTTAAATTCGCCGATGGTTCTGCTACAATACCGACGAAGGAGGATGCTGTGAGATGTATTAGGATATGTTAGTATTACTCACAGTAAAAGTTGTAAAAGTATTGAGTATTTGGGTATTGAGTACTCAATACCGGTCGTTTTTCTGAATACTCGATACTAAAAAGTAGTTACTCAATACTTTCAGAGTTGTGTTTCCCAGCAAAATAGATCGAAAAGTATGTATGAAACTGATTAAACGATACTACAGTACTTTTCGTTTATAGTCACTACCGTTTATAGTCACATTATCGATGCAGTCCATTTTATCTGTATTTATTGCTTTCATTACCAAATTTCATAGAAAATATAAATAAAAACGACGAAAATAGAGTTGCGTAATATGAGAATAGCCCATTAAATTGAAAACGTATCTTGTATATATGTATCTATTTTGTAGATTTTTATATTTCTTGCTTAAAACAAGTATTCTTATTATTATTATTATTATTATGTATGACAGATTTTAGTCTTACTTCAAGTGCCAGAGCATGTTGGTTTGTATAAACGAGCTTCTAAAATAAAGGTTATCAAAAGGTTATCTTGGCATAGCATAATTTACATCATGTTAAAAAAATCAATTTTGTTTATGAAGAGAAGAAAACATGAAATAAAATAAGAAGAAAACATGAAATATTTACAAGTTCAAGGTTATCTAAAGTTGATTTTTGTTTTCTTAAAAAAATTAAAAGAATAAAATAACTCGCAATATTATTTATTTTTATATTATATAAAAAACGTATGCACTTGACAACATGATTACAAGCTGGAAGTAGCAGAACAATATTTTTTGCGTTTTCCTAGAGGCACAAAAAGCAAAAAAATGTTAAATACATATGTGAGAAAATTGTGTTTGATTCAATTAATACAGCCTCCACCAAATTTTTTTCATTTTTGACTGATATTTATCGTCATAGAGGACCTCTTCTAAGCGGATCAAAAATCTGTTTTTCTTCTTTTTTTAATTAGTGTGGCTTACAACACAACAGAGAATTACTTTGTCGGAGGAAAACACCCAGGGTCTATGATTGGAATCGAACCCACGACCATGGACTGACAGCCTAGCATCGCTACCAATCAGCTACAGAGCATCCAAAGGACAGAGTTTTTTGTAGAAGCGGAACGCTTTTGATTTTATCAACATTATTTCTGTAACAACTTCTTTCACACCACAGCTGTTAAATTGCGATTGCAATTAGCAATCAGCAGGACTTGGACTTTCATGCAAATTCCTGTTTTTGTAGTAATAGATAAAGAGGTTTTGACTAATTATCTATGCGAATGATAAAATTTTAAGTGGTTTCGCTTTGATTTGTAGCAGCATATTTTTGCATATTTTGGTGTTAAGTGGATATTCTTGCATATTTTGGCAATAAATATATATTTGGAGTTAAAAAAATTGTTTAATGCATATTTCTCAATTTTTTAAAAAATAATAATAATAGGCCGATTATATATGGCAACCGAGCCCCAGTTGGGTTGCCAGTTGCTGAAAATGATACTACTGATGGCAACTGGCAACTGGCAACTGAGAGCTGGCAATTTCGGTTTCTATTTAGTGCCTTTCTGGCAACCATTAATTTTCAATTACCGACTGGCATTCAACTAAAGTTCGGTTGCATTAAATAATAGACCCAATAATGTTTGTTTTATGTTTTTTTTTTCTCTATTAATAATAAAAAATTAAAAGAAATATTATCATATTAATTTAGTTTTCCGTTTTTTCGTAGGTAAATGCATATTTTTACGAATATTTTTCATTTTTAGGTGCATTTGTTAAGCACTCAAATGAAATTTTTAGTTGCATCTCCAAGCCTTGGTAATCACTTAGATTACATTTTGAAAATAATCGTTATGATCATATAATTCACTAGTATGACATATTTGATTTTTTTTTTATTTTCTTCATCAAACAAACATCAAAGCTCCAAGCGGAATTCAATGGCACCTGAACCAACGGTTGCATGACCTCGACTATGCAGATGACATATGCTTAATGTCACATACGCTAGACGGCATCCAGAAAAAACTAGATAAACTGCATGAGCACGGCATGCGGGTCGGGCTTAAGATCAACATAACCAAAACAAAGTCGCTTAGAATCGCCACACCACAAGCAAGCCCACTTTTTCTAAACGGCATCGAGCTTGAAGATGTTGAAAAATTCACCTACCTCGGCAGCGTTATAAGTAAAGATGGCGGCGCAGATGAAGATGTGGCAAACAGACTAAACCGCGCCCGTGGCGCATATGCTGCCCTGAGTAAAGTCTGGAATTCTTCCCAAATCTCGAAGCGGCACAAAGTGAATATCTTCAACTCTAGTGTAAAGTCAGTTCTTCTGTACGGATGTGAAACGTTGAAAGTAACTGAGTCGATAACAACAAAGCTACAGGTGTTTTTTAACAAATGTCTGCACAGAATAAACAAAATATTTTGGCCTAACCGCATCACAAACGCCGACCTCCGGTCAGTCAGCAATCAAGCTCCTATCGCCCATGAAATCCGTCGTCGAAAATGGACTTGGATTGGCCACACGCTACGTAAGGGCATCTCAAACATAGCGAAGGCCAGCTTACAGTGGAACCCTCAAGGAAAACGGAATGTTGGACGTCAAAGAATAACATGGAGAAGGTCCGTAGAAGCAGAACACCGACAACGAGGATTCACGTGGCCACAAATTCGCCATATGGCACAAGACAGACGCAGATGGAGAGCCTTCGTAAACACGTTTCCATAAACAAAAAAAAAAACCCATCAGAACTATTTTCTTTTCCTAACTTCTCTTTCTTTCTTTACTTATATTGTTAAACTTATTCAATAGAACTAGTTTTCTTTTATGTTTGTATTGCTAGAAGCTCCTTCTCTGGAGTAGCACTCTTCTTATACGTGCTAACTAAATAAAAAAAATTTACATTTTTGATTACTAATTGGTTACGATTAAAAATAATGTAAAAATAATCAGGGCTCAAATCGTCACATCCGTGTTCGTATCGGCAATCGTACTAAAATGAATTACGTGACACGTCAATCGTATAAAATGTATGGAATTACAGTAGGTTCACGTATGTCATAATCCGAAAATGGCGTTTTTACGTGAGGAGTTGTACGTTCACGGATGTGACGATTTGAGCCCAGGATTATTTGAAATTACTATTAATTAATTAAAATGATCAAAAGTATTCAAAGAATAATTCCACTACGATCGTCTTGAACGTACTTATTATATCACTAGTGAAAATGGGAATAGTATAAAATGTTCCTGAGTCCTGACCGGTGAAGAGAGAACATATCACAAACCTAGAACAAACATATTAGCATAATACCATCACTGTACAAGCAGATTTTTTCCAAATCAAAAATATTTGTTTGAAGTACAGTAATTTAACTAATATTGAAGAACCCACCACAGTACTTCAAGTTTAGGTCTAGAACATATCACTGAATATCTAAATTATGTCAATTGACCCCCTGCAATGACAACGCCATGTAAAAGCTACCGGCCACTTTCATATAGAGCGTCGGAGATCGAACCGGATGCTAGTCCTTGGGAACTAGTCTCGTGATGGCAACTTTTCCAACCTAACGTAACGATTTTATATGATCGGTTGAAATTTACATTTAAACTTTAGACTTAAAAACTTGTAGAATTGTTATTTGAACTAAATGGTACAACTTAAAATTATGAATTTTTAAACAATTTTACTTGTTTGATATTTTTAAATCTGCAACTCAACGAATTATAATCCGATCAACACAGTTGCTACACTGCCTGAAAGAGAAAAAAGAACTCTATTGCTGAGTATACATTTGGCATTTCTTTTGTTGTCATTTTGTGGTGTCATAAGGCAACACACAGAAAAGTATCAGAAATGAAAAACATTGCCACTAGTAGAGACTGTTGTGTTTGCCTGTGATGTCACGAAATGCCATAATGTGTACGCAGCATATGAAACATTGTGATATATATTTTCAAGATATTTGGATATAAGTAGAGGAATAGTGAAGATTGTTTTTCGTAATTATCTCGTCCACGTTTTTTTAAGAAAGGTAAATAAATTTCATTATACGTGTCTAGTGACCTCAAATTTCTTGAGACTGTGGCAAAAACTAAAAAAAATTTAACTAGTTGTTTATAGTATATCTGAAAATATTAATCAATCATTAATACCATAAATCACATTTACAATCTAGTTTAGTAATTTTTAAAATATAATAGACCAACGGGGAATTGATTAAATATACAATAGCAAATTCTTTACATTTTGTGAAGTCTTTTAACATAGAAACACATTTTTTAGTTGCTACAGATGATACCAACAAAAAAGTGAAATCATTAGCTTCAATCATCAAAACTGTAGTTAGTCTTCCGCATGTGATTTTGTACGTGAGTGTATTTAACAAAAGCTGTCTACTTATCTTTCCAACGATGGAAGAAGTCATGCCTTAAAATAATTTCTATTTCAGAAGAGTTGTCTTAAATAAAACTAGATAGCTTATATCTGTTTATTAATGTAAATGAAATATGACATTTGCATCACTTAAATTAGTACTATGATCAAAGCAAAAATTTCGTGCTCAAAATGTACGATTTATATATTCTGTTGTGATCTTGAAGAATAATTTTATGACATTTGGAAGGTCAAAAATATTGCATCAGAATTTTAGTTTGACAAAAAGACGTTAGGTAAAAGAATGCTCTTCTTATTATATTCTGATTGCCTGTTAAGCAAGACCGCCATTTTAAGAAATTTTCCAACTTTGCAAAAACTTTTAAACTTTCATTTTATATAAAAGTAAAATGTCCACAAACAGATTTTGATGGCAAAGCAGTCAGTTAAAATTCTAACAAACATTTCCTTCACTACTTCTACTTTAGCATTTTTTACAAATAACTTTAACATGGCGAAGTCATTAGGGGATAGCACTTATCATCTTGGCTTACAAATAACAACTTAAAAATTCTATATTTAGAAGTCATTGAATACATAGAATCTAACGATAAAATCAGTCTGCTGAGTATTGAACTCGTGCCATTTTAAATTATTTTTGTGTTTTATGTCAAGTGTCTGGTCTACTGCACAACTATTTTTTTACGAGTTTTGAAATTGTTTTAACGAACTTGCACACAATTTAGAAACAGAATCCACTTTGCTACACTAAATGTTTAACAGCGGATCATCTGTATGATAACCGCATGCACAGCTACTGTGCCAATAAGAGAATGAATGTACTAAGAAATTATGGATTAAACTACTCTAACGTAATGAAGAAGGTATGTAGTTTGCGTTGAAAATTATGCTGTTTGGTAATTGCAACACATTGACAGGTTATTGCAAATAGTTTCACAGAATATCGCTGGGAATTGCCGCTCATTTCAAGCTGAAACCGCTAGGAAATCCATCTATTTTTGAACACATTTGAAAGCAATTTTTTTTAATTTCAACGACGATATCCACGTAAAATCGTTGAAAACGAGGTTAGTTTAATATCTTTCGGTTGTGATTTTGCTTCATATTAATTCAAAATGATTTACAATAATATTGAAAATGATTTACAATAATATTTATCCTTTTGAATTAGCTATATTTCACGTAGATATAATATTCCAGTATTCAAAATGAAGTTGATACTGAAATAATGCAAAAAATCGTGTTAGATCAAAGTTATTTCCAGTTGAAACAACGTGAATTTGATATTGAAACAACATGAAGAATCATGTTGAATCAAAGTTATTTCAAGTTGAAACAACGTGAATTTGATATTGAAACAAGACGAAGAATCATGTTGAAATAAACTTGTACCAAGCTAAAACAACACGACTTTAATATAGCTATTCTATTAACTATTTTACTAACGTGATGTATATTAGCATAGGCATCAGAAAACTTTCGGTTGTATGTAGTTGGTTGCCCCAGCTAAGATTTGAACTCGTGCCAGCTGCATGATAGTCCACGCACTAACCACTGCAGCCACAACAGCTTCAAACTTTACTTTAGTAAATAAATAACATCGTATGTAAGATGAATTTCATTTTAATTCAACATGATTTAAATGATTATTTAACATAAAACTGATTTGAAATTAAAGTTATAGCCATGTTGCTTTAAAATGAGCTGTAACGTTTAAAACAAAGTTGTTTTAACAGTGAAACATTTTAAATCAAATAGATTTAAGATTAAATCATTTTCGGTTTAAAATTGATATGAAACAAATGTAATTGTAGGCCAGCAGCAGTAAATTTTCGCAGGTAATTCGTTTATTTTCGCCTACATAGCCGACAAATGTAAGAATAAACAACAACCAGTCACACAACTAAGCAGTACATTGTAACAATGAACAAAGCAAATAAACAATAAAACACTTAAACGATAAATAATTTCTTGTAAATTTAAAATGATTTCCAGTCAAAAATAATGCATCATGTTAATTTTACATTAATTTTTTTTCTGTGAGTACATCAACAGGATATCATCGCAAAAATAGTCAGGATGGTTTCCTAGGATCTGAAAACGTCGAGATCTGAAAAAATTTTGATATTCGAAAATCGGTATGAACAAAAGTTTTCTATTTTTAGATCGCGGGAAGTTAAAAATATTGCCAAAAGAAAAAATTCTAAGCATTGGGTCGCTTAAAATCCATCAAAGTATAGTACAACAAAATTTTAAAATCGTTTTTAAATACAATATAACTAGAAGTTTTTCAAAAAATGTTTATTGAATTTATACAAGTATTAGATTTAAAAAAAAAACTAAAAGCTACCCCTTATAACAAAGTTTTAAGCTAAAATTTAAACAAACAATTTAAAAATCTACTCAAGTGTACAATTTTAACAAGCTTTTGGAAAATATGAAAATCTTTTTGATGTTCCTAAAGTCTGTTTATTTTTTCTTTTCTATACGCTTTTTACAAATTTAGAAACTTTTTTGTTTTTTCAACGTTTCAGAGTATTTACATCAACATTGAATGTAACTTTTCTATTTCAATGGTCTTTACTAATAAAACACAACCATACATACATATAGTAGTACATATACAAGAAATTGGGAAAAATTGTATCAAATATAAAGTTTTATTCAAAAAATAAGTCCTAAATATTCAATGAATATTTAAACTAAAGAAAAACAAGTTTATTGTAATTCCTGTTTAGTCAATCTTTCGAAAAGGAAATATTGTGTTTGCTATTCTTTTTTCAAGGTTGTTAGAAGTCTTTAAAGGGCATTTTTGAAGGAATTAAAAAAGGAATTTAAAAAAGCAGAAAAACAGATGTGGAAAAGCTCTATTATATACGAAATGAATACATATAATAATGAAGTTAAATGTTACACTAACTAATGTACTTTAATTTAACAAAAAAAAACAAGGAATATCTATATTATCTTATTGGCGAATTGATGCAACAAAGCAACTTTTTCGGGAATTGTGGTGTCAAAAAATGTATAAGAAAAAATCAAAGTAAATATTAAAAAGTAAGTGTATTGGTCAAATATACTAAAATTTGACATCTTGCTTATCTGTCATTTGGGCTGATTGATGTACAGACTTTATATATCGGCCTTGCAAACAAACATATATTACGGCCTATCGAAACATAATTTTTTTAATATTTTAAAAACAAAAGCTATGTTTGCTTAGCTCATATTATTTATTCTAACTGTCTTAACGTTAACCCTACGATGACTGATAAGGTTTCTAGGCACCTTTCACGTTTTCAAAAATGCACGATTTCAGTTTAGCCGCTTTGATAAATTTTTTAAGTTTCCATAACTTTTATATTTGCAGTGTTATGAAGCATTTTAAAAATGTTTCACTTGATTTTTATACCGATTTTAATTTTTGAACGTTTTAAATATACTTACTACGTGGATAACCGACAAGTATAAGGAAGAAAATAATTTTCGAGAAATCACTATGAAGTTAGTAGTTAAAAGCAAACAATAACACAAATTTCTGAAAAACTTCTTGCAATAATAATTCCAACTTTCAAAAAACTTTTTTTGCCTCACAGCAGCTACTCGTTTTTTGGTGCGGTTTCTTCTAAAAGTCAATATATATTGCTAAAACACCAAAAAATATGTATATGTATCTTAACAGGAAAAATTTCTTTTTTCTTTTATCCTCTTACCGCACAATGGTCCTAATTGGAAAAAAACTGTTAATATATCTTTATATTTTAAACTTGCGATCCGATTGTAAAATAATGTATACAGAAATCGTAGAGGAGAAACTAGGCCTTAACGTTATTGAAATTATGATCAACCTGATGAAACACGCGTTGATCTATAGCGTGTTAAAATTGATTACCTCTGACATGAAAAATTTTGTCGGCCTTATAACTTTTACAAATATTATCCAATTTTAATGAATTTAAGCTTTGTGTGAAGCTTGTAGATAGATAAAGAAGGTACATATTATTTTATTAAGATATCTTTCATACACTCAAAATACTCTGTACTCTGAAATCGCAATATGAAATGAAATAAAACTTAATTAAAAACCGGTCTACTTATTTTTCATTTAAGTTTAACAAAACGTTTATTCAACTTTATATGTTAAAAAGTTAGCAGATTCCTTATTTGTTTGGGTTAACTTAACTGACAAAAGAACTAATAGCAGCTTCCGTAAAAATAAAAGAGGTTTCATTGTTTCTGCTATTTTAACTGTTAGATAATCCTCCCCAACTTCCGTAAAAATAATTGATTTTTGCCTTATTTTTAAATGTTAGAGGCTTATTATTTGGTATACTTAATTATTATTTTATTAAATTTACATTTTTACTCACTGTTTGTAATGTTATCTTCTACTGAGAGTCGAGCAAAGCTCGTTCAGGTTTGAAACCCAACGTACCGTGTTTTTCTAAAGCAAATAATTTAGAGTTTCGTAGAAAAATTCACCATTTTCATTCAATGCTGGATATAGTGTGCATGCTTTAATCGATTCAAAATTTCAACTGCAGTCTATGTAGTCTTTTGAGTTATTGAAAATACAAATTTTAGTTTTGAAAAATGTTTAAGAAAAACGTCGAACAATTTACCTCTATTTTTGTGAAAATGTAATCATTTTTCACTCTCATATCAAAATCTTGACTTTAATTCCTTTTCACGACTACATGAATTGGGATAACTAAACCCTTTTTCTGTATGTTATCAATGCTTGTGCTAAAAATCATAAAATGTTTTGTTGAAAAATTTGGTTATGCTATTACCGGCGATGTTTACCAAACAGAGAACAAAGTCGAGGCCAAAAACTGAAATTTTAAAATTTAAAGCCAAATATCTTTTAAATTATTAAGATGTCTTAATAAAATAAACTGTATTTTCTTTATATATTCCGAAGCTTCACGCTTAGTTCAAATTCATGAAAATCGGATCATATTTGTGAAAGCTATGAGGCCGACAAAATTTTTCATGCCCGAAGTGTCTAATTGGACAACCTGTAGCTGAATGTGTATTTTAAGATGTGTACAGCTTAAGTACTCCTCTGTGATTTTTGTAAACATTGTTTTGTAATCGGATGGTAAGTTTCAAAGATACAGATTTATTATCCTTTTTATCCAATTGGAGCCACTGTATACCGTGTTTTGTTTTCTTTTGCCTTTAAACGCAAAAGGAAAGAAAAACCATTAATAAAAAGTATAGTTTTACCTTTTTACTGAATAATCTACAAATTGCTGTTGTTTTATTTGTGGTTAACCTGGCATCTGTATTACTCACTTTTGAATGAAAATAGTGGAATAAAACTTTATAGAAAGTAAAAAAAATTGTAAAAAAACAGTCCGTTATATCCCAGCAAATATTTTGATGCTATAATTATTATTATTTATTTTTACTCCTTCCACTTCCTAATAATGTTGAAGTTTTATAAGCTTTTTGCTTTTTGTACAGCTTTTCTGAATATCTGCAATAAGACCAAAGCGTTCACCTGAAATCTGCCGATGTAAAAAAGAATTGTTTGAGATCTGCACTTATATTCACATACAACAAAAAAATGTAGTAATATTTTACGCACTATATGAGCGACTGTTTTTCAATAAAATTTGCTGGGAGTTACTCCTCTTTTTAAAAAATTAGTGGCAGAGTTCTGAAAGCAATAGGTTAGAATATAATATTACTTGATAATAGGTTAGAATATAATATTACTTGATAAAGAACCATAAAACATACAACCATAGAACCATAAAACATACAACCGTAACTATAAAACATGCAACTTTTTCTAAGTTTTGTTTAAATCTATTAACATGTATGTATGTATAAATAAGTATGTTGATTTCAATAATATATCGAAAAGCTGACATACTTCAGATTTTACTTAAACTTTGTGAAAATTAATTGAGCCCAAGGACACATACCTAGGAAGAAGTAATTAAATTTTTGAACGCACCCATTACCGGTTTTTCTATCATCTTAGCTTTGACGAGTTTAAGAACTACGATTATATTATTGCAAATACGTATAAAATGCTCGTTCCGTCTACTCGTCCAGAAAAAATTGTGATTTGAATTTGAAAAATTTTAAGAGTTCACATATTTTACGCTCTGATTTAGGCGTGTGGGACAAGATTTTTTCGATTTCTTGATTTCATTTAAAATAACTCTTACGTAAAACCAAATTGAATATTAGGCAAATGTTCGTATCGTTATATTCAAGAAGAAACATACCTGAATAAAGGATATATCAACACCAATTTGCAACTTACACAGCAGAACAGAACAACGTTGTATTCAGAAGCTGCTACTCTTCTACACTGAAAGCAAAATCATTCATTCAGTCAATGAAACGATTTCATTCTATGTTCTTCATTATATTAATGAAACTTTTCATTAATACAATGAGCAATTACATTGCATACGTGATATCCTTCAATATCTACTTTTCATAAGCTTTTTATAGTTCATTCTATTAATTAAAAGCGTTACATTGCTCAAATGAACTGAATTTTGAACAAATTTATGGAATATATAAGTATCCACCTAATGTGTACGATTTTTCACATATAAGTACATCAACATTTATTTATTTCAAAATATTACCAAGTTCTTATTTTTCAGATCTTTTAGAAATTCTTCATTGTATAAAACACGTTGTTGCGCCTCCCTTTTTGCTATTTATTTATTTAAATAATGAGAAACAAGAGGGGCTGTTGGCTGAAGTAGTTAGAGCATTGACTACAAATTCTGAGGTGTTGAATTCGAAACTAGTTTCAGGCAAGCCATCAAAATTTACTTGTTACTGAGCAGTACCGGCAGCAACTGACTGACATATACTAACGTATATCATATCACATTAACTGCCTGAGTGTGTTACTTCTCTTTTGTAAAAGAAAAAATAATAAAACACTTATATTTAATTCACGAATCTGTTTCTTTGAACTAATGAAATAGTTTCATTCCATTTATGACATGGCTGGTCAAATGAAGTACATAAATACAATAAAATATTCTTCATTAATCCAATAAAGGGCTTCACTAGCTGACTTTCAATGACAAATTTCATTTATACAATTAAGAAATTCGTTGTCTGAATGAAGGGTTTCCTTTCAGTGTACCGTTAGTGCTCTTGTGTATTTTCTTTCACTGCTTGTTAGATCGCGCACAGTGTTGTGAGGGTGGCCATAAATAGTTAAACTAAAAGTGTGAAAATAAAACAACAAATGAATGAGTTTTTAAGAAAATACCCTAGGAAATACGTGCTCCAAATATTTTTAGTATATCCCTTGTAGGTTAGAAGATAGAGCTCTTTAAAAATTATATTTTTTAAGACTATTTTTTTCTGTTAAGGAAAGTAATAAACACATGTGTTTTTTGGAGCGCTATATAATAAAATTGGGTCAGTATTAATATTATTTTAATAGATTTTTATAATCCTATATAATATATAATATATAATATAGTATATATGGTTTGTAAAAATATGGAAAATCTTTATATTAGCTTTTGTCGTATGTACTAAATTAACGAATAGGCAACGAGTCAGCTGTTCAGCCGTAGCACGTACTTTATGCCAACAATTAAAGTTATTTTTCTACAAAAATATACAAATATATAAACCATTGACGTTTAAATAACAATATTTGTATTACATAAATATTTCATGTAACAATTATTTCACACAAATAGCAAAATTAATGAAAAAAAATTTCTGCACATGTTTGGCAATTACATATTCCTCTTTGAGCTTTTCGCTTATTTTAACAGAGATGCCACATGATTTAAATAATGCTGCTAACAAGAAGTCACAGAATCGTAAAATCGTTAGTGCAAACAACTTAAGAAGTTGACAATATAACAACTGTTGTTATTGTTAAAAGTTACAGAATCTCACTACAGAACTTTTTTACCCCAAATGTCTCCGTTTAATATTCTTCCACAAAACAAATCATAAGAGACATCGTCCACATATTTAAATTTTTTTGTTTGTTGAATTTTTTTGATTAGAACCTAGCTTTAAATAAAATACGTTATTATAGCAATAGTTTATTGTAGCGTCGATGTAAGAAGGGTAATACCATCGTAGAAATGGATTTAGCTAAATTATACAAAAACATTTTTTATATATGTGCATATATTTTTTTCATATTTTTTAACTCTCTACCGCAGCTGGAACTTTATAAAGAATTTTATAAATTTCATTTTAATATGAAAAAATTTAACTGTTTACAAGTAAAATACAATTTTGTGCTAAATAAATAAAGCTAAAAATCGTGGAGATCCGACATATAATAACAAA
This sequence comes from Panzeria rudis, assembly GCA_956483635.1. Taxonomy (NCBI): domain Eukaryota; kingdom Metazoa; phylum Arthropoda; class Insecta; order Diptera; family Tachinidae; genus Panzeria; species Panzeria rudis. The sequence goes on along the minus strand of OY101448.1, from coordinate 73,277,460 downwards.
TTACACCATGAGACAAATGAAGACTTTTGGGAAAACACACAGACTGGACAGTACAGGTTCGATTGGAATATCAGAGGGTAGTAAAACGCAATACATACTCACTTTTGCGAATTTGGTGGCCAATTTTTTTATGGACCTCCAAAATTTCTGAAAATCAGTGGCGCCTAGAAAAAGGTGTCATCTGTATTTGGCCAACAGCTAATTCAAAGTTAATGATACCGCTTAACTATATATGGCAATAATGTAGCTAAGATTCCGATAAAAAGATTGTATTAACATATGATGCGCAAGAATAATTTTTGTGACCTGAACAATTTTTGTGAAAATATCAATACAATCTGAACGTGTCTACACAGAAAAAAATAGACAAGAATTATATTCAATATAACCATGTTATTAAAAAAAATATGAATTTCAATAACATTTATCTTTAACATAATAAAATATTTCGTTGTAAGTATTTCTTTTCCATGCCGGTTATTTCTTTTCTTTTTATACATAAGTACTTAAAACAAGTTGTATCCCATAAAAAAATAAATGGGATATGGCTCAGCTAGAGAGTGTATGCTTTACGTCCGGAAAGCCCGGGTTCGTATTCCAGCCATGTCAACATTTTTTTAATTTGTATATATATTTTTATTTTGAAATAATATTGTTATCAATATAGGGGAATTCTTTATCACAGGAAATTTGAAAAAAAAATTATTGAATACCGGGATTTTTGTTATCAAAAACAAAACTTATTTTTTTCTGTGTAGGTACTCTAAGTAGCCCATAAAAACGGCTTTGTACCTTAAAGGTACAAAGCTTTACCGTATCTACAACTTTGCCATATACTGTTATCCAAAAATTAGGAGTGCCTGTAATTTATTCTAAAAACAGTAAAATAAATTTTTTCAAAAAGTTCACGAATAAAATATTTTTTTTCATAAAATGGTCACAAAAATTGTTTAGTGGGTTCTTAGCTACACTGTTGCACTATATAGTTAAGCGGTATCTCCAAGTCTGAACTAGCTGCTGTCCAAAAACTGATGACACCTTTTTCTAGTGCCCACTGATTTTTAGAAATTTTGGAGGCCAATAAAAAAAATTGGTCACCAAATTCGCTAAACTGAATATATCGTTTTACTAGCCTTTGACAGTAGCATAGAACTTTTACTGTCAAGTCCGTGTGTTTTTGCACTGTTGCGCTGTGTTATAAGCCATTAGTTGAAAAAGCGAGATTTTATTTTCCATAGAATTAAAGCAGTCTAGTATGAAACAATTTTTCGTTTTTAACTTAACGACTTATAACTTTCTTATTTTTCGTTGGAGTCTAGCGACTTTATGCTTCATGTGCTCGTCACTAAATTATTCTTATCCTAAAGGTATAAAAAATATGTATGAAATACGTTTTCCATCTTAATACAGCGAGTTAAAATTATACTATATGAGAAAACCGTCTAAAAATTCACTTTTTCAAATTTAGCTCAATACATTTTTATCGGATCGATACAGTCATTGTATTGGCCCAAATAGGAAAGATAAATCTATGCAGCATTGCCAGACTTACTTTTTTCAGAAAAGCCACACTCAAAAGAAACAATAGAAGCTTTAACTTTTGAACGAAACTTGCTGGGGCTTTAAGGTTCATTATATTAATTGCATGCACAAAATGTTTAAGTGTTGTCACAGTTTTTCTGTCCTTTTGCTCCGATATGCTAAAAACTTTTTGTATTTTTTATTTTATGAATATAAATTAGTGCGTAAAATTTTATCGCTCAGCAATAGCTCCTATTTATATCCGCTTGTTATATGAAATGAAGACACGGTGTGGTGTTAGTTCAATCCGATTGCAGTTTTTATATATACTGGATTTTTGAGAAAATTGCATACGAGAAGTGAATCACTTCTAAATTTATGTTAATTTGCTATTTATCACTACAAATGCCCAGTGTGCCCGTTAGTTTATTTTTCTTTATTCCCATTTTTCTGTTTTTTGTTCTACGTAGAACAAGTAAGTACTTAAATCCAATTTTTTTTATTTAATTTTTATACTTAAGTATGCATGTATGATCAATGTTTATTGAACAAGTGAAAGGCGCAAGTTAATATCGAAGTGTTAATTTTAATGTGATTATTAAAAACTTATTTACTTATGAATCCAAAGTGATTATTATGTTAAGGTGCGTAGCATTACATTTTCAGAGGGAATCAGATATGATCAATAATTTATAAACTTATTTAAACTTTAAACTTATTTAATGTTAGTTATTACAATAAATGTTAGAGCTAGAATAAGGCAATACCACTTAAGAACGCGCCTACCTCTAGCGACTTGACAATAATCGACAAAACTCAAATTATTTAATTTTGCATTAAAAAGAATAATTTTCTTTCAAGATAGAATACATAGAACTAAACAAATTAAACGATTTTGTTTTGCTATAGATCAGCTTTCAATAGACTTACTTATTTACAGACTTTCTTCAGATAATGTGTTGGAATTATATCGGAAAATGTGGACCAATATTGGAGTCTGGTTAATTAATTTTAAATCCAAATAAGACCAGATAAATAGACAGACTATAAATTTAAATAGCACTATTTAAATCAAAAGTTAAAGCAAGTCAATCAATTCAAAAATATTTCCTTTCTTTTTTGTGTAAAGAAGTTTTTGTTAATAAATAAGTAATAGCATTAGTAAAATTAATAATTAAAGGTAAATTGTTGTCAAATAAAAAAGGCGACTTCTTTTTAAACACAAAATTTTTATTTACATCAAACAATCCCTAAAACACATTTAACAACAAGTTCTTTATCTTTGAATTTGTCGAAACACACAAATAAAAACAAACAGAACTATTTTTAGCATGTATTTAATTTTTATAATATAAAGTCTTGAATGAATGCCTTTAGTTTAACACAATAAGCTCCTAAATATATATATCCTCTTAACATACAATCAAATTGAAGGATCTTATACAAAAACTTGTAAGAAAGAAAATTGTAAATAAAATTTAGTTAAAGACCTGTTAAAACTATATAAATATTTGACAATATTTTTATTTCAATTCGTTTTTTTTCAATATTTTGTTTCGTTTTATACTCTTAATAGGTATGTATGTAGTTGCACAGATACATCTTCGACCATTCTGTTTGTGTGCTAATGTGTTAGTAAAGCGCACAAAGAGACCACATTTACTCACAAAGGATAATAACACATCAATGGACGTTTTTGTTTTGTTTAGTTATTTTTTCTTCTTTTATTTATTTATATTTTATTTTCATTTAGTTTTGTTAGGTGCCCAAAATAAAAGCAAAGACCAGGCTGGACAAAGGCCATTGCATACGAAAACTAACAACGTATTTGCTAAACTTTTCTTATATAAACATTTAAACACTAACACCATTTAATACTTATTTGCTGGATCTACTCGTACTGATGTCGGTCCTTCTTCCTGAGCAAACATTTTTATAAAGAAAAATCTTTTTAAATTTCTTGGTTAAGGATATTATTGTTTAGAGGATTTTAAGCATGAGAATGTTAAATAAAATTATAAAATCAATATGATACAAGAAGTATTCTTTGTAAATTAACTATAGTATACAATACCAGTAGCCATAGAAGAATTTTTTATGGCAGTCTTGTGTTGCGTCTTGTTATTTGTTTTCATCTGGTAAGAAAACAAAATTAATTGACTGTAGTAAAGGATCAAATTTAAGAACTTCATTAGTTGGATATCTTTAACACTTTCATATCTACTTAAGTTTTCTATATTAAGACAAGAAACTTAAATTTTGTCTTTAATTAAGTAGAATAATGGGTATTTTTATTATATTCTCGTTTCTGTTTAAATACAAAAATGTTTAATTAAAATATGTAAGGCTAAGAGTTTAAGAACTTTGCTAGAAGCTGCAAACAAATATATCCTTTGCAAGTCACGCAGGTGTCTTGAAAGTGTTTATAGCTGCTAAAGCTCCCACCCAGGTTTGTGGCCGGAATGAAGCCGGCGCACAGTGACTCGTTCCCATATAACGAGTGGACATAATTAGAGGAGTTATCCTAGAGTTATTATATTTGGCACACAGTTTTATATTGGATTCGCTAAGAAAAATACAAAGTTTGAAAAATATCGGAGAAGTTTTGGAGAATATACGAGCATTTTAAAACATATGTTTTTCGGTGTTGCTTTTTCATAAGGCGAGCGAACTTGGTAGTGAAAAGAAGGGGAAAATACCTGTTGTAAATTTAAGTATTGTATTGTGAAAAGAGAGAAGTCGACCAAATTAAGTATGAACCGAGAACAGCGCATTTTTAAATTGGTGTTTTTCTGTGCTGCCCTTTTCAAATCCACAGAGAACTTTGAAGCAAAAGTTGGGAAAAATGTATATATAAAATTTTTTATTCTTCGATTTTATTTATTCTTGAGAACTCTTTAAATATTATCAAAAGCGAAAAGTTAGAAAAATTAATTTTAAATTAACACTTTTATGTGGTGCTTCTTCCTAGGCAGAGCTAGAGCTTTTGAAAAAAAAAGGGAAAATTCATATTTTAATTGTCTTTCGCGCGGTTCTACTTTTTTATATTAAATTTGAAACAATTTTCAAACTTTAAAATTTTTAAAAGCGCCCGTGTGGTCTAGCCCTAAGTATTATCAAAAGAGAAAATTTGGCGAAATTAAGTAACAGTCGAGAAATTCGAATTTTAAAATTAACTGTATACTGCGGTGCTTTTTCATAGCCAAACCGAACCAAAAAGTGAGCATATTAAAAGCTAGACGTATTAGATTTCAGCAGAGCTTTCTTGAAACGTGCAAAAAATTGGATATTAATGGGGACGGATCCGAGATGACATAAGTGAAGCCCTGAATTTCATGTCCGACTAAAAAGTTATCAAAGCAAAAATGTTGCAATTTCAAGCCATGAACAAGGATATGTATTATGTTATGATCGGAATACAAATGGTAACGCAACGTACAAAAATTATGGTTTATATTAAATTAAACAAATATATTTAAGGTACTCACAATTCTTATCTTAAAATTTTAAAATACATGCAGAAAATTTTCAATGTAAAATCTTCGAAAACCAGGTTAATTTAAAATTTTTCGGTAGCGATTTTGCTTCATAGGCGTTTCATGTTAATTCAACAGGATTTACAATACCCTTGAAGGAACATGTATCCTTTTGAATTAACTATATTTCATGTTGATTTAATATTGCAGTACAGTTAAATCAAAATGAAGTTGATCCTGGAACAATACGAAAAGTCATGTTAAATTAAAGTTATTTCGAGTTGAAACAACGCGAATTTGATATTGGAACAACACGAAGAATCATGTTGAATCAAAGTAATTTCAAGTTGGAACAACTTCAATTTGATATTGGAACACCACGAAGAATCACGTTGAATTAAAGTTATATCAAGCTGAAACAACATAACTTTAATCCATCTATTCTATTAATTATTTTACTTACGTGATGTGTATTAGCATAGGCATCAGAAAACCGTGTTAAATTCTGCAGCCAAAACAGCTTCAAACCTTATTTTAGCTATATACTCAATAAACACCTATTATATGTAAAACGATTTTAATTTTAAAAGAGACATTTTGCAAAAAAATCGTTTCTAAACGTTTCAAATTTATATGAAAAGTAACGCAAATACGTTTCAAAAACATTTTTTTTTCCATACAAATTTAAAAACACAAAAAGCGCTTGTATGTACAAAATCTGGTCTTAATTCAACATTATTTAAATGATTAATTACATAAAACTTATTAGAAATTAAAGTTTTAGTGATGTTGATTTAAAATGCAATATAACTTTTATAACAAAGTTGTTTTAACAGTGAAAAATTTAGTATCAAAGATATTTAAGGTTAGATAAATAACTTTTCATTTAAAATTAATATAAAACAATGGCAATTTTAAGCCAGCAGCAGCAAATTTTCGCAGGTAATTCGTTTTTTCGTCTATATAGCCGACACATGTAAGAATAAACAACAACAGTCAACTGTATCAATGAACAAAGCAAATAACTAACATACTTAAACGCCAAATCATTTCTTATAAATTTAATATGATTTTTAATCAAAATTGCGTCATGTTGATTTTACATTTCTTTTTTTCTGTGTGTAGCAATATCGTTACACTTTAAAAGTTCATTGTGAGCTACGATAAAAAGCACCGTATATTAAAGGGCTGTTGGCTAAGTAGTTAGAGCGCTTGACTACAAAACCTGAGGTCTTGAGTTTAAGACTAGTTTCAGCTCAGCCAACAACATCATGCATTTTTGCATGTGCATTGGTGTGTTATTGTGCTGGTTGGAAAATGTCATTACAGAACGCCAAAAAAGAAATTTGTCTTAAAATCGTTCCCAATTCGGTGATTGGTAATCGAAAAAACTTCTTGCAATGACAAGCATATGCAAAAATCATTAGAAATTATCCAAATTTGCACTACTTTCGGATGCCAAATTCTACATTTTCATGACTTCTTTGGAGTGTATTGTTTTGCTGGGAATAAGATTAAAAAAAGCGAATTCAATTTGAATTCATGGTAAAACTAACAAAAAAAATGAGATCGTGAAGTATGATTAATATTTTAAATTGATATTAATAAGATTTAAAAACAATAAATTTAATATGAATTCACGATGAAATTAACCATAAATAAATAATTTGTTCAAAAAAGTTCTGAAAAAAAAAATTAAAAATTATCTTATCGACAGTAGAATATCGCCGATGCCGATGTATCGGAAAATCTGAAGTATCGCCGATATATCGGTATTGGTTAAGGCCGTTTCAGACTATAATACAAGTATTAATACTTTTCAAAAAAATGCCTCCCTGATATAATTATTGTTTGAAAATTTCCAACAAATAATAACAATTTATCATGTCAAGGTTTCATTTTCGTCAAAAGTATTAACACTTGTATTATAGTCAGAAACGGCCTTTACATTCCTAGTCGGTATATTAAGACACATTATAGAATGCTGTTGTGAATTCCCTAATTCGTTTTGACAAGTGTAAAATTTTTTTCGTGTTTATCACATCTATTTTACCTCAAAAAAATGCACTAGAAAATTTAAAATTATCATTTGTAAATCAGAGTTATGGATGATTTAAAATAATATTTTTTTTTCAATTTTCTTGTTTTTAACTCCAAAAATTTTTGGGTTAAGTAAAAAATACTTAGAGCCATTTTTGTAGAAGGTTTTGTCAGATTTAAATCTTTTATACAAAAATTTTTGCTAAAAGTTACAGTTTCAGATCTATGAGCAGAAAACTAAAAAATTATCAACTTAAGGGGCCAGGACTCGTAGTTTCTTTAAATATATGTACCAGGGATCAACTGTGTCAATTTTCAAAACTCCGGATATTGTTTGCTTATAATGTCTAATTTGCCTGGGCTAAACGGTTTTGAACATGTTAAATATTTCTTTTGCTAGTATAAAATATTTTACAAACCACTCAGAAGGATAACCTCCATATAAATTTCTTTAATTTTCGTTTTACTGCCATTACGGAAAAAAAACATATAAAAGGCCCAATTCAATAAATCCCCAACAATCGATTTTTTAACAAATGTACATGATTGCAGCTACAAATCTTCACGTAAATTTACCTTAAAAGAACTCTTCGGATATAAAAAAAATCTTGTAAATCCAACTAAGAGCGAAAATGCACCAGGTTGAACAAAGTTCACAAATACATGGATGTACACAAATCTGTTAAACATATGTGTAAAGTACGAGTAATAAAAAACTCAGAGGGCAAAAATAGAAATAAAGCCAATAAATTCTCCTGCAAAATATTTAATAGTTCTCCTGCAAAATATTTAATAGCAAAAGAAATTGAAAATGAAATGAAATTACAATTCTATTTGCGTTTTGGTAATATATATGTATATATGCATGCATATGGACACAGTTGTATATACAAGGATACACATTCCAAATAAAAAATATATGTATATATTTGGAAGGTAACATTCATCTTAAGGCTGCACAAGCACCCCATTGATGTTTTAAAATTATTAGTAGCAACTAAACAAAACTACATTAAAGTTTTGAAAGCATTATATAGATGATAAATCAAGATCTGTTTATTTTAAACAAAAGCAAAATATTAATTAGTATATTTATTAAGTAAAGTTATATTTGGGTAAATTTCAATCAAAACGTACACGAAGCGTTCTTGTTGTTTTATTTATAAAGTTTCTTAAATTTACCAGATAGATTGGCCAATTTACGAGAAGATTGATGAAGAATCAATATATATAGTTTTTTTTTGTTAAGTTTTGATAAGGAATACAAGGATTTCTGTCTTAAGCGTCATCAAGCAAAAATACATGAAGATTCACTTAAAAAATTAGGATATTAGAAATAACACCTTCCTGTGATGTTATTTGTTTATTTAGACCAGCCGTTTCAAAAAGCGCCATTTCAATAAGAAAAATAAAATTACAGTCTGCTTTAAAGTTTCTTAATTGTTTGCAAAAGCACTCAGTTATTTTTCAATTTCTGCATCAAAATAATGTACATTTTTCCACAAAAGACATCGAGTTGGGTGTATTTTTTACATTTGTAGTAGTTCTGATTAAATTTTGTGAATAAAATTTTATATTGCCAGTAAAAGAATTTGAGGTTTAGGTAGCTTCCTAAAATCTTGTCTACATTTGTAGTCACTATGTGATTTTTATGCAAAGAAACTTTATTTCTTACTAATTGCGTTTATATTATTTTTGACAAATGGAAACTTTTCCTCTTCTTCAATTAAACAATTTTTGAAATATCTGACGATAAGCTGCCGATACATCCTGTGCGATGTCAAGCATATGAAATAGGAAAGCGTAAAAAACACGCGCAAGATCTTCAGTTGGTGTAAGAAACCGGTGTGCGACGCACATTCCACGACTTACATATTCCGAAAATGCTGCTCAACAAATAAAATTTTAAGCGTTAACAACAGTTTTGTTCAACTTTTCATAAAAATAAAATCAAAATAAAATTATATAACCTTTTTTTCTTGTTTATAGACAAAGTAGTACAAAAATAATAGGACTACAAATGTAGTCATCCGACCGCTCTTGCAAGTTTTCGATCCTGAGCACGTAAAGCTTAAAGTAACGGCCTTGCTGCAATGAAAATAAAATATGTATAGTAAAAACTACTATTATGAAAAATTAAATATGTCGTATGGCGTTTATGACTTTATATTTTTTAATAAATAAATGTCCCTTTAAATGACAAACAAAACTTACGAAGGATTTAGCTTGTCTTCCGAAAACCGACTTGGTATTTGGCGGGAATTGAAACCGATACATCTGGACTGACAGACAAGCAATTCTACCAATCAGCCATAGCGTAACGGCACGCTTGTGCTTAGCAGCAATGGGTAAGTGAAAAATATATCAATATATAGCTATTAATATATATTTTTCAATATCGATAGATATCTATATACATATCTGGTAATGTATCGATATTTCGATATTATATCGATATTGTTCAAGCATGATTTTTTATGTATAGTTCCAAAATCTAGAGCATATCGATTCCAATATTGTCATAATATTTTTGAAAAATATCGATATATCATTAAACTGCAATAAAAAAATAAAAAATAAGTACACTATTCTTAGTAGGAACAGTAGTAGTTACAATTATGAGTCTACTTCATTAAAGTTGGCTTTTAATCAGAATCAGTGAATAACTCATTTTACGGGACTCATCTGAAAAATTACGTTCAAGACATTTACTGCTAAAAACTTTATTTTGTGCTATTTGACTAAAACTCAATATAAATGAATCAAAGCCTATGAAAATATTAGTTTAAGCTTGTTTAATTTTATTTTCGTTTTTCCAAAAGTTACAGACATTTTTATATGTACTTAATATTATTCACTAGAAGCAGACATAAAAAACACTTCGGTTTAATATATATGATCAGTACATTAGCTAATGTAAAAAAATGAAAATAGGATGACGTTCACGTCAATGTGCGGGGACGAAATGGCTTATAAAATCGCAGTCCGCGTTCAGAATGTTTTGGGAATAAAAGCATAAAAAATTTGAAGAAATAATCATAATAATATACTAAAAATTATATATTTTCAATTTTTTTCGTTTTCAATTTTATTTCATATTCCTTGTCAAAAAGTGTTGCTACAGTTGTTTTTGTATGGAACGAGTATGAGGGAGCAATGAAATACTAATTTCAGTCAATATGGAAGCATTTTAGAGTTCTGAAAAATGTGTTTCTTGTTGCAGACTCTTCAGTGATTACTCTTGTATTTTTTGTTTCTATTTTTATCTCAAAACATAATTCAAACAGCGGTGACAAAAAAATATTGACTTTGTAACACATAATTTTGGTTATATTTATTATACAAGCCTTTTTTCAAAACAAATTACTTAAAAAAAAAAAATAAAAATAAACGGCAGAGGAATATCAAACAAATATTCACCATCCAAAGGCAGATTTTGAATGGCAAACATCAACTCTTTTTAACAAGACAAGAGGAGTTACTCAACTAGAAAATTTCACATCATAGATGGCACTTCTTTTAAAATCTAAGGAGGCAATTAAAAGTGAGTTTCTACTTTCCGGTCAAATGCTACAACTTATAACTTTTTTGTTTTATTTACATTAAATATTATGTTAGGCCTAATTACCTTGAATAGTTCTTCATATACTCAAATTAAAACTTTTTCATTTTTCTATGACTTTTAAATTTAAACGCTAACGAATAGTATCAAATTTTGTAACATTTTCTGTTATATCCTTGAGGTAGTGTTGAGAAAAAAAATAAAATAAAAAACAATAGAAAGCGTAGACAATTAAACAACTTTTTTGACACTTTTCATAAACAGTCAGCCAATGGGCGTACAAAATTCCTTTTTTTATCTGCACATATTTTCGTCGGTCAAAGCAAAATAGTTTCATGTGCTTATATTGGCATAAGATAATTCCGAATATTTTTATATTTGTTTAAAAAATAGTTCTTAGCAAAAATAATTTATTTAAAGTTGTCTTTTATATTGTATAAGAAAATATAGGTAACAATATTTAGCTAAATAAATAAGTATTAAAATGTAGGAACAATTATTTAGTTTCTTTTTCCAAAAAAAAAACTAATAGTTTTTAACCACAAACAAACTTAATAAAAAAATGTTAAGCTTTTGCAGGAATGAAGAAAATAATAGCACTTAGTTATTGCCACTAATAACTGTTTAAAAATTTCAACAAATTTTGATTACTTTTTTGTTTTACTACAACCATTAAATGAAGGCCAAATGAATGTTATAAGCTTTGCAAATGCCAGCCAAACCTATTACAGCAATATTTTTAATTAAAAAGTAGAAATATTTACAGGAGAAAGAACGCAGAACACGTACATATGTACATACCAAAAATAATTTTTAAGTGGCTATTATTACATTACTTTCCACCGTAGCTTGCTTATTTTTTAAGTACAAGTTGACTACCTGAAAACGTTAAAAACGCAATTTGGAGAAAGTCGAGATACGCCTTTTTTATATCAAGCCAACGTATGTATATTTTAGAACTGTAAAATGTTTTAATATGTGTCCAACTACCGAGAGGATTTATTGACTATTAATAGAACTTTTTTAAATAAATTTGGTAGAAATTACCAGAAGTTAAAGAATTGCGTGTATCAGTAGTAGAACTATATACTCTTGTTAGAAAAAAATCGATTATGTTACAAAACCGAGAAAAAACACGATATCTGGAGGAGCCAAAAAATGGTGGGACTAAACGTGTGCATTAGGTATTTGCAACCAGCGACAATGTTCTGTATTTTCCGTTTAGTTTAAATTCATTCAACCAGTGACAAATTTCGCGGAAACAGACACTAAAAGAATTTTTGTAGACCACTGAAAGCCCTGTGCTAACTTTTTACTTATTAAAACTTAAAGAATAGAAAATATCAATAGTAAGTTACCATAAAAAAGAACTCCTAAAAGCAAATGGCATAATGTAATCAACATATATACACACAGGCGCATGCACACACACACTCACACTACGTGTTGTTGAGTCCTGTTAATCGCATGACTTTGTATGTCATGGAGAGACAAAAAAGCAAGGAATAAAATAGTTAAATGTTTTATAAAAACTAATGTTTATTTAGGCTAAAAGGAACATAAAGTTAATTGAAAAAGTTTTAAATAGTTTTTGTATTTTTCTACGCTTAAGAACATTAAAATAAAAAGGATACTTTGCTCTAAAATATATAAAACAAATATGGGATATAAATTTCGAACTTACCACAAATACAACAGTAAGATTGAATTAATAAAAATAGCTTTACCTGAAAATAGAAAAAAATATAAAAACAATTAGTACAAAACTGAATACCTTAATTTGAAATTAATTGATATTTTATATACATTAAGTTTGTTTTTAAATAGAGACTTCTACAAAATATGCTTTATATACCATAAATAATCCTTTCATAACTTTTTATAAAAAAGTTTTACTTATCAACAAAAATAAGCATTTTACACATAAATTTGCCCTCTCCAACTCTTTATTTCCTTTGACTGTAGCTTTTGCAGTTTTCTTTCCGTTTCAATAGATTTGTGATATATGGCCACTGTTCAAATTGAGTTAAAATTTTTTACTTAGTTGAATTGAACTAAGTTTTTGTACAGTTGTGATATATCAAAACAGCTGCTTAAAGTTATTAAATTACAATATCAATTATAATTCTATCAATAATATTTTTGCCTGCACCCACCCAAAACGAATTGATGAACAAAAAAAAATAAATTTCAAGAAGAAAATTTTATTACTTCCGTTCTTTTTTTATATATAAATTTTGCAGTTTTTGTCCTACAATTAGGAGACTTGTGCTGAAATTACAATTGAATTGTTATAAAACAAAAAGTGAGGCCATTAGGGATGGGAAGGTATGCTCAACACAAAATACCAGAATAGTGTAAAAATAGTAAGAAAACAAGGAGACAAATGCGATCAAGTAAATAAATAATCAGTATGAAATATATTCATGAAATTTTTTTTAAGTTATCTTTTTGAATTCTAATATATTTCGTCAACTGTATACGTTGAAATTTTCCTGAAACTTTTTTGGCAATTATACAATATAAAAATTCCAGCGTTTGAAATCTATTAATCTTCATCTCAACCTTTAAAAAACACGTTGTTTTCCCTCGTGTGTATTTTCCACACATGCGGTTTGCCATAGTCCAAGCCATGACTTACCATCAATAACATATTTGTTTTTATATTTTGTTCTCTGTTACACCAAAATAGTTTATCTTCAGCACATTTGAATGAGTACTCTTGTATACACCCTTTTGGTAGAAACAGCATATCGTTGGATATTTGAACACAGTTCTTAGTTTTCGATTTCTTGCTATAACGAATGTAACACGTAGCATTTCCTTAGATATTTGAAGGAACACTTTTGGATCCTTTTGGATGCCTGTCAAATGATCATGATAAGATCTTCCGAGATTCTAAAAGTTTACGGAACAGTGCAGATGTGGACCGATCTATTGTGGTCAGGGCTCCCCAGAAACCGAAGCCGCTGATTCGATTCAGGGCACACCTTTTTTAATTGTCATGTATGAATTTAAAAGAAATATTCTAGGCTCACGCATATTTGGTTTATTTGTTTGCCAATTTGGTTACGCATCTTTGAATATAATCAACGCGTTTAGAGATGAGATGATCATATTTTTGAAAATTGCCAAGAGCTAATCGATTCGTCTTTATTTTAGAACTATAACAAGACAATATAAGGTAAAATATTTGATAGCTGATGACCAATAAAATAGAAATGAAAAGTATTAAAACGAACGTTTGGTTTTATTATAATATTGAATGATTATTGGCAAACTTTTTGCGTCAGATTTCACATCATTCGAAGCGTAAACTGCGCTTTAAAGCACATACTAACGCACATCACAGCACCCTCCTTCGTCGGTATTGGAGCAGAATTGTCGGCAAAAGAAAAAACTAATAAAAATAGCTACATAGCTTAATAAAATTAATGCATCTACTTGACAGCAGAGGTGCTACAACACTGCTCTACAAAAATTTAACAGTTGTGAGTGTACTAAGCTTTGTATCTCTCTCACTTCAACGAATTACGGCATTCGATATCGATCGAAATTTGAATACAATTTTAATGTAAATTTCGCTCGATATCGAATGCCGTAATTTGCCCCCTCTTCTGTCTACACTATTCTATTCCTAAAGAAGGCAACACATTAAATGATTAACGGGCAGGCATTAATTAGCTGAGTGTGTTACTTCTCTTATAAAAAAAAAAATAGCCAACATTGTATACAACAAAATATATAAAGAAATTGCTCCTCAATAGTAAAAAATTCAAATAAGATGAAATAATAAGTCAATAGTTCAGAGCATTTGCCGAATATTTCACGAATTTTAGCAAATTTGTCCGTACAGTTTATTTGACGTCTGCTCATAACGCCATTAAATGGAGGAACGTGATTCATATATTGACATTTATTTTTCGACATTATCGCCCTGAATATGGCCTGTCGATATGCACCGTCGAATAAATCGGAATTTCAGCGAGAACACGTTATCGATCGTTATGCAAATGATTTGAATAAAGACATGCACACTTATCGGGGTTTAGACATATCAGAACTTTTTTATATTCCAGCCGGTGGTCGAAATGTGGCTTTGTTAGTAGCGCGTTTTGTAAAAAGGTTTTCAGGTAAAAAAATATCTTACATATCTAGAGACAAAAACATTTTAAGACATATATATTTCATTAATATTGGAGGACAATAAGATATTTAACGATAAAAAATTGTGTGGCCGATTTATATATAAGAATATAATAAACACGTTCATAGCTAGTCAGAATATCCAAATACATAGAAATTTTACGACAAAAATACTGTTCGTAGTGCAAAATACATGGAAATTACATAAGTGTGTCTTGGAAACCATACACTAGCGTAACCAACGTCACTTTTTAAAGAAATAAAATATTTTTGTGCTAAATTTGTGAGCTTAAAATTTTTTGCGGCTATTTTTATTTATTGTATCTTCAATATAATTGAACTAACAATAAGTAATTAAATCTTAACTCTAAAATTATAATTTTTAAGTCCAGCCAATGCCAGACAAAAATATTTGCTTCTGCGATAGGTTCTTAGGTTGTCTTACGTCTCTCGTGTTTGGCTGAAAGCAAGAGTTTCCCTCCTTCCCAGATATTGTGGGATAGCGGATTCTGGTGCAACTCAAGTTTTTTATGTATTTTGTCATATGTTCATTTTTAAAGAGAAGTAACACAATCAGGCAATTAATGCCTACCAGTTAATTATTTAATGTGTTATCTGCTTTGGGATAGGGATAGTGTAGAGAGAACAGGTGGTGAAGCCGGAGAGATAGAAAGCTTAATTCATTTAGAACCCTGCTATTGCGCGTTTGTATTTTTTCTAGTAATAATTGCTGTTTGGTGGCTGCCTAATGGTCAGTGCTATACCTTCACCATCAAGCAGCCGAACAACAACTAATACAATGGCACTAATATACTTAAACGAATATGGTGTAGGAAGATGTCACAATGACATTAACAAAGAGCCATTCAAAAGTTGCAAATTTGTTGGGTAGTGTTATTACACGAACTTAAGGATTCTATCCCTACTCAGCTTACGAGTGGCATAGAGTAGTGCATATTATAAAAGGATTTTAGAGACCAGAAATTAACTCAAGCATAAGAATTTCAATTAAACTTTTTGCCCAAAAAATAATAGATTTATGAAAATCTTAAAGTTGTCAAATAAACAATAGAAACAATACGAAGAAGTTTAAGAATTCAGAAAAAGAATAAAACAAGAAAGTCAAACAGGACCATATATAATAAGAAGAAGTTCGAAAGTTTGACTGTATTTAAAAATATATATATACATTTTAATAAGAAATTAACTTCATTAGGAGATTAGGCCAGCAAAATGGTAAAAGTAAATAACAAACACTAAAGAGCTTTTAAGACAATAGGCTTCAAATTTTACCACAACCAGACAATTCAAAGCGAGCTCACATATTGTTCTATCGCATGTTGTGTCTTTCAAGATCACTTAATACTTTGAACAGCTTTTGTGTCAAAAAAAAGATTTTCAAAATTTGTTAATTCCCGAATGGAAATGAGCATTTCTATGGCCACAAAATGTAAATATTTTATTCTATTTCAACAATTTTTACTTTTTAAATTATTTCTACTTAGGCCACTATAATGCAATTTTTCCCACACAATCAATGCAACATTACACAGAAAAAAATAGACAAGAATTATATCCAATAAGACCATGTTATTGAAAAAAATATGAATTTCAATAACATTTGTCATTAACTTAATACAATATTTCGTTGTTTTTATTTCTACCCCATGCCGGTTATATCTCTTCTTTTCATACAAAAGTACTTAAAACAAGTTTTATCTCATAGAAATATAACTGGGACATGGCTCGGCTGTAGAGAGCAAGCTTTACGACCGGGAAGCCCGAGTTCGTATCCCAGGCATGTCAACATTATTTTTAATTTATATTTTTTTCTTTTGAAATAATTTTGCTATCAATATAGCGGAATTCTTTATCACAGGAAATTTGAAAAAAAAAATTATTGAATACCGGGATTTTTGTTATCAAAAACGAAACTTATTTTTTTCTGTGTACTTAAAAAAAAGTGGCCAGCGCCATGTCTAGATGCATTTTTTTTGCAAGAATTATTTTAACCCTTATCCTGTATTCATGGGTCAAAATTGTCCAAACAGTTTTTATTACTCATTATCTTCACAACTATTTAATGGATTTTTGAGAAAATTTTATACAATTATTATTTTAGCGAATAACATATAAATATAAAACATAAATTTCCTAGCTCTTTTCGCAATGTCTGTGTGAAAAAAATCACGCATTTGGTATACGTGGGTAAAAAAGTCAATGTATAAAGTGACATGCAGAGTAAAAGTATGTGGTTTTTATAACAAGATTACTATCATCAAAAAAAAATAAAAAATATATATATATAAATTTATTTTTTACAAGTGCAACTGCTTGAGAGTATCAGAAGTTGTTTTTTTTTTGTATTTTGTATTTAATTTGTTGATCATTCGCGGTTGTGTCTTTGCAGTGAATATATCGTCCCTACCATGTCCAACTATGGAATAAGGAAATATGTACATTTCAGAAGAGCGCAAAAATCTACCAATAGTGAACTTAAACTCAGCGTGTTCCTGAGAGAGCCGCTATTAAAAAAAATTGTTTAAGGAAATGCAACATTTTATAACAATGCGCATCGTATAAATAGGAGGACCACGGTAACGAATATAAAAAAATAGTTTGGCATATTCGACAGTTGGACATGGTAGGGAAGGTATGTAATATAATGAAACCAGAAAAAATTGGAGCTCTGCTTATGTAATCTGATTTGGAAGGAGAAACTTATAATAATTCATCAAGTGAAGATGGCCAAGATATCGTTTCTGATGTTGGATCTATTGAATATGATTCGGCATTTACATTATTCAATCAATACTTTTATGTCAATCAGTCTTTGGAATATATTCTGTAGACAATATCACCAGCGAATCATATTTTGGACTTCTCTTATTGTCTGGCGTATATCATTCTTGGAGTATATCAGCCTTGGAGTCTTTATGGGATGACCGTAAGGCCGGCTATTATCCAAATCAATAATGTGTTTGCGAATATTGCAAAATATATCGTGAGTAATGCGATTTGATAAAACGAAAAACGAGCCCGCGGTGAACTTACTACTATCAGGGATTTTTGGAACCATTAGGAATAAAATGTACGGAAAATGTTCAATTCTTTTCGATATATGACAGTGGATGAGCAACTAGGTACATTTCGTGGAAGTTGCCCATTTGAGCAGCTAGATACCATTCACGTTTACATCACAGAAAAAAATAAGTTTCGTTTTTGATAACAAAAATCCCGGTATTCAATAATTTTTTTTTTCAAATTTCCTTTGATAAAGAATTCCCCTATATTGATAACAAAATTATTTCAAAATAAAAATATATATATAAATTAAAAAAATGTTGACATGGATGGAATACGAACCCGGGTTTTCTGGACGTAAAGCATACACTCTCTATCTGAGCCATATCCCATTTATTTTTTTATGGGATACAACTTGTTTTAAGTACTTATGTATAAAAAAAAAGAAATAACCGGCATGGAAAAGAAATACTTTTAACGAAATATTTTATTATGTTAAAGATAAATGTTATTGAAATTCATATTTTTTTTTAATAACATGGTTTTATTGAATATAATTCTTGTCTATTTTTTTCTGTGTACAGAACAACGAAATAGTCCAAAAACTGTTGGGACTGAAATAAATGTATTTGCAAAAACCATTCCGAAATCCCTATTACTTACAATGAATGTAAAAAAATAAAATAATCAAAAGTAATAAATATGCACAGAGAGAATAGATTGGTTGAATATCTGTTACCATTGTGAATATTTGATACTATAGACCGAAATGATATTCCCATTATTAAAAATTTTAATACACAATTAATTTTTTATAATCAGTTTTAAAAATCTATACCTATTCGTTATTAGAGATTCTTAACAGTATAAATTCAATTGTATGAGGCAATTTGGCATTTATAAATAATTTTGGTAGGTGCAGCCAATCCAAACCATCTTAAAAAGTTATGATTTCTAATATATGGAATGTCGTAATCGAAAAATATTTGGTTTAATTTTTATATAAGGTTTAATTTACCACAATTAAATAACTGATTACAATGATAGCAAAATTCTATTGCGACAAAGGAATAATTATTTTCATACATATTTTGACAACATACAAATTTAAATTAATATTTCTAAAAAAAAAAAAAATTTTGGAAGAAATAAATTACAAAGGAGGGAAGTGATTCACAGGAAACTTAAATATTGGACAGGTATGGAAATGTAACTTTCTCTGAATTGTATTCTTAAAATAAAATCCTACATTCAAATGCATTCTCATTTTTAGAATCATTTTCTCTGGGCCGAAATCCATGGAGTGCATTAAACCTAAAAGTTCTTACCGCAAGTCTGGTACTTTGGAATTTGCTACATGCAGATGCAAAATATCTTCAAGATAACCAAAAAGAAAAGGCTCAAGGATGTTAAGAAACACATTACATTTGTTGTATTGTAACGTGTTTAGTTTATTTCTATGCTTGTTTCTACATATGCATGTATATATATTATGTGATTTTTGATTGTAGACTTTGTTTGGTTTGTACCTTTACTAAAATAAATTCACAATTAAGAATAATAATTTTGAATTATATTCACAATAAGTAGCAAGAAAAATTTGGTTTAATATATTCGGTACCATGAATCGAATTCTTTCAGTTACTGCAATAGAATTGTACGATAGTACACGGAACCGACAAAATTCGATTGGCAACATATTCGGTTGCCCCAACGAATCTGTTTTCTCTGTGTATGAATATTTTGTATTGGGCAAAATTGACCCACTAATGTCATATGCATTTTATTTTTGAAATACAGGATAAGGGTTAATTTTATGCATGCATAAAATAATGTGATATGTGAAAAAGCGGTCACTACATCGAAAATTATCTTTTTTCTAAAAATTATAAAATTGTAATTTTGGTTATAAATAGTAAGTAGACGGTTTTCAAGTGCCACCCACTTTATTAAAACATAAATTGATAAAGAAGTAACTTTTAAAATCCACAAGCTATATTTTAATTTAGTACCAATACGACAAAGCATTTAAAAATGTGTTACCAAGAACATGGCTTCATTATTAAACCAAACGACATATGGCCAAAGCTATAAATATAAAGTAGAAAATAAAATTGTGTACTAAAATGTTCTATTTGTCAGCTTTATAATGAGTTTGTAACATGATATAAAAAAATAATAATAAGAAAAGTAAAAATATCATGGCTCATCACAATATTATCGCTTTTTATATTTTACGGTTAGAGGACAATAAAAATCACATCAAATGTTAAAAGGCACACACCCACACTCGCATCTAAACCTACATTCCCATACACATAAATTCAATCATAATATAAAATTTAATGTGTCACTGGTAACAAACTGACAATTGAATGAGCACGCACGTATATATAAATGACAAGACCGTTTGGTTTACGGTTTAGAAAAAAAACAAGACTGCCAAGAAAGGAGTACGAGGGGAAACCAAAAGTTCTTTAAAAAAACATAAAAAAATGTTGGTTAATCTTTATTTATGTTCGTCCTTTTGGCGCATTGATCATTCAATCCCTCCGCATAAGATTTCGGAAGTTTCCTGAAATAGGCAATTATGTCAAAGATGGCCTCGTAACATTTCTTCAAATTCGAAAACTTTGCTTTATGACAAATGTTTGAATAATGGGGGAATAATGGGAAGCGCTCACAAGTCACACACTTTTTCACATAGCCAATCCTTTCCAAAAGTCAACCTCACCCATTGTCCTTCACGGACTAACGAGGCTCTGACGACCGACCATGGGCGGTATAACCTTAATACCTGCATGGCTAAATCCCGGCACTCGTTTTGCACGCCTGGTGGCGATGTTGGCATCCCCAACACCAGGATCGGACGCTATAGCCTAATAAGCTGTACGTCTTAAATAACTCTTATTACCGAAACCAATACAAGAATGGCGGCCCTATGCTCCCCAGAGGAGTAAAAGGAACATATATAAATGTTTGAAAAAAGCTGGACTTGCAAACAATGATTTCAATTCATGTACCTTTAACATCCAAGTTTCTGCTGCGTGCTCCGAAGCACTGTTTTGATGGGTGATCACACCAACAAATATTATCCAGTTTTTTCCAATTAAGTGTTTTTGAGTAAACTATTTTTTTAATCATATATTAATTGAATCAGCGAATATTTTAATTGATTTTAAATTACTTTTGGAACAATGCTATCATAGATATTAAGCCAAGATACCATAAAATAGCAATTATTTCTATATAAGAGCAGTGTATAAATAAAATATGTTTATTTTTCATTTCTGAAAGTCAAATAGTTTACAGTGTATGCGCCATTGTTTTAAGAAAATTAATAGGGCTAGTTTTATTTTTAATGAATAAAATATATTTTTTTTATTGAAAAAGTCATAAGATATTTTCTATTAATAAAGTTAAAGCGACTTTAACACACTATGTATTTTCCAGTGGCTTTGTCAACTTGACGATCCATCTGTTATTGTGAATGTCTGTCAAAATTGGCAATTTACAGGCGGTTTGTAATTTCTATCTGATGACATAACCCATATTAGTTTACTGCAGCTGGTTTTGTGGTTTTTTTATTTTGTCACGAGAGTTGGTGTTCTTGTATTTAAATTAATTACGAATTTTCTTTTTTTAAAGAATATGTTTAAATAAATAGATTTTAATATATATTTGCTGATATATATAACAGCTGATATTGAAAATGTTTACACTATAAATGCAGGCTGATATTTACAAAAGAAAATTTTCCTTGCTTTTACACACCATGTATGTATTTTGCAGTGCGAAATTTGACACGCACACTGTAAAATACATAGTGTCTAAAAGTATCTTAAGTTATTGCTATCATTTTCGAAATTGGTTGAAAGCTAACTAATTTGCTGTTTTCGTAATTGAATTTTGTTTTTCATATGGCTGTCTACCCTCAATGTCTTATACATACAATACCACACACATCCTCAACAAAAACGAACTTTCCTTACAACCGATGAGTGAATTCAGTTCATCCAGTGCGGGTGAACGTCCCAGTTCTGACCTCTAAAATGTATATATACATAGTATGCACTGACCCATTTCCTAAGCCTTTCCTGAGTGTTCCTTATAGCTGTTTTACATTACATTTTCTGTAGAAGTCGAACAGCTTGTAGAATAGTTATCTATGGTAGTTTGGAATCTAGTAAAAACCTTTGTATTTAGGATCACTCGCTAGCTTCAGCCTACATCTATTTACTTTGTACCATCTGGTAGAGAAAACAAATTGGCAAAATAATTTAAACAAAGGGATCCATTTCTGTTATTTCTTGGTTGAAACGCACCCATAGATAAATACGCAGATAGCCAACTCTGGGTCTGTCAATAAAAAATTTACAACTCTCTTCACACGTATAGGTGTTGTGTATTCAACACACATCACACAGAAAAAAATAAGTTTCGTTTTTGATAACGAAAATCCCGGTATTCAATAATTTTTTTTTTCAAATTTCCTGTGATAAAGAATTCCCCTATATTGATAACAAAATTATTTCAAAATAAAAATATATATTTAAATTAAAAAAATGTTGACATGGCTGGAATACGAACCCGGGCTTTCCGGACGTAAAGCATACACTCTATAGCTGAGCCATATCCCATTTATTTTTTTATGGGATACAACTTGTTTTAAGTACTTATGTATAAAAAGAAAAGAAATAACCGGCATGGAAAAGAAATACTTACAACGAAATATTTTATTATGTTAAAGATAAATGTTATTGAAATTCATATTTTTTTTAATAACATGGTTTTATTGAATATAATTCTAGTCTATTTTCTTCTGTGCAGAGAGCTTAATTTTTGCACTTCAAAATACACTAAAATTTATTTTTTTTTGCACACACAAAAAATATTTTATATTATTTTATTTCATTATTTGTTTTATAATGAATTATCCTGCATATTCTGTAAATCGAGTCGATTTAAAAACGTTCGGTTTAGAGAAATTAAATCCACTAATAGCAAAATATTTTCAGACTATTTTGCATTTTCATATCTTTTAGAGCTTAAAATTTTATATCTGAAATTAATTTACTATATACGATTTAAAATATATCAATGCGGGCATTATTTATTTTTGGATTTTTGCATTGGCGGATTTACGCCGAAACGGCTCTGTTCTGTATATGTTTCTTTTCTCTGTAACTTTGAAATATTTTTTTAATTTTGTTGACATTTGGGTGTTGAAATTTATCGATGTTTTCAGCAATTTTTTCATCAGCGGTATTGTATTTTTGTTACCAATTCGGATAAAATTTTTTAGTACCAAATAGAAAAATTTGCTAAAAGTTTGTTTAGCAAATCAATACATTTTGAGCTCAAATGTAGTAAAAACGTTCTTTAATTCATATTTTCATTAAAAATGCAGAGTTAAATGCATAGGGTGTCCCAAAATTAACGCAGGATTTGAATTTGTCACCATTTGTGCAGTAAAGTGTTGGCAGCCCTAAAAAAGTAAATCGACAGCTGACAGATTAGGCTTAGCAAAAATGTAGCGTTAAACGATAGAACGACGTAAGTTCATTATTGAACAATATTTCAAAAATAATGAAAGTTTGGCGGCCGCAGTTCGAAAATTACAAAATATGGTCGGAGTAGTGATTTAACTTCGTCAACTGTGCAGAGATTAATTGAAAAATTCAGGTAGACTGGATTTAGACGACCAGTGTGTTTGGCATCTCCAACGGATCCAGTCTCTCCGAATTTTTCAATGAATATTTTCACAGTTAAAGTTAAAACACTATTCCGACCATATTTTGTAATTTTCAAACTGCTTCCGCCAAACTTTCATTATTTTTGAAATATTGTTCAATAATGAAGACACGTCGTTCTATCGTTTAACGATACATTTTTACTAAAAAGAACCGACTACAAAACAGGCGAGGAATAAATAACACCTATCGCGAAGATGTTAAAAATTCGCATACAAACGCAATATTGGAAACAAGCCCTAACTAAAATTGATTAAACTCGCTAAAACTGTAAGATAAGTCAATAACTCGGCAGAAAGCTCAGAGCATTATGAAACTTCGCAAAAGCTTGCTAAAAGTTTAGATTGCAAATCCCTAAATAAAAATAAATAAAGAGAGAAAAATCACAAGCCCTAAAATTGATTAGAAATCGCCCAAACTTTTAGAAATAAAATATGCACGGAAAGAACGCGACAAAATCGCGAGCTCGCGAAAATTTTCTAAATGTATTGAAAAAATCACCAACAGTGCATAAAATAGCAATATCTAAGAAAATTAAATAAACCGCAATAATAGCGAAAATCTCTAAAAAAAAATTCATACGCATCGCAGAAATTGCAATGTCTAGCGAACGTTTTTGTGTAATTTTGATGCCGGTATAAAATCGCATCACTACAATGGACATCTTTTGATATTTTCGTATTAAAAGCGAAAAATTGAAATACTTAGTCGTCGTTCGACGACATAAGAAATATAAATAAACCAATAGCAAGTTTGTTACGCAGGGCAACTTTTGTCCAACGTACTGCCTGTGTGTATTTTCATATACACACAAAAGTGTTTTATTTCCTACGACGAATATTCGTAACGAAAAATTCATGGTTTTCTTACGACATCAAAATTAAACAAAAACGTTTACAGGGCGTTGCAATTTCTGCGATGTTACTGCCATACCTAAATGAAAGCATTAAGCAATGCGATAGCAGCAGGGTACACATGTACAAAAAAATCAGGGTATTTTTTTTTTCTGTAGAATGTGTTGTTAATACGTGTTTTGTTGCGACACTTGTCGCTCTTATTTAGGAATATTTGGCGAATTTTTGCTATTTTAGCGATTTATTTAATTTTCTGATATTTTGTTATTCTTTGCCGTGTTAGTGATTGCTTCAATGCATTTAGCAAAGTTTTGTGAGCTTGCAATTTTTTTACGCTTCCTCGAGCTCATTTTATTTTTAACAGTTTTGGCGATTTCTAATCAATTTTAAGTCTTGTTTCCGATTTTGCAACTTCTCACGAATTTTGGCATTGTTCGCTATAAAAGCGACTTTTTGCAAGTATTGTGCTTCTTCAGTTTTCGCGAATTTTAAACAATATCAGATTTTGCTATTATGCCGCTGTTAGCAAATTTTTGCCATTTTTCTCTATTTTCACGTTTTTTACCGAATTTTTTGTGTTCCTTAGAGTTTTAGCGATTTTTAATACAACTTGTGACTTGTTTAAAATTTTGCAATTTTTCGCGAACTTTTGCTATTTTTACGGAAGATGTAATTTTTCCAAAGTTTTTGGCTTTTTTTTATTTATTTTTGTTAAAGGACTTAAAATTTAAAACTTTAGCAAGATTTTCATAATATTTTGCGCTTTCTGCTGAGTTATTCACTTACCTTACAGTTTTAGCGAGTTTAATCAATTTTAATTAGGGCTTCTTTTAAATATGGCCATGTTATGTGAATTTTCAAAATTTTTGCGAAAGGTGTGATGTATTTAAAATTTTCCCCTTTTTAGAGTTTAAGCAACTTTTAATCAATTTTAAGACTTGATATCGGTTCTTGCATTTATTTTTGGCATATTATCATAATTTTTTGGTGCGAACATTTATGCAACTGATTTTTGCCGCATTGAATATTTGGATAACTTTTTATCCATGGACTACAAAATATACATAGCAAGGCAGAGATTTGGAGTAGAACTGTTATTTCGTCAAATTCAATTGTGTTTGAAAAGATGAATTTACGCTACGAGTTCTTACCGAAAAGCTCGTCGAGCTATGCGGAGTTCGTCCTTCGTTCCAATTGAGTTTATACCATAATATGTACAAATTTTAGTGTCTGTGCCTTTGACTAACTCAAGAAAATATATAGTTATAATTATTGCTTCAGTGATTATTCTCTTTCTCTCCCTTTTTCTCCATTTGTAAATATATATTTTTGCCAATGCACTAAATCGTATAAATAACAAACAGCCACATTTATAGTTCCGAAGACTTTTACACTCCAAACTGCATTTATTCATATGAGTCACTGGAGGAAGGACTCATACCAACAGAAATAGCAAAAATCTAATTTATTTATGATACCATGACAGCTTACCAATTCTCACTCGCTTTCATTCTTTATTTAACTGGACTCTTCTTATGATAATACTGCCAACCGGATTTAATTTTAACATACGCATAAGTACACACAGATCCTCACACTAAAATTCAGCAAGAGCGTATTTTATGTAATAGCAACACAGGATACCCAAACGCAGATTTAAGCTTTAGTAGCATACAAAAGTGGCTGTGTAAATAAATCCCTGGTTGTTTAGTAATATGAGCCATAATTTGTTAAAGTTTAGTATATGTGTGGGTATATGTGTGCTAATATGTGTGTGTGTGTGTGTCTGTATCAAAAGGATGTATTTTTTTCTACGTGTGTATGTTTATTAACAAATAACTCCTTTATGATTATGATGATACTGTTGCCTTAATTTAGCTGCTGGTGTTTTGCCATATGTTGGGTCGCGTGTGTACTGTTAATCACAGCAACGTATTAAAAAGGACAATAGGGAATTGTAACCATGTACAGTTTTCAGTAACCCAAATCAACATGGCAGACATAAATACTATTTAACATGAAAATATATTTTATTTACACTTGATTTTTTATATTATAATATTTGTTGTATGTTAACCAAATTAGGAGTGATAGTCAGTCACAATATGAAAAAAAATAATATAAATGCTTACAATATTAAAATTAATGTTAGTTTCTTTTAGAAATCTGAAGGCTGTGAAGATATGAGATATTTGTTTATGTATTTATGTTATGTTAATATTGGAGCTTTTGGTTAGGTTTAACTTTTTCTTTGTTAGAGTAGAAGTTATAACATTTGAATTTAATCTCTGTAATGCAGCTTTTAATTATTTGAATTCACTAGTAATTCACTCCGCAATAAAACGTAGCCCAACTATTTTTCTGGGTTGGATACTATTTCATCTACCCGCAAGTGAAGAGTGCGAACGTATGGGAAATTATACTGCCATCGCACAGTGATAGATCTTGAAAAAAAAAGAATGGAAATAAATCTGCAGTCTCTAAACGGGCTGTCCGATTCTTAAAAAATTTCATACAGTATTTAAAAAGGTATTGTCGAAGTTAAGTTTGGAGCTTGAATTTTATATCTTCAAAGCGGGCAGAGCCACAAGACCCAAAAGTGGGTCACCTCTGGTTTATGAGAAATTTAAACCTACGCCAAGCTGATGTTTCTGATCTCATAAAAAGAATTTTTGCAAGTAGACTCGCCTATCCAAGGATTGGGATATATCCGACTAGAAAAATTAAAATTTTAACTTTTCTACCCACCTTGGTCCACAGTTTTGCTAATAGGAAAATCAAATCTTATCGTAACAATATAACAAAATTTTCGGTACTCTGTGAAAATTTTATTTTAAAAGCACAACTCAGTCAAAAGTTATACGGAGTTTAATATAAATTTTTTGAATAAAGTACATTTTTCATTGTTTTTGCAGAAAAAAAGCGCTATAGTGCATTTACATCTGAGCAAAATCTTGTAGATTCCTTTTTAAAATTTCATTGGTGAAGCGCCAATGAAATGCATATAGAAAATGCTTAACTATCACCAAATAAACTTCATTTAAAATAAAATTATGACAATATCTCAAATAATAAATAATAAAATTAATTAATTTTGTATATAGTTTTTTTAATAAAAGTGATTAATTAAGTTATGAATTTCGTCGAACTGTATGGTTTTATCCAAAGTTATTTACTAAGTTTGGCTTAAGTTCTTTTTTCAATTTAAAGTGATTAATTTGTACAAAAGGCTTCTTTTAATTCAATATTACATTTCTTATAAAAAATTTTCTTATGGAAGTGTTTGTATACATATATTAATTTATATTTCATTATGTTAAAACTCCATAATTAAATTTTAATGAAATCAAAAGTTTTTAAACATTTATATATCATAAGATTTTAGTACTTTCTGCGAAAAAATCTTAAAATTATTTTAACTAAATTTGGTTTTTTAACATTCATCATATTTCTTTTATTTTTTTATCCGATAGTTATGCGTTGAATTTCCATAAAACTGAAATAGGTTCTTAAAAACAAAGTTAAAATAAAGTGAAAAGCAGATGAATAAAAACCATTCAATTCCATTAGAAAATTTAGCCGTTAAGCACGTTTCAATAGTGAATTTTGCAAATAGATGAAAAGGAAAAAACACACAATTTCATTATAGCTACAGTTCTCCAAAGCATTTTTTTTAGATTTAAAAATTTTTTCGTTCGCATTTATTTCCGAATTTGGTTGGTATAATTCTTTTCAATAAAAAGCCCTCCCGCCATTGAATGCAATTGCTTTTGAGTAGCATTTGCATTTAGTCAATAACGTCAACAACTTGGCTCTGTTAAAGTGTACTCAAAGTTATCGTCATCATCACAATATCATCGTCATCATATTGATCAAAAACAACATTATGTTGTATATAAAAGCCTTTATATGCAACGTTCCTTTTCCGTGAGTATTAAAAAAAAAGAACTAGCAACTAAGACCAACATTACCAAGACAGCCAACGTTCAAAAAAATATATTTTGGAAATAACAACACCATTTCCAAAATAGTTTAAATACTTATATATAGAATGACATCACATATCAGCAACAGATGTATACCAAAACTTATCAAAATACGAATTAAATAATTCACTATGAAGTTTTTTATTTAAATATTTTCACTACTGCTATCTATTTTATTTTGGAGCGCATTTTTCTACAAACGTTTTAAATCTGGCATACAAAAGTTTCGTTTACACTGATAAACTTTCTATTTTATTTTTATTTGTTACAGGGAAATTTCAATGATATTGAAAATTCATTATATTAATCAATTACACAGGAGAACAATATGGACATTTTCGTTTAGTGCAGCGAAAACTATAATTAATAAAACATATATGGGACATACCATTTTCAAAACTACCTTCAATTTTTTTTGGTCAGCTCTAGTTTTTAATATATCGTGGTTTTTATTTCTTTAGTCATTCTATCCCTTTTTTGCTTCTTCGCCCAAATTTTCCAAACTGGACTTAAAAATTAAATAAGACTTTTTAGATTATTAATCTACACAAAATTATCTTTCATTTAAATATAATTTTGTTAATGTACGTTCCAGGATATTTTGATGAAGCTGCAAGGATGTTGAATATTAACTTATAGATATTATTCTTATAAATCTTACATTTGATTAACATTTTGAAATATTTTTACCAAGCACATATATAATACTACAATAAGCCCATTTTTATACAAAAATTTCGAAAATATTTAAATTGTCCTGAAATAAGAATAAAAGAAGACAAAATTAACTTCTAAATGTCCTTAAAATACCACTAAAGTCTAATGACAAAAGCACTTGCGTTATTATACTCAAATGGAAGATATTTTTGTACAGATTAGTTATTTGTTAAAACACATTCGAAAGAAAGATATTTACTCCAAACAATGGGATATATCGTGTTATTATAAAATTCGCTATATTTGAAAAACTGCATATGAGCGATTTTTTTTTTTGCTGTATTAGGAATCAGAATACCAACGCATATTAAAAAACAAGAAGAATAATATTATTACTTAAAAAAAGGATATTTAACCATTTGCATCTTTAGGATGTGGAAAATACTTTAAAAATTTCCAGCTAATCTCTAAATAATTCGCTACATTTTGAACTAATTTTTTATTTTAATTAAAAAATTTCTTCCCTGTACCGCCTTGTGCATGGTATGTAATTTTTTTGTGGGAGTTTTTGTGTTACACAATTTTATTAAGGTTAAAACTAAAACAGCTAAATTTCAACATCCTTGAAAGATCAGAAAGATTTCCCTAAGCAACCACCGGAATTATTATACTCAAAAGAAAGATATGTTTGCGCAGACTAATTTCTTGTCAAAAAATTTTCTCATATTAAGGTGTAACACTCAAAATTTAGATGAAAATCCCAAAAATGGGGTATACAATGTAAATTAAAAAACTGCGATATTTCGCAAACGCGAGCTGACTGAAAAAAGCTAGTTAAATGGAGTAATGAGGGTTCAATAACACGTACAAAACGGACATCAAATTTAGGGTAAGCAAAAAGCCTGTTCCGCTGTCTCATCTATTAAAACTTTTCCCATCACTGATACATTTTATATATAGATCTTTTTTAGATTTAAACTTTTTTATAATAGTTATATAGTGTAGATAAAAACTTTCAAATTGATGAAGTTTTTCCCAATTTTATAATCACAAAATGGTATTGCAGTGAAAAGTAATGGGTACCAAATTATAGATCAATAGGTCAACAGCATGTGGTAAAGCTAAATATTACTTTTTGTGGGCGTGGTTCAGTCCACTTTTTTGCCCACAAAACTGTAATGTCATTAAAAGTATGCATTTGTCATTTCAATATTATGGAGACGATTTCAGCAATATCAGTGATATATTTATACACTTGTAAATTTTCATCCAAAAAAAAAAAAATTAACTTCCATAAATCGTGAGTCGTACTGTATCCTGATTATATTGGAGATTATTCTGCCATATTATTATAAATAATATAAATTCGACGCTCTCCACGATTTTGTTTTAGTCTCGTCAAAACCCTATATTGGTGAGAAGAGTGTTGTGGCCACTACTAGAAACTAGAAATGTGAATATAAAATAATTTAAAAAGTGTTTAAAGTACTACTTAATTATTCTTTTAGCTTTTGGCACATTATGTGCATCAGTATTATATTTCATTAAAATAAAAACGCTTAACTTAAAAATTGTTTAACTTATTTAATTTTCACATTTCTAGTTTCGGAATTTTGTGTGATGTACTGCTTTCTAGTAGTCAAGCGATTTCATTTAGTATTGAAATTTTAAGATTACAAGGGGAAACAGCCAAAACTTTTGTATGTATCAGCAGACGAAATGTATTTTATATGACTGAAAAAATAATACCACCTTTTTGGAAAAACCCCCAAAAATGTAGAAATTCTTACATATTTCATGTTTCGATGCGTGTAACATTTTAACGAATAAATACATCGGTATTTTCTTCTAAAATTTATCACTAATAAGCTGTTTTTTCGAAAAAATTATCGAGCATTAGGTTGGTCCCACCACATCAAAAAAAAAAATTTTAATAAGGTCGCCCACAAATAAAAGAAAAAAGTTTCGAGCGGCATTATCTCTGAAACTAAAAGCGATATTCCATACATGTAGGCACGTTTTCCTTAGACATTCTCAAGGACTATATATATGTAAACAAAATTTGCATTCGAGCTATAAATTAACTTTTGCTGATTTCTTTAAATAACTTACCATCCGAGGTAGCGAACTTTGGGGGTTTGCCTACGAGCCCCCCCAACGAGACACCGCAGCTGTGTCTGTACAACATTCCACACCGATATATTGAACGGTTTATTCGGTCAACAGGAAGGAGGTAACTTTTCAATTACTACATTCAACCAAATACGACACAAAAATGGGAGTGGTTCAGGCCACTTTTTTACCCACAAAAGTGGGTTGTCATTAAAAGTAAAGGAGTCTACCAAATTTCCGGTTAATCGGTCGAGTGGAAGGGAGCAAAAGTAAATATAACTTTTTTTGGGTGTGGCTTAGACAAATTTTCCAATTACAGAATGGAAATGTCATCAAAAGAAAAAGCGTTAATAAAATCTGAGATCAATCGGTAAACTGGAAATGGGTAAAACTAAAAATGTATTACTTTTTATGGGAGTGCCACAGCAAACTTTTTTGGTCACAACATTGGATTGTCATCAAAAGTAAAAGCGCTTATCAAATTTCAGATCAATCGGCTAACAGGAAGGGGTTAGATATTTAATTACTAGATTTGACCCGTCGTGACGACACAAACATAACACAAACACGGTAAGCTAAATAAAACCACTTAAAAATGGAAAAAGCACGTTTTTTCTTTAACATCTCGAAATTGTTTGTTAAGCAAAAAAATTTATGAATTCATATCCTAACGACTAATGGAGAAAATTAACATCAACTTAACTTTTCAACGTACACACCAGAACAGAGTAGCGTCACTTTCGGAAGCCACTACACTTCCATCGTCAGTGCGCATGTGTATTTTGCTTTGTTAAAAATAAAAATAAACAAAAGTCAGGCAGGGACAAGTACTGCCAGATGCTCTTAAAGGGGCACAAAAATTAGCAATTTTTATGTGTGTTCTTAACGGTACCATTCCAAGACATTCTTGAAAGTTGTTAGAGGTGTACGGAGGAGCAAACACGCCGCCTGACACAATAAATATTCCGCATTTGATAGAATCAGGAGGTCTGATCTCTATATTACTTATATGTAGATTACTATATAAGATATCATGTGAATTACTCTTACAATAAGGTGAATTATCCACAAAAATCTAAAGAGATATATGAGGGGGGAGACTGGTAACCACACTCCCCCCCCCCCCCCCCCACCCCTTCGCACCGACCCATTACAAATTAATTATTCATTTTTCTATTTCTCCACACCTGCAATAATGAGGTACTCTAAATTTGAAGTGTGTTCTTTTGGGAATAAAGTGCATACTCAATCCAAATCTTGGTGATATACGAGAGGGGAAGACGGATGCCCAATACAACATAATTTTTAATTTCCCTATCTCTGCTAAGATACAACAGTGAGACACTCTAGAATTGATGTGAGTTCTTCTTAAAATATAGTGCAACTTCAAACCAAATTTTGAAGATACAGGAAGGGGAGACTGTTACCTCACCATACAAAGTAGTTACAAATTTTTCTATGTATGTACAAGTACAATAGTGAGATGCTGTAAATTTGACGTGGGTTGCTCCTAGAATAAAGTGCATTCTTAAGCAAATGCTTGGAGTACAGAAAGGGTACAAGTCGACTGCCTGGATTACGTAAACAACACGAAAAAACAACATAAAAAATGTATGTGTATAAGTAAAAATTTCAGATTTTTATCTGTATCCCCACATCGGTTTTTGGTCCCACTATTTTTGATAAAAATGGGACTTTTAAAAAAATCATATCTCGTCATAAAGTGAAAACATCAAAACAGCACTAAGAGGACATAATAACGAAGTACTGCCCTCTATTCACTGAAAATATCAGATTTTTATCTGTATGCCCACATGGCTTTTTTGAAGCTCAAATTTGAGTATTTTTTAAAATTTATAAATTTTCGCACCTTTATTTTAGCAGAAGATAATATTTTAGCACAATGAAGCTTATGTCATGGTATCATAGGGTTTTTCTCATCACTACCAAAAAAAAAAAAACTCAATGCTTTACGTTCAACATGGTTCACACAGGGTTCAGTTGAAAATCGATAAAATGAGAAAAAAACTGCGTAATTTTCAAGTGGCCACTTTTCGGCCATTTAATTCTTCCGGTTCAGTTTTGCTTAGCAATATTAAATTATCATTACTGTCCTATAAAACAAAGCATGAATCGTTTCAATATCTTTTCTACTTAAAAAGCTAGATCAATTTTAAAAATGTATGAAATTGGTAAAATTTTTTACTTCGGGTGGCCACTAATCAGAAGCTACACAATAATAAATAAAAAAGATGGCGGCTATGTATTTCTAGTACCTACAAGATTGTCTCCAATTTTTTTTATTAAAATTAAAAGCCATACGGCACACCAATTTGTTGAATTCACTCAGAATTACTCTATAGAGAAAAGTAATAACTTTATCACAGTGACAAATCTTAAATTTGTTTATACAATTTACAGAAGTCTTATGCTTAGTTTTTCCTCAACATATTTCATCGCTGACCACCTTCAAAGTAAAATTATAAACAAAATACACAAACGTAATATACATATGTACATATATACCCACCAAACCAAAAGTTGCGACTTTTTCTGAAGGCAGACTTTTCGTAACGAATTCGTTAAGACATTTCGGTAGTTTGTCTAAAATCAGACTAAAATCAATGTCTTAACGAATTCGTTACGACATTTCGGTAGTTTGTCTGAACAAATTTCTTTCGTATACAAATGTACATTTATTTCATGTGAGAATGTGCAAATAAAACTTTTTAAAAAAGAATACAAATTTGATTTATAAGTAATAAAAACCGGTGAAAAGTTTTCAGGTTGTTTTTAAGAAATATAATAGATAAAGAAGAAAATTTAAAAGTGCATTCGCCAATTACAGTTATTTTCCGACACAATGGAAATGTGCAGAAATCGTAATGATTAATAAGCCAAATAAGCCAGAAAATATTGTCTCATCGTACAGACCGATAAGTTTACTGGTCGTATTCGCTAAAATATTTGAAAGAATATTTTTAGATAGATTACTGCCAGTTTTAGACAAATTGAAAATTATTCCTGAATACCAATTTGGTTTCCGAGAAAATCACGGCACTCCAGAGCAATGCCATCGTATCGTTGCCTATATTCGAGATACATTGGAAAACAAAAGATACTGTTCAGGAGTATTTCTTGACATTCAACAAGCTTTTGATAAAGTATGGCACGCCGGTTTATGTTTTAAGTTGAAAAAGATACTGCCAACACCTTTTTATTTACTATTAAAATCTTATTTAACAGATAGAAGTTTTTATGTTAAATACAACACAGAGATTTCTGAAATATATAGCATTAAATCTGGAGTCCCACAAGGCAGTGTCCTTGGACCTATTTTGTACACAATCTTCACATCAGATATGCCAGTTAATGATAACGTTTTAATCGCCACATACGCAGATGATACTGCTATTTTAACATCTTGCAATTGCCCGAATTATGCATCAAACACAATACAAACTCAACTAAATGCACTACAAGTATGGTTGAACAAATGGAAAATTAAAGTCAACACAGAAAAGTCAACTCATGTAACGTTTTCGTTGCGACGAGGTAACTGTCCCGCCGTTCTTTTCAACAATGTTAATATACCACAGAAAGAATCGGTTAAATATCTGGGTATCCATATTGACAGAAGGTTAACGTGGAAAACTCATATTAGAACAAAAAAACAACAGTTAAACATTAAAACGAAAAAATTACATTGGTTACTTAATTCAAAATCGAAACTAAGCTTGCAAAACAAGGTCCTTATATACAAAACAATATTAAAACCAGTATGGACTTATGGCATTCAGCTGTGGGGTACAGCCAGCAATTCAAATATTGAAATACTACAAAGATACCAATCAAAAACTCTCAGGTCAATTGTTAACGCTCCATGGTTCGTGTCAAATAAAACAATCCACCATGATTTAAACATACCACAAGTAAAAGATGAAATTCGGAGATATAGTCAAAACTACCTAGAAAGACTGAGTCACCACGTGAACCCGCTAGCTATCGTTCTACTAGATGATACAGAAGAAACAAGAAGACTTAAAAGGCACCACATCTTGGACTTGCCGTTTAGAAACTAACAATTTTTCATGATCTCAATATAAACACTAGTTTTAACTTTTTTTCTTTTTCAATTATAATTTCTAATAATGTATGTATATTTTATTTTTATTATACAGTACATATGCCATTTACATTATATATAAATATGGATATCAATTGTAAATTTTGCCATATGTTGTCCTCAATGGAGTACAACATAATGTTATGTTAATTACCACATCAAATTTTCTTATTATCCTTCGTTGGATAGATTGTAAATAAAAAAAAAAAAAAAAAAAAAAAAAAATTACAGTTTTGAGTGTAAATTTTTATGAACAAGAGTCTTTGCAGGAAATCTTTACTCATCGAAGCCACTATTCGACATACATAGAGGAAAAAACCCTTAAGCCCGGCCAAATGCGGGCTAGGAAGACAGCCTCAACACATTGCTGTGAATAATTTTAGATATATTAAGATTTTTAAAGGTACGTTGTATGCTCAAGTTTATACTAATGTATACTAAATTTTCTACATTTTTACAGATTCATGCATTAATAATTAATCATAGCCAGACAAGCTACGTAGATGAAAACAAAGAAATATTGTGACACCACAAAGAACGGACAGCAAAAGTCATTAAATAGTCTTACGACTCTAATTTTTCAATTTAAATTATAGTTTTTATGTTATATTACATCAAATCATATAATATTGAAGTGAATAAATAAAATGATGGAAAATAATTTTAATATAAACAATTATTAAAAAAGTTGAAGAAAACTCTAAGCGAATTCGTTAAGAAATCGTACCTACATATCGTTACGATTTCTTACCGACATGTCGTATCGATTTCGTACCTACACGTCGTTACGATTTCGTACCGACATATCGGTACGATTTCGTAACTACATATCGTTACGAAGTCAAAAATCGTTACGATTTCGGCACGATTTCGGTTCCGAAATCGGAAGATTTTACCGAACAGTCGTTACGAATTCTTTACGAAATCGGAACATTTGGTTTGGTGGGCAAGTACGTACAAAATCTTTAACGTGATATAATCATAATTATAACAGCAGTTTTACTCATAGCAATGGTGCTTATACTTAAGATGTGCATAAAATGTATTTTTAAGTTCATACTCATTGAAATTCTACATTTTAGCAATATCAACTAAAAACTATTAAAGTAGAAAAGCCAAATAATAAAAATTATTTTAATGGCTGTAATTCAAAGGTGTACTTACTATAGTTTTTCATGATTCTATTAAAAAATTTTACTCAAGCATGACTGTCATAAAGTTGACATTCACTCTATTGGCTCACTGCTTCAATTTTGTACGGCTGTCAATGGCTTTTTCTGTGTCTTTTATGGGTTTTCAAAGAAAAAAAATACATATTATTTATATACATATATTAAACAAAATTGAATCATAATCGCATAGAAAAATATTTGATAAAGTAATTTTGTTGAAGCCCAGTAAACATGGCCCAAATAATTTAATTTTACTTTTATTTATTTCTTCGGGTGTCTGCTATTGAATGTACATATGTGCATATAACAAAGGTGTGTGCTGAAAATTAAATGAAAAAAAAAACATTTTTATTGCGCACATTTTTGTTAGTTACAAATATTGCAAATAGTATTGTAACTGATTACCACACTTTAGTCATTACGTTTTGTTAACATTTTCTATTTTTCTTTTACAATCTCTATTTTTTACGTTTTGTATTTCAAAATATGTATTTTAATTTGTTTTATTTGCACATTTTTCCTACTTCATATCTGTGTTACTATTCTTTTTTTAGTGGATGTTTGTATGTATGTGTCTTTTGTTTATATTCGTATACACTTTTTCAAAACATGGACTTCCTCAATGACTTAGAGCGGTTTTACTACGGCAATGCTTGGTTGCGCACGCTCTTTTTACAGCCAACCATTTGTAAGCATTTACTCTGTAATTTAGTGCAGTGAGCTGTTTGCTGCACTTTAAAGTAATTTTTAGTTTGTTTTTTTGCGAAATAAGAGAAGCATGGTGAAAGTACTTCCATGTAACAAACATTGTTGTCCCCACTATTAATACCAGCAAAACATGAAAGTGATGCCAAGTCGAATAAAAGGAAGATCGAAAGTGACTTTAAAAAAACCGCAACTTTGTACTTTACGTAAATTTTCTGCACTAAAACCGAACAAAAAACAATTCTTTTCTTTAAAATTTGTAAATGGATATACATATGTAATGATCCTGATGAAGGTGAGGTCCCTACCTTCCCAGCTAGAATTTTGTATGTATGTTTTCAGTAGACCACAAAATAGCTTTTGTGTGAAGATATTGTCGATTTTGAGATAATGCCTGGTATCACTGCTCCGTCATGTTCCCCCACTTTAAAAATGGACTTATGCCTATATTCATCTCGAAAATGACTTAACAATATATTTTTCCCAACTTCTACCTACCTCTTCCACAATATTACCAACATTTAAAGCTTATTTAGTCAAAACTATCGGTCTGATCCACGATATCGTTCTCTTATTTATATTGAAAATAAAAACAAATTTACATTTTTTATTATTATTTTCAATATATATAAGAGTACGACATCGACTTGTCGACATCGTGGTACGGGCCCTATACTTTTACATTTATAATATTTAAACATTCATATCTAGGTAAATTTTTGAATTTCGGAGTAAAATAAAAGGTCTTCTTTGCAGCATTTGATGTAGTTTTCGGTCTCCGGAAAATAAGGTCCCTTTTCATTAGGCTTATCACATATACAGAATTCTTAAAACTTAATGTATGAGAATTTAAATCCCTCCAAGAAACACTTTTAACAAACCTGGCAAGTCTATGCAAAATTGCAAACCAGTAAAAGAGGCAATTTTAAAAAATATAAACAGCAACATTTTGTGCATTTGCCATATAATGCACTACTGCCACTATACAAGCAAACCATATGTATACAAAAATAAAAAATAAAAATAAATAAATACAAGTACTTAAAAACTATTATGTAAGCTAATATTAAACCAGATTGGCTTTGGCAAGACTAAACAACAAGACTTTGTAAACAGCAGACAAAAAAAGCAAAATAAAAGTGAAACAGAAACAAAAACATTAAAGGTATTTTGATATGTTTGTAAAGTGAAGGCGTCGCTAATGACGAAACAAGGCTAAATTTAAAATAAAAAGATTTTAAAATAAACATCTACACATAAAAAGAAAACCAAGCAGTTTTTTTTATTTCCTTCTTTAACTTACTAAATCTAAACTGTTTGCTTATTAAAGTGAGAAGTTATACATGTTTACTTAAAACGTCAAATGTCTCTTGAAAGTTGAAGATAAATAGGCGAATCTTAGCCTCAGTAACACACTTTGTAATATATGTATGTACTTCTAACTAAATATTTTCTTGTCACGTATGACAAGCAATTTCCATCATTTCAATTTTATTTTGTGTTGAATCTGGGAATCTTTGGGAGGGGAAATTTCTAATTTTCATTTCCCGCTTTCGCGGGAATTTTATTTAAGAATTTCCAGGACTAAATATCTATTTCTATACAAAAAAAAGTACTGATTTTGGCACCAAAAAAATTTTTTTTTAAATTGTTATCAAAGTCTCAAAGTATGCAGTAGTTTCAAAGTGTGCAGTTGTTTCAATTTAACTGCCTTTTATAACTGCACTTTTGACTTAGCTGCACAAAATTATTAATTTGTCTCACTATTCTTTAAAACCCTATACAATTTCTGTTTTTAAGTGCACTTTCTATACTTGCACTTTAAGTAAAAATGCTTTTAATTTTTGGCATTTTGAAACTATTTTCATACAAATATCCAATCTTAGCTTTTGTTTTCTATTTTGATTTTGCAGATAAGTGAAAATAGCTGCATATTAAATTATCTTGGATTGAAGAACGAAGAGAAAAACTGTTGTCTCTTTAACCCATTATTGAAAAGAACGAAATTTGTTCATTAAAAGCAACTGAAATGTTTTCAATATGCAGCAAAATGCACGGTAATTAGATATTCATAAAATCTTTATGCACTGGCTTTGTGCAAGAAGCAATTGCGTGGTTTTGAAAGACATCTGGACGATTTTGAATATGCAGATGATATTTGGCTTTTTCTACATAAACTATCGGACATGCAGGATAAATCAAACGATCTTGTGAAGGCAGCCATAAGAGTTGACTCAGAAATTAATATAAAAAAAGACGTACGCCATGCATTTACATAACAGCAGCAACGTTCATATTACTGTCGAAAACTAGGATATCACGAATAGACTTAATGAAGCAGAAATGCATTTGAAAGACTGAAATATATATGTCGGTCACAACAAATCAGTAGAACAACAAAGGTTTTCATCGCGTGTATCAAATGGACTCTTTTATACGGAAGTGAAACATGGCTACCAGCGGCTACAATTTTTTTTTTACAAAAGCCTTCGCATTATATGTAGCATATACCAGCCCGACACAATAAACAACGAAAACCTCTGGAGCTTTGCCAAATAAGAGCCCATGCTGAGACAGATAAAACGCAAAAAGCGGAAATAGTAGGACACACCATAATAAAGCCAGTACACAATTCAATCAGAATGGCTCTGGAAAGGAACCTACATGGCAGTAGACAAAGAGAAAAACACAAAAATACCTGGCGTTAGACTATAAGGAAAGAACTAGCAGACATCAATAAATCATGGGATGAGGCAAAAATTATGGCGAATAATAGATAGAAGTTGGAAATATCTTCTTTATCTCATTTCTTTCCACTCCTCTTCTATTCATATATTTCTTTCCTTTTTCGCCAAGCTCTTTTCCTACTTTTATATTCATTACTTCATATGTTTCTGACGTTTTGCGTGTCTTGGATTTGCCTCCATATTACAAGCTGTTAATATCTCATTTCAGTTGGTAAGAAGAGCCGAGTGGATACTAAAGATGATGGCCACAGAAAACATAGCCTGACTGTTGGTGTAAATAGTTGTCAGAAACCTAAGTCGGTTGTCAAAAAAACCTAAGTCTAAGACTGTATTAGTAGAACATATTTTATAAGTATTGTTATAAATAAAAATTTCCCCACAGCACTAAAACCATACTTAGTTGTACAAAAAATATTTTACTAAATTGATATTTCTTAAACACGAATTTTTAGTTATTATATACAAATAATTTTTTTTTTTCGGTTATATTTATTTATTGTATCTTGTAAGAGAGTTGTCAAGTTTTTATGGACAGGACGAGAGTTGGCTATCTACGTATTTATCTATGACCATGGCATTCTCCTCAATATTGAAGGTAAAATCCTAGATGTCATCATTTGTCGAAATCGTTTTCCAATATGTCACTAACTATTGCCTTTACTTTATTTTAACGATAATTTAAATTTCTAGTAGGTACGAGTCAATTGCGTTATCCAGAAAAAAATTTAACAAATTAAATATCAAATTGCAACTTCTGAGAATGATTCCTCGATCATAATTTCAATACAAACTATAAAACAGTACTTTTAGAAACGTTATTAAGCTAAACTGTTGTTTGCTCAAATGAATTAATTGTTTTCTGTAATTAATCTTCTGATTTAATAGTATGACGTAGAACAACTGCATTTTCAATACTAATAAATTTAAAAGTTTATATATAAAAATGCTGTATGCGCATATAATTCTGGGATTCGTTTTGATAAACAACAAATGAACATGAATTTAGTGAGGCAAAACTCGTATACAAATTTCAGTTTGTAGAAATAGTCATGACCACTAACAATGGAAGCGTTGCGTTGATAATTAAATTGATGTTGATTTTTCCCTAGTTCATAGTATATTGATCATGTGTAGTTCTTTTTTAATATAACATTACGAACCTTAGAATTTCGATTAAAAAGCGATTTAATTCGAAACAATCACATTAAATTAGGGTTAATTAATTTGAACCTCCATGGCAGAACATTACAATGCCGTTTCCGAAAGACGCAAGACCACTTTGTCAGTGATAATTGTATTTCATGTGTTTTACCACCTTTCAGTTGGTGCAGGTTATAAGCACATTTGTGCTCTTTATTAACCTTCAATATCAGCTTTTAGAATTTTCTGATTTTTAATTAACATTCTGAGTCAGTTGCAGTTTATACCCCTTTAAATGATTCACCATATTAAAAGTGCATAAAACAATGCCAGTACTTCAACATACTTTATACCCAGAGTGTGTATGAAGAGAATGTGCAAAAGCAAAAATAATATTAATAATGCTCTATTCAACAAATAAAAACTTATGTAATAAAAAAATGCTGCAATAAACGTTACGAATGGCTAAAACAAAAACTAAATAAAAGCCAACAACTAGTAAATGGCACAAAAAATGAGCAACGAACAAACTAAAAACTGGAATGCACTTAAAGAGCTCAACAACAAAAAATTGACCACATTAACAACAAGAGCAGTGAAAAAATAAAAATAAAAATGTTGTAGTTTGTAATACGGACAACACTCAGTCATAAAATGAATGATAGATTCAACAGACAAACGGTTGCACATAACACTGGTGTGGCGGCACAGGCTTACCGATAGCCGATTTGCCAGCTACTTTGACAAGAGGCCAATTTATACATGCTATCTATGTGGTGTATCCGAGTTAAAAAGTGTGTGTGAGAGGGGGGGCTTTTGATATATATGTGCAGACTTCAGCCACTTTTTTGTCTATGAAAATTTAAACTACAATTATTTATTATAAAAATAAATAAAATGGCAACCACTAACATCAATGAGGTTACAGAGTAACTAGATATGAGTTTTATAGAAAATAAAAACCTTTCCAGTCTATCTGTAAACTTGAAAGCTTACTACAACGTTTATTGTATATACTTCGAGAAGGATAATGTATACGGAAAAATTATACAATGAAACTAAGAGGCCTGTTGCTTTCTATACTTGCTCAGGATAAGGACTTGTCGAAGTGATAGTGTTCCATCGCTATAGTAAAGTGATTATAATTTTCTATAATGATTCAATATTGGAAGTCATTTTTAAGGAACTACTTTTTAGCGGCTTCCAGAGTATCAAGAAGTATGTATTTTTAACATCCCAGGAACTAATTATTAACAACATCCAGATATTTAATAAAAAATTTTTTCTACTCCTGCAAGCCTCTCTGCGAAAGGCATTTGCCGTAGGTACGTAGATAGTCAACTAAACCTTCAAAATCCTAACTAAGTCTGCTGACAAAAACCTAAGTCTAAGAATGTATTAGTAGAACATTTTTTATATGTATTGCTGTAAAATAAAAATTTCACCACAGCACCAAAACCATACATGCTGTACAAATAGTATTTTACAAAATTTTTATATTTTAAACATGAATTTTTAGTTGTTATATACAATTAATTTTGCATTAATTAATGAAAATATGATTTAGAATCATTTTTAATACATTTGAGCTAAAAAACTATTGATTTTCTA
This sequence comes from Panzeria rudis, assembly GCA_956483635.1. Lineage (NCBI taxonomy): Eukaryota > Metazoa > Arthropoda > Insecta > Diptera > Tachinidae > Panzeria > Panzeria rudis. The sequence continues at coordinate 73,234,828 of OY101448.1, read as the reverse complement.
CACACTTTTTTGAAATTATTCTATTTGGTACTAAAAAAAATTATTCTAAATAGTATAAAAAATGCAGTTATGCTGAATGAAAAAATGGTTTAAAGCATTAATAAATTTCAACATGCAAATATCAACAAAATTATATAAGTATTTTAAAATTACAAAGAGAAAAACATGAAATTTGTTTCTAAATGTATAAAAAAATTATTAAAATCTAATAGTGTTTGTGTATGAAAAAAAATGTGAATTTTAGTGCGTTCTCACGTGCAAAAATTGGTGAATACACAGTGCTAGTCCGTGTAAAGATAGTTGTCATTTTTTTGACAGCTCGCTAGTTGACTATCTACGTATAATCTATGACATTTACTTTCTCAGTTACTCTCAAAGCTACTTTATGTATGTATAAGTTAGCCTGGTGCCGTTGTTGTTATAGATTATTTGTTAAGTGTGTTGAACAGTTCATGAAATAAAATTTCTTGGTTCGAGTCCAACGCGTTTCAGTCGAAAAAAAAAGCATTAGAATTTATTAAATTATGTGAATAAGAATTATATATAATAAGTACGACTTTCACATACTATTGGCCCATTCACAACCTCTTGTGTATGTGTGGATCGTATAAATGTTGTTCGTAATTCCCCAATAAGCATTTGTTTAAGCTGCCATTACACTGTCTGATTTTTCATCTGATTTCAATACGTAAAAGTGAAATATCGAGTCTCATATACAATTTTGAAGTTTTCGTCTGAGCTCAGTTGAAAATATAACCTAGTCTATTTTAATCTAATATACAATATGAGTTTTAAATGTTACATTCTTAAAGTTAGATTTGGGAATCAGACGTAAGCTCAGATTGTGCAAAGACGGCATTAGAGACATGTTTATGTGGAAACTACCAATATTTTTGCGACCTACAACACTTAAAATAGGTTGTGAATTGAGCATATATATAACAATGAAGAATGTACTCTAGAGCAAATAACATATGTAACAGTTGCAAAAAAAATCGATTTTTCCAACATTGTAAACAAGACTTCAAATCTATTGAATACGAACCAAAAAAGATAGCTTCTAGCAAAAATTATCAGAAATGATCCGGATGGGAACCACGTCTGATTCACTTGTTCAGTGCCTAGTTTCTGTAGCTAATGTGAGAGTTTTTCGCATCAAAAAATGTATTATGATTCTGTAAAAAACTGTATTAGTGAGAAAACAAAATTAATATTTTTGTACGCTTATTAGGTTTGTGGGGTGCCTCATAAAATATTCTAAGTAATATTCAGTGAATCATCATACAAAAGATCGGATGACAACTATAATAAATTCTCATAAGTTACAGAAATGAAGCACAGGATCTTATTGACTTCTTTAGAAGCTTCTTTTTTACTGGGTTTTTATCTAACACGTCAAAGCTATTTGACTACTTACGAATAAGTTGACTCAAATACCAAGTCATATGCCTTGCAGAACATCAATGTGGTTTTAAGAGACAACAGAGCACTATCGACAAATTTCGAAATTCCGACAAATTGATGAAAGGGATTAAGCTATAACAAATCTATTTAACTGGACGAAAATAGAGTATATCATTAAGAGAGTGATTTTCTGACGCAACCACATCAAATTGAAGCCGGAGCTCCTCAAGGCACCATTTTAGGTCCTGAATAATATTTAATATATGCCAATAAATAATAAATTTGATCAATAAACTTTAGCAGTTACATTGCGCAGGAAAACATGCCCTCTTATATATGGCCGCCTATAGCGCAATACTCTTTAGTTATATACCTCGGTATTGGAAAGCTGATCCAAATGAAATTAAAAGCAGTTCAAATGATTTGGAAGAAATTCTACATTAACCGTAGATTGCAAACTTCTACAATATGGCTAATTCTTATTGTAAACGTACATTTTGTGTAATTTTTTTACCAATGCACTATGTGTACCATTTTCAATTTTAGCGCCAAAAATTCAAATTTTCAATTTTTGCTAGTGGAAAAAAACACGACTGTTCAATTCCTAACACTTCGATGACATAAATGGCAAAAATTTATGCCAATTGGCAATTCAGTTTACATATAAGCAACTGTGAATATTAAAAATTTTTTATGAAGTTTTCAAGCTGTGTAGTGATAAAAAATTGCATTAAAGAAAAGTGATTTTTTTGAATTAGATATAACTAAAGTTTTACCCAAACAGATTACAATACTGGAGAGGTGTACTAAAATAAATATGTAAATATTTAAATAAATAAATGAAATTTATATGCTGGTGTTTAAGCAATGTCTATATGCATTTCATTGTCGCTTTACAAAATCGTCAGTAGACTTCAAGCACAACTTTGCACAGTTACAAACCCTTTATCTTATATACAGATTTTCAAAAATCTGTACTTAAGATAAAGGGTTTGTAACTGTGCAAAATTGTGTTTGAAGTCTACTGATGATTTGTTAAAGCGCCAATGAAATGCACATAGACAATAATGCTTAAACACCAGCAGACAAATCTCATTTAAAATAATATTACGACAATATGTCAAATAATAAATTTCTTAAATATTTTAATAAATGTTTGCATTATGTGTCAAATTTCATCTTTTTGTAAGATCCGGCTGGTAAAGGTGGTCTTTTTAAAGGAGGATGGACACTCTAGCTCTCAGTCGAACACGATAGACGTAAGACAACGAAAGAAGCAACCGCTGAAGCTCTTATATTGTCTATTATTGGCTGGACTTATAACACTAAGCAACATGACTTTTTGCCTTTAATGCAAACTTATACATATTTCGGCATCTCTCATCTATAATCATTATCGTGTAAAAGTTAAAAAAGTTCTATTACAACGAAATATCACGGTTTTATTGTGTTTTTACATTTCGCTTAATTGTTCAGTGCTGGAGCATAAAGTCATATTAACAGATTCGCAATCTTCACAAAATTGCCTTTCTTTTGCATATATCCATTTGTGTGTGTATTTAAGGTTATCCCAAAGGTATTGCCAGGAGCTTGAAAATTATTAATTTTCAGTGTTATCTTTATAGATTTTATTTAAGTACAAAAAATGTTATCTTTCATCATCAAACACAAACTACACATTCCACTGAACATAATTTTATATAAAAAATGTAAATTATATAAAAAAGAAAATATATTTTAACTAGTGTACAGTTTCCACATAACAGATGGATGACTTGAGCAGAAAACTTGTATGTAATTCACTCATTTGTTTTTATATGGGAACCGCACGTAGTTGCCCACATTCTTAAAATACCAAAAATTCATATTACTCACATACAAATATTTGTCCATTTCCATTGTCTTAAAGATTTTTTAAACCAGGATTATTAGCACAAATTAGCACAAGAGTCCAACCGTAGGACCCAGTCAGCTTTTTAATAACACAACTTTACAAATCCGGGCCAAATGTAGGACTCTAGGAACTGCAAATTGTTTCTTATGTAAGTTGGGTGGGTTACTGTATTCAAATATGCATTCGGTATTTTTTTTTTTTTTTGGTTCTAATTTTCGAGATATACCTTTGTGGCAAAATGGAAGCAGTAGCACGACAGATATTAACATAGCTGGAGAATGGTTTGTTTGTCTGATACATAAATTGAAAATCATAATTAGTGCACATAATATATTAGTGCACTGCTACCATTGTTTTTTAATCTGCTCAGTAGTTTCAGAGATATCGTCAAACTTGTGCAAAAAAAAATATTATAAAAATTTTTGTTTTTAAAAATATCATGAAAAATAAAAAAACACATACAAATTCGTTTTTTTTCTTCAGCATATAGGTAAATATGTTCAAAACAAAACAAGTCCTATCTTATTAAAATCGATCCATAACTTTGGATTTTATGCACAATTAAGTGAAGGAACTCAATCGATAAGATTCACGATTTTCATAAAATAGTCATAAGCTGGGATAAGCAACAGATGTTTGTAAATTTTATATTTATTTCGTAAGGAAAACAGATATGTATACTTTCTAGAAGTTTATAAAACCTTTGGTATGAAATACCCCTTATATAATTTAAAACTTTATAAAGTCTTTTGTTAAAAACCAAAATTAAACTCCATCATTTATAAACCAGTTAAATCAGGCTGAAATATTATGGTTGGTCTAAAAAAAATCGTTTAAGTTTTTTGCTAATAAATATTTGTTTTATTTTTTATTTATTTTTATTTTTTTATACGAACGTACTTGTTTATGTCGTTAAATGTATGTGGATATACTACTGGTGGATATACAAATGTATGAAAGTTTGTGTGTTTATATACATACATACATATTAGTTTCCCTATTAGAGGATTTTCTATAAATACAAGTATTTGTGTGTGTGTGTGTGTGAGTGTTTGAGGACTTGTTTTTGGCTTTTAGTGGATTACGTTTATTTATGTGGTAATTGTGGTTTTAAAAGGCACACATTTTTTGATTGTTGCCAATTTTTATTGTGACTTTTTTCCTTGCTTTTTGTTATTTGTGTTTCACTTTTTGTTCATTTTGGTTTTTGTTTTATGGCTAATTCTGTTACCAACTGCAGTTTTGTATTATTTGTTAAGCAAACAATACAAAATGTTATATAAATAGAAATAAAATGCAAGCACTTTTTATAACAACTTAAATTAGTATAATAAGCTAAAAAATTTACAACCCAATGGGCCATACTCATTGTCAAAACAAAATATACTTTAAGATTTTAAAACGAGTTTTTAGTGTGGCAATACTGGCTTAAATTCGTAAAGTGTACTTTGTTTGTGACTATAAGTATGGGCCAATCACTTTATATACATTTAACTTGAATTATTTTAACTATGCAACAAAATGAAACTTTTGTCACGACCTTTCATCACCATTATATTTTTTTGACAGTACATTATGGTCCCCTAGCTACAAAACCAGTCGAAATTTAAAATTCTATGGATACGTTTTTTATATTTTTTTCTCTAAAATTTGGGATTTTTCAAGAGGCTGCTCTGCTCCACCGATTTCATCATATCTTGGGAAGGGTAAGTCCAATTATATTACAAAAACAATTAAAAACTTGAAATAAAATTACCACTACTGGGGTCTCCACAAGCTACAAACTTGGAAATAATTCTGTTCTTATCTGTCAAATTCTATTTCCAACACCATATTTTCACGTGTGGACCGCAGGAACATTTATATGCAAATAAATTGCGACATAATTGTTCAAACTTATGTTCAAGAAATAATGTTGAACATAAGCTGTCAAATTTGATCGACATTTGTTGTTTGCGCGAATTAAATAAAAGAATTTTGTAGCTATGGTGAAAATACAATGTTTTTTTAAATATAATAAAGCAAATTTAAATAAAATAATAAAAAAAATAATAAAATAAATTATTTACTAGGATATTTAAATTTAGCGCTTAAAAATTTGCTAACAATTTGTTAGCATAAGCGAAATATCGAAATATAAAATCAATTTTATATAAAAAGACCTAGAGCTTAATTTAAATATCCTAGTAAATAACTAATAAACGTTAAATATAATACAATAATAATTAAATAAATTAAAATAAAGACAAAATCCGACCAAATGATATCAAAGTAAATGCTGCTTACTTAACACCTATTCTTACGAAGCTCATAAATTTAAGCATTGAAAATGCCACAGTTTCCGATCTCTTGAAAGCGACGATAGTTAGTCCAATATATAAGAGCGGAACACAATCCGACATCAATAATTACAAACCAATTGCCATTCTTCCCGTTATTGAAACGATTCTTGAAGAAATTATGGTAAAAAAGACTCACAAATTGTCTACGGAGATACACAATTATTAACAGCAACCAGTACGGTCTTTAGAAGGGTAAAAATATTAACCAACTTTTAGGGAACTTCGCCAGCTATGTGAACGGATATCTGAGTAAACATATGCACGTATTGGCACTATTCATAGACTTCAGTAAAGCATTCGACACCCTTTCCCACAACAATATTCTTCAAGCTTTAGAAAGAAATGGCATAACTCTGATTTGGCTTAGAAGTTATATGGAGTGTAGAAAATATTGTGTTAAAATAGAAAATAGGTTCAGCCACGCAATACAATACGATTGTGGAGTACCACAAGGTTCCAAATCAGGTCAAATTCTATACATAATTTATGCAAATGATATGCTGAAATGCTTACAAATAGATACATTGCTAATGCAACGATTTGAATGCAAATGAAACTGGATGTAGCAACAAAGTGGTCTCATGACAACGGACTTATAATAAATGCTCAAAAAACAAAAAGTATGCATATTAAGCCTCGTCATCTATCAAATACACAAACAAATTTGATATTTCACAGTATATATTGCCTATATGCCAAAGCAAATAATCGTGTAAGATATAATGATACATGCTCAAGAATCATAGAAAAAGTTTATAATTACAAGTACCTCGGAGTATATGCAGATAGCAATTTTAAATGGAAAGCACATATAGAAAATTTGCAAAAAAAGCTTAGATTAACATCATATATGCTCTATCATTTAAGTAATTGCTCAACGTATAGTGTACTCCGGCAGGCATATTTTTCTTTATCGGAGTCATATCTTCGGCATGGTATAACAGCATGGGGCAGTGTAAAATATAGCACCACATTACAAAAAGCGCAAAACCGTATACTAAAAATCTTATGGAGAAAATTAAGCAAAATCAAAAATACAGCAGCACAAAGAAACTACAACATTAATGTTAAGATAAACAACACCGTCAGCAACAACAACACAAGCAACAAGTGCAACAGAAGCCTCACCAACATTATTAACAACAGCAATATACGGAGTGACGGCAACAACGTCAACATGAACAACAAAAATGTCAGCACAAACAACATCCTTTACAGCATCCTTAACAACATCAGCAACAGCATAAGCGAAAACAACAGCAATAACAACTTCAACCGAAGCAACAACACCATTAACAGCAACAATATAAATAATGTCAGCAATTATGTCAACAGAAACAACGACATCAACAATATCCATAACATGAACAACAGCGCCAACAACGTCATTAACAGCAACATGAACGTGAATAACAATATCAACGATAACAACAATAACAACAACATTAATCGATACAGTTTTAACACCATCAACACAAACAGTCTTGCCAAAGAACTTCAGCTCTTAATGTAAAAAATATATATTATACAACAATAGCAAAATAGTTTTACAATGACAGCAGATTTTTGCACCCGATTGACCACTCTTACAACACAAGAAGACGTGCCGAAGGCAGATATAAAGTTAGCCTGTTTAAAAATGAATATGGCAGAAACACTTTGCCTCTAATTTTGCCAACGACATTAAATCGGATTGCTGTTAACATAATTACCTATAACAAATCCATTTAAGAGAAATAAAATAATAAAAAAAATATCTGATTAACCTGCAATGATTGCAATTGTTATTAGAATTTTTAAACATTTATGTATTTTACACATACTTTTTTATTATGATTTTGCTTAGAAAAATGTTTTTTCTTATAATTTTTCTTATATATTTTTATTCATTATTGTACTTTTTTTCTTAAATAAACAGACTTCACAGATTTGCAGACATAGTAATGATAAGAATTGTATTAAAACGAACCTTTTTATTATGAATAAATGAAATAAATGAAAAAAATCATGAAGTACAGAACATATCCGTATAATTTTCATCATAGTGGCATGAATAAGTCCATAATTCTGAAACAGTGTGGAATAAAAAAAATTATATTAAAATAGCTTAAATATAATTTTGTTGGAAGTGCTTAAATGGTTCTTGTAATAAAATTGGACAGCCCCTATCCAAGTTATAATAAAATCGGTGGAGTACCCTCTTTAAAAATCCAAATTTTTTTAAAATAAACATTTAAAAAATATTTATACATAGCAATTAAAATTACGACTTTCGTTGTAGTGAGGGGACCGTAACACATCAAAAAAATATAAAGTGATACTCTTTGTAATTTTTTTTTGTTATATAGTGTTATTAATACATATTAAGCATTTCAATGATAGTGCTACCACCTACTTTTAAAATACTACTTTTATTCATCAGAGATATGAAATAAAATGTAATAATAAAAAGCTTGTATTATTAGAATGGTGAGTGAGTAAGATTTCAAAAGCTTATAATAGTCTTTGATTATCGCTCAAGAGCTATTATTCTAACTCAATTTATATAATCTTCATTATTGTTATTGCTGCTTCAATTACTGCACCTTGAGTACTTGTACTAGAAAAAAACTACTGGCAGCCAAACAGATAGTTTAAAGTATCTTTTTAAAATTATTTTTCTCAAAATTTCACGTTAACATTACTACAAGTGGTAATCGATTGCCTTAGAAATTGAAATTCAAAAGCGGATGTAGTGTTTAACGATACAACTGAAGCATGAAATGTAATTGAAATCATTTCAAGCTGTTGCCAATTAAGGTTTTAAAGTTTTTAAAAGCAACAAACGTTTATTCAAAGTATACATTTAAAGAATATTAACCTTCAATAACAATGACAAAGAGGAGTGCTTTCTAAAGGCCGTTTCAGACTATCCAGCAAAAACTTTGCTTACTGATAGGCAAAAAAGTATATGAGGATTTAATTCGTAGCTACTTACAATTTGCTGCTAGAGAAAATAGCTGCTAGAGAAAAACTAGACGAAAATACATAAGGATCAGCTATTTTTATTTAAACAACAAAACCACTGTTCCGCTGTTATAAGTGCATAGTAAATTTCATTAAAAATATAATTTTAAAAAATATTTTAGCGATGTACATACAAGTACTTAAGTACTCATTTCATTCCAATATTTGTATAAATTCTTCTTTGTTTATCATATTCTTGTTACTTTTACTTCATAGAAATATTTATATGTTTCACTACCATGTCAGAAGGTCATATATTTTTTTAAATAAGTTGTTTTACTTCAAAATTATAAAAAGTTATCTATATATTTGACTACTCAAATGAAATTGTACTTTTGCACATCATAAACTATGTATGAAGTGGTTATTGAAAACGGTGGTGTTACCAGTATTTATTATTAAATCACAAAATAATTAAAGTAGTTTATTGCCTATGATTTCTTAACAGACTTATGTTAGTGCTTGGTAACTGCTGTCAACTTTAAACATAAAGTAATATATATTTTTTTGCATATGGGCGATAAACTTTTGTTTTTGCAAACAAATAAATATTTTACTCCATATATAAATGTATATATAAGTGCGTGTACTGATGCTTGAAAGTGCCCTAACGAAAACTTTATGCAAATACTTTAATTAAATACTTATAATTAAGAAGTAAAAAATTAATTCTACAAGTTTTGGTATTACCTTTACATCTATCTGTCATTTGTGAGAAAACCCTGCATAATAAAATAAAAAACTATTATAATGGTGTCCGTTATTTCTTAATTTGTTTTTTACTGTTGCCCCATACATTTTTCGTTTTTGCTCTAAAAAAATATCCAACCCAAAAAAACTCGAAAATTTTAATTTAAACCGTTCCGAAATCATGTTATATTTCCCATATAAGCTATATGGAAATTTTTGACATTATTCACTTATTTTTTCACACTACTGTACTGACCAATACATTTCTTTTATGTAGAATTGAACGGTCAACGAAGAAAGTCTTATATGATGTTTTGATAATTTCACATATTCCAAAGTTACTTTAGATGAAAATTTTTTCCAAAGTGGATTTTATAACCAATAAATAAAAATAACCAATAAATATAAAGTTCCGTAATATTTCTGTTAGTATATAGCTAAATAAATTCCAAGCAAAACAAACCATATTTTATTAAAATCGATCCACACTTGCAAGAATTCTCAAGTTTTGCACATGCCAGTGGTTAAGTAGGATCGTTACAGCCCAAGCTTAATCAGAGCGTTGAGCGTGTCGTAAGCAACAGGGTATATATTTACAGTACATTTTACCAAAAAATAATTACTTTGAATTTATTGTAAATACGTGCCCTGCTGATTACGCGACGCTTAACGCTCTGATTTAGGTTGTGCAGTTAGTTCATATTCTGCAAAATTTTGCAAACGGTACTGAGTAAACAAAGTATTTTAGAAGTTATATATCTTTTACTATTTATGTTGTGAGTAGCTCAACAGTGCAATGGAGATGCTTTGCTTGTATTATTTTACATTGAAATTAAAAAAAAAATTTAACATTGCCTAATCCGAAACGCTTTTAATAATTTAGGTCCTATTTTAATCGATATAAGATTCACATTTAAAAAACAAAGAAGTATTAGTGTTGCAAAAAACACCCACCAAAATTAAAAAAATCCCAAAAAAATATAATTATCAAAACAAAATCTTTTTTTTAATATGATCATTTCGAACGTATTTGCTTTGTGAATCCAAATTGGTTATTAGGCTAAGGTTCGTAACGTTTAATTCAGAAAAAATTGGGCATGATTAATATTCCAAGGAACAAGGGAAAAATTAACATCAACTTAATTTTTCAACGTACACAGTAGAACAGAGTAGCGCCACTTTCGGAAGCCGCTACACTTCCATCGTCAGTGCTCACGTGTATTTGCTTATCACCACTACTCTGTTCTGCTGTGTACGTTGAAAAATTAAGTTGATGTTAATTTTTCCCTTGTTCCTTGGAATATTAATCATGTCCAATTCTTTCTGAATATGACGTTACGAACCTTAGCCTAACAATAAAATCTTTTTAATTATAATTATCAGCTTTCTTTTGATAAAATTTTCACGAAATATTGGTCAGATCCTTTTCTATTCAATGTTATCATGTTAACAGTCCACAGCCCATATAAATGGGCTATGAACGGAAAGAATCAGCAGTCCACAGCCCATATATGGGCTGTTCATCCATACAAATTAAAAGAGTTTTATAATTGTGGACGTTGAAAGAACATCGTTTATTTGACTTGGACTTCACAGGCCAGACCATAAAAAAGAAAATATGTATGTGAGGCTCTCCTCAGTTTCTACATTGGACTTTTAACGTGTTGATTTTTTTTTTGTCGTAAAGTTTTATATATTATTTTTTCTGTAACTCCCGATTTTGAGTGTGTATATATTGCAAATGGCAAAATGATCTACTCAACTAGACCTACAAGCCTAACCAAGTAATTTTGAATAGATTTTTCACTGTAGTAGCGTGTAATGTATTTGTCATTAATCAAGAGTCTTAGCAGAGTTGTAATGATCTAACCAAAAATATTGTGCTTAAAATTATACGACAAAAAGTCCTTTCTAAAGAGTATTTACATATATCGAGGGTCTATTTTCAAATAGTGCTATCGGAAAAATCACAACCTTACAGGAGAGAGAAAAAACTGTTCGTTTACTTTAAGAGTAATAACTAAATTTTACTTTACAATGTTATTTAAAAACGACGTGTAAATCCTTGGTAGGTTAATTTTTTATTAATTCCCGATATTCGCGCTTATATGTTTGATAGCACTTTTTACTAGTTGAAATTTCGTCAAATCGAACATTGAAATAAGCCGATAGCACTATTTAAACAAAAATAAATCGGTTGCAATACGCTGAAGGGAATTTATATTGTTGGTTGATTACAAATTACAACGTAAATATTATGTACATAATATATTATATTTTCTATCATAAATTTTTATTATTTTTTTATACACAAATATTTTTTATGCATATAGCACTATTTTTATTACCAAAACAACGTGTGTGTTGTTAGATAGCACAATAAAAAATTGATTGAAAAACGCTTTGGAGATATTTTTTTTTCTTTTGGAATTAAAATGATGGATGACAATTCAGTCAGAGAACACGTGGCTACAAAAAACGCATTTTGTAGAAAATTGCAGATAGCACTATTTGAATATAGGCCCTCGATATATCGTCACAGAAAATGCAAAAAGCCCTAGGGATTATTGACAATAATCCATTTATTGATGAACTGTATTCATCTTAGGTAGCTAGTAAGTAAGTAGGCATGTAAGTTCTTTTTATTAACCCTTTGAGGACCATACATTTTTAGCCAAATGAATTTTGAATACTTTTTTTATTTTTACCTTGCACTGCTCAATATTAGTTATGTGAAAATAATTGGGGGTCTAAGTCTCTCCTTCTTTCCCATTTTGCTTGGCAAATATATTTGCCTATTAGGCCATGTCACAGAGTTCAATTCCGTTCGGAAACGGAGTTCAATCAACCGTAATATGGCAAGCCCTAGCTGGAGCACCATAATAGCACCGCCAACAGTCTGGACACAACTGACAAATTTGCGTATTTTAGTTTTCTTTTTCAGGCACCAGATGCTACAAAAATGGGTAGGTTGAATTCCGTTTCCGAACGGAATTGAACTCTGTCACATGGCCGATAGTCTGAAAGGGAATTTTTCACCGCGAAAAATTTATATGAAAAATAAAATAATTTTTATTTTAAGTTGAATATAACTAATTAATATGTTAGATATAAAAGCTGCAGCTCGATGAAATAACAGCTAATTTTTCACGTAGTTGCTTTATCAGCTAGAAATCGGTTTGACATATGGTCTTTGCTACTTCGAATAGTTCCGCATGCCATGATGTAATTTTTCTGCAGAACGTGCATCAAGCTGAGGCTCGTGAAACAATTTTACTTATCTACAAAATTACTAACACTATCGAACACTTTGTATGCTGACGGCGTTTCCACATGCATATGAAGAATAGGGTTTAGAAATTTTAAGTATTCATATGAGAGATATTTCTGAAGTCCTCCGAAAACTGTTTTTTCATAGCAAGGAGTTTGTCTAAAATCAAAATAATTCTCTAGTGGAATAACCAGAGCTGTTTTCTAAGTTTCGTACATCGTTTGTACTCGATGCAATTGGCTCGTTCTTTACTGCAACTCTCGCCTATTTTATTTCAGCTGATTCACTAAAAGAATAAAAACATCACACCAATATATGCACACAACTTAATAAAAATTACCATCGTAACGCACGTAAAATATCTCTTTTGGCTAAATGCAAATAGAAAAAAGTACGTAGGCAAAGAAACAGAACAAAAATAAAGCTTTCAGCTTGGGGCAATAACACAGAAATTGAAAGGAATATGCAGGAAACTAATCAAGTGCAGAAAAATATTGAACAAATCCACATACCGTGATAAAAGTCAAAGAAAATTTTTACTTTTGTTTTGACACAATTATTTTCGATTCGTTGTGGAATTTTTCGTATTGTACAATAATATCGCCAATGTGTATGTCATATTCGAAGGTGGCACAATATATTGGCAAAAATCAAAAGACTTTTGATTTTTATTGTACAATAATGAAAATTTATGTTGCAAAATTGGGCAATATTTCCATTTAAAATATTCTGCAATTTATAACATATAAGTAATTCTGAGTGAATTCAACAAACAGGTGGTGTCGCATGGCTTTTAATTTTAATAAAAAAAATTGCGGACAATCTTGTAGGTACAAGAAACACATAACCGCCATCTTTTTTATTTATTATTGCATAGCTTCTGATTAGTGGTCGCTTTTTAAGTAGAAAAGATATTGAAACGATTCATGCTTTGTTTTATAGGGCAGTAATGATCATTTAATATTGCTATGTTAAACTGTACTGGAATAATTAAATTGCCGAAAAGTGGCCACTTAAAAATTACACAGTTTTGTCTCACTTTTATCGACTTTCAACTGAACCCTGTGTGAACCCTGTTCAATATTAAGCATTGATTTTTTTGGTAGTGAAGGAGGAACCCTTACGATACCATGACATAAGTTTTATTGTGCTAAAATATTATCTTCTGCAAACATAAAGGTGCGAAAATTTATAAATTTTAATAAATGCTCAACTTTGAGCTTCAAGCAAGCCATGTGGGGATACAAATAAAAATCTGATATTTTCAGGAAATATAGGCCAGTACTTCGTTATTATGTCCACTTAGTGCCGTTTTGATATTTTCACTCTATTACGAGATATGATTTTTTTAAGTCCAATTTTTATCAAAAGTAATGCCCAAAACCCGATATTGTGATACAGATAATTATCAGAAATTTTTAGAATATATAGCCTATAGTTTGTTCATTATATGCACTAAGTGACTATCTGTTATTTTCATTTGGTCACGAGATATGATACCTAATGAATACCTAACATAACCTCCTGTTAGATATTCAATAAAAAATTTCAATAAACCTGTTTTATAAGTCGAACACACTCATATGATAATAACGCACATAAAAAAAATAATACAAAAGTAGGTGTGTGTCGTCTCACAAGAACTAATGTACTGTTGTAGTATAAGTCACAAAAAAACAGTTTTGTCTTATTCGGTGGGGGTTGAGCCTAATACTAAAAAAAATATGGATAACACGAATATATTTTTTGTATACAAACGATGAAAGGACTAACAAATTTATAAATTTATTGTAAAATTTTGCACTAATTGTCAATATATTTTTTCATTTAAAGAAGTTTTAATACTTCTCCTGTAAAACTTTTAAAATATTGGATAGGGATTTTTGCATTTTTCGTGACGATATACACATACATATGTATATACATATGTATATACCACTATTTATGCATTTGTGTTTTGTAAAGTTTTTTTATAATGTTTCTGGCTAAAAGAAATGTAGTAAAACCACATAAGTTCTGGTTTGAAAAAACTAAAACAATCATAAAACATGTTACTTGCATTCTCATTCCTTAATTTCTTAAGCAATTAAATAATAATCTTTTTATATATGACTGTTTTCTTGTAGCCTCATGTTTTGAAATATTTGCAATGCTTTTTTAAAAAACTTTTTCTGTTTCTGCTTTTATTGTTCCTTAATTGCATGTAATGTTAATGAAATTTCTGTGGCTTCAATAAATTTCATTTTCAGAGCAATTAAATAAATGAAACAGTTACAAAAACAAACCAAGAAATTTTAAGAAAACACACATTTTGTGGCTTCGCACTAACAAGTCGTTTTTGCAGAAAAAGAACTTCCGACTTTTTTTCTCTATATTAATTTCTGCAGCAATTGGATGCAGCAGCTACGGTAGCGAAAGAAACATGATAAAATTGAAGTATAAAATTATTTTTTCTTTGCAAGAAAAGAAGCAGCACAAAAATCAATTAAGTGAAAATGAAAACTAATGGAAAAAACTTACAAATTTAACACATCTAAACATTTGATAAAGAAATTTAAGCGAAGCTAAATATATATGTAGTTTAATAAACTATATGTTATGAAAAAAAGAGCTATAATCATTTAGAGAGGGATTGAGAGATCACAAGAAAGCAACAGAGAGAAAGAGAGAGGGAAAGCTAGAGGAAATACCGGATATGCGGCTTAATAAACGCGGATGTAACACTCATACAGTTACACCTCTCTTCCTAAAACTTACTTGTAACCTGTATTTTTTACAACATAACAAATTAAAAACAGAAATGCATGAAGATAGTTTTCCACCTATTTTTTTCATCATTTTCATTATAAACGCAAAATTGAATAAAGTAAATGGTTTTTCGCTATATTTTTGTTGTTTCTCCTCCTTCCTCTTCTTTCTATAGTTTATGAACGATTGCACACAATATGAAGTTCAAAGCCAAGTTTAATATTCAAAAATTAGTTTTTTGCATTTAAGCAGAAAATATAAATTTTGCAAACTTACAAAAAATACATAATACTTTACAATTATTATCTGTCTTATTGACGATGTTTGTTGATATGTACATATGAGTTAATTTCAATTTGCAAAACATAAAGAAACCAGAAAAAAAGCAAAAAGAAAAGAAGTGAAAAGTAAAAGTATATTATTTATTGGTAAGTTTGTGGCACACAAGTTTATTATTAAATAACTTTTTTTTCGAACTTATTCATATTGACATTGAATTATTTATAAACGAAACTTTTATATGAAAACTTTGTCAGCGTTTTTTGCTTTTGTTTTATTTGCTTGTTTTTTATAAGAGAATAATAATTTTGTAATTTTAAATGTCGTCACAGAAAAAGCAAAATGCATTTTAAACGTTTTGCAGGAAAAGCATAGAACTTTTTGAAATGAAAAATATATTGACAATTAGTGCAAAATTTTACAATTAATATGTATATAAATTTTGTGCTCTTTTTTTAGTTATATTTTAAAATTTTGCACTAATTGTCAACATATTTTTCACTTAAGCAGGTTTTATGCTTCTCCGGTAAAAGTTTTATGATGTTGGATAGGTCTTTTTGTATTTTCTGTGAATATACGTGTGTATAAGTATGTATATAATGCAACTACACAAAAGGTACGGGTATGATTCAGAATATCGAAGAGATATTTTGCACGGTGCAAGTCCAACAAGTCTTTAAACAGTCATATGTATACATAAGAAGCATTGAGATATGTTTGACATAAATAAGTAAGTTTTCACGCCTCGAATACTTTGATATGTTTTTGATTATTACTCTTTTTATTTACTCAGATATGTACATAACAATAAAAACTCTATTATAATAGCTTAAAAAAATTTACAAATAAAACAACAAAATGCAAAATAGGATTTTATGCTTTTTTAACTGGTTTTATTTAACTTAAGGTATATTTTATTATTTATTTTCGTTTGTGACTGACAAACTTTGTTGTGAGACCGGTCGCTAGTAAATTTGTTACTTAGTCGAAGAAAAAGCACAAGTGTAAGTTGCATTTACATTTATATGAATTAATTTATATACATACAGTACTTTTCGCTTATAGTCACAACCTTTAGTTGCACGCAAGTTGTGGACTATACCGCTAATGTGACTGTAACCCTAATTTACATATACGCCATTCGGAGGCATACAACCAAATTCGCATATAAAAGTTAATAACAAGGAACGTCATCCCTGGTACAAAAAATTAAAAGTGATATTTACTTATAGTGGAGAGTTGGTGACTGGAATAGTAAATAATTCAATGCTTTCATAGTAATTTTTTAAATGGTTTGTGGCTTCAATAATTAAAAAATTTTGTAAAATTTTCAATTGTGACTATAACGCAAATTGTATGTATGAATTTCTGTCTTTGCGAATCGAAGACAGATGGCATATAAGCCAAATGTGCTAATATCGCTAATTGGTCTATAACGTGAATATTTTCTAGGAAATTTGGTAATGGAAGCAATAAATGCAGATAAAATGGACTATATAGTTAATGTGACTATAAACGGTAGTGACTATAAACGGAAAGTACTATATATGAATTTAATTATAATTGAAATATAGATTAAAGCATAACGTTGTTTTACGAATTGAAATGAAGCTGAAATGTGTATTTGATTTACTAGGCCGTCCACCGTATAACATTTTCTTTAATTCCAATAATTTTTTAAATAAGGGTTCGCATTTATTAAAAATAATATAAAAATAGCTTTATGCAGCATAATTAACTTTTTTTTTTTGATGTCAAAACCAAGTTAAATCACAGTAATCCTGGGCAAAACTAGTGTTTACGTTTTTCTGGGCAAATGTTTGAAAAGTGTAACCGTACCTTTACCCTGTTTGTCGGGTCAAATCTAGTAATTAAAAATTTTCCCCCTTCATGCTGACCGATTGATCTGAAACTTGGTAAGCGCCTTTACTTTTGATTACAATTGAATATTGTGCTTATAAAAGTGGGATGCGCCACGCCCATAAAAATTAATATTTAGCTTTAGCCCCTTCCTGTTAACCAATTGATCTTATATATGGTATTCCCCTTTACTAACGATGACTTTAAAATTTTTCATTTAAAATAATACTTAATTTTAACCCCTTACTGTTAACCGATTAATCTAAGACTTTGTAGACACCTCTTCTTACAATGACTACAATTGTGTAATTACAAAAGTGGTCATATAGCCACGCCTATAAAAAATAATACTTAGTTTTAGCCCCTTACTGTTAACCGATTGATCTGAGATTTGGTGGAGACCTTTACTTTAGATGACTATATAATTTTGTAGTTAAAAGAATGGGCGGAGGCAAGCTTATCAAAAGTAATATTTAGTTTTAGACCCTTCCTGTTAAGCGATTGATCTGAGATTTGGTAGATACCTCTACTAATTATAAAAGTAGGCGGCGCTACGCCTATAAAGAGTAATACAAAGTTTTGGCCAATTCATTACCTTTACTTTTGATTACTAGACAATTTTGCAATTAAAAAATTAGGCTTTGCCGAGTCCATAAAAAGTAATATTGACTTTTACCCCCCTCCACTTGACCGATTGGTCTGAAATTTGGCAATACAATTTAGTGTTAAAGCAATGGGCGGGGCCACTCCCATAAAAAGTAATATTAGGTTTTACCACCTTCCTGTTGACCCATTGATCTGAAATTTGGTGAACACATTTAATTTTATGACTGATTGATCTGATAACGTTACGACTATGTGTATTCAGAATTATTGTAAATCAGAGATAGCCGCCGCCCAAAAATGAAGAATTTTTCATTTGTTTACAAACACTTCGATATGAATATGAAATAAAAATGTTGGACTACTATAATAAAGTACGCAATAAAAAATTGCAAATCCTAAAATGTCGCCCTGTACAAAATGGGGGACTATACTCATGCATATATATTGTCAGCCCCATCAATATGGGTATAAAATGAAAGCGCTTGGCTACTAGAATGCAGTACACCATGAAAAAAACTATAGTCCAAGTTACAGTCCGAAACAAAATGCCAGATCATAGACTTTAGATAGGACATTAAGCGAAAAACTTAAAAATAAAATAGTTTAAAAAAAATTTTTAGTTAAATAGTTTTATTGCAATGAAACATAATAATGATGCAGATAATGCACTAAAAGCCACTCTCCTCGCCAACATAGGGCATTGATCAGGAAAACACCATTAGCCAAGAAAAGTCGAAAAGCTGCACTGCTTTATAACGATAATTTCAAGAGGCCTATTTTAATTGCGCGTAGAGTCAGGGTGCAGGAAAGTTACGAATCGGTAACATTTATGACCAATTTGCGCCACAAAAAGGCTTTGGGCCATTAAGGGGAACAGCGGAGACCCTCCTGACAAATTCATCCACTACTTTGTTGCCCAGATGACCACTGTATTCAGGTATGCAATAAAAGAAAACCTTGTTTCCTATTGATAGTGAATTAAAGCACTCTAAAAGAAGCTTGGAACGAGGGGACTTTAGAGCTGACTCACTCACTATCGGCAAAGATTGATATATTCGCGCTCTTAAATAACTTATTTGAAGTAATGTGAACACACTTGAACGCACGAGAGTTTTACGTTGCGCCCAAAGACACCACAGCCAACTTCATCTGGCTTTGGTTCCATCCATATAGCGTCGCACATATACTCCTGGAATCCAAGGAGGACAGTTTTCTTTCCACGTAGCCCTAAGCGGAAGTGTGAAATTAAATCTTCTGTCGAACCTCAGCTTAGAGTTTATCCTGCCGCTGGGCATATTCAGCAGCTCCCTGCAGGAAACTGTACTCAGGATCGATGAGTGCCCCATGTACACACAACAGACAAAATTTCCGTGATCCATCCTAGAAGCAGCCATTGCCGCAAAGGATCTGATAAAAACTTTTATGGAAGTTAATCCAATTAAGCCGACAATGGCCAAGATTGGACATTAAGACGCGCCAAGCTCTGGGCCTTACAGTGTTGAAGTTTGTTTTTTTTTAACTTTATAACAAGTTATTTATATGCATATTTTTCTTTATAAACTCCTTATTTGTCGTCTTTTCTTCTTAACCAAAAAAAAATATTTTTTCTCTTTTTGCTACCTAAAATGTACATATGTTTACAGCTTGTGTTTGGTATTTATAACACTATGTGACAAATGAAGACTTTTGGAAAAACACACGGACTAGACAGCACATGTTCGATTGCACTACCACAGGTTAGTAAAACCCAATGCTTAGTTTGGCGAATTTGGTAGTCATTTTTATGTATCTATCCATATTCAGATTATATTTATATGTTCACAAAAGTGGTTGAGCTCTACCAGAAATACAACTTTGCAAGATACTGTTAGTAAAAAATTAAGATATTCTAAAGATATTCTAATTAAGTGAAAAAAAAATGTTTTCTTTAATTAAAAAAAAGTGCGCGATAAAATTCTTTTTTGGCCCAAAATGTTAATAAAATCTATTTAGCTACGTTATTGCCATATATAGTTAAGCGGCATTACCAAGTCTGAATTAGCTGTTGGCCAAAAACTGATGACACCTTTTTTGAGAGCCCACTGATTTTCAGAAAGTTTGGAGGCCCACAAAAAAATTACCCGCCAAATTCGCCAAACTGAGTACAGGGGCTTAGTACCCTTTGATAGTAGATTCGAACCTATACTGTCAAGTCCGTGTATTTTTTGCATTGTTGCACTGTGAAATTATATAATTAAATTATTTTTGCTTTTCCATTGTTTATTAATAGCAAATGGTGTTTTTGTTTAATTTTTAAGCTTTCTGTTTTTATTATTATAAGCCCCTTAGAAGTATATTTTTTTAAGCTAATTGATGCCAATAGAGCGAAATAATTATGATAATTATTCCTTCTTTTTGTTTTCTTATATTTTATCATATTTTTGTGCTTCTTTCATTCCGCAATTTTTTTATTTTTGAAGTTTATGAGAAATGTATGTAAATTAATTTCTATTCCAACTAAATATGCATATCAATTAGAAAGAAGAACTTTCGATTGTTGTTTTGTAAAGAAGGAAGAGTTAAGAAACCGTTTTTGGCATTATTTTCATTTATTTTTGGCAGCATGATTTTTAAATTTCTCGTTTTTTTTTGGTAAATATTTATGTATGAATATATTTATGTGTTTTAATATAGGTATTTATTTAGCAACCATCTTCATTGCGAAGTAATGAATTAAGAAATAAAAATATTTTTCGTCACTTCCAAGCTATCATTTTCATTTATTGGGGGCAATTCAGTACTTACCAAGCACGATTACATATAACGAACTAAAATTCCGTGAGTTTTACATAAGTGTAATAAGAAGTAGGAAATCAGTAGCGGAATTCAGTAATTGATGCAAATGGTAATGCTATGAAGACTAGACAGAAAAAAATAATAATTATTTTTAATTAAAACATTCGTTGTGCCAAGTAAAAAATTAATTAAATTTTCACCTGTAAACGAATTGCTAATATTAAGTAATGTTGCCTTTAATAAAAATGCTACGATATTTGCCATTTTTCACGGAAACACTTGCAACGAAACACATTTTTCTTCATTATAATTAAGGCAGACGAATACATTTAAATATACAAAATATGGCCCAAAAATACATATTATTTTTTTTAGTATCACGTACAGATTTATTTTTAATGGGCTTAACTTTTATTCCCACAAGATATATCAGTATATTTTATTCTAACACGATCAACAAAATGCTAAAATAGGCATGACAAAATTACCTTCAAACTTTTTTTTGTAGTTTTTTGATTCGATCAACTCTTTCGGAGTTATT
Organism: Panzeria rudis; assembly: GCA_956483635.1. Classification (NCBI taxonomy): domain Eukaryota; kingdom Metazoa; phylum Arthropoda; class Insecta; order Diptera; family Tachinidae; genus Panzeria; species Panzeria rudis. Next base: position 73,213,412 of record OY101448.1, on the reverse strand, counting down.
CACAAATTTGTACCGGAAAAAATTCTTTTTAATGCAAAATTAAAATTTTTTCTTTCCAAAAACTCATAAAAAATGTAAACCTAAAAAACTCGAAATTTTAACTGCTGTTCTTAAGGGCAAGCGTCTTAGGAACAAAATAAGCTATATATGAAATAAGCTATATATAAAAACCAATTGATAAATGTTGATTTTATTAGCAATTAAGTGAAACACACCCGACACTTAAAATGTACTTTCAACATTAAATTTATTTTCGGAACCCAGTACACTTCCATCATCAGTGCTCATATGTATCTTGGTTATCACCACTTGTGAGGTGGCTCTGTTGAATGTGCTTGCAATTCTTATATATAAACGTTTCGTGAAAATGGCATACGCGAATTAAATCACTACTAAATTTATGTTAATTTGATGTGCTATTAAAACAAATTCTAGTATTAGTTTATAGTTAGTTTGCGTAGTCTAGCAAAAAATTATCGGACTGGAGCAGGAGCAGGGTTAACTCCCTTACAGAGTAACAGTTAATTGTCATTAACTCGAAGTGAGTTACTTTGCAGCTAGTGTGTCAAACAGAAAATTTACTAAATAGCAGCAAAAGGAAAGATACCTTGCACCAATTATTAATTATCTCATATCTACAGAAATACATCAGTAAAAGTCTTCAAGGGTCGGAAGGGTATATTATATACGATTTTTTTAATTCTTAAGTTTATCCCATTAATTTTGTATGATATGAGACAATTAATAGCACTGAGCAACATTGAAAATGCTTCACAGACCAAAATAGCGGATTCTTATTTAATTTCATTAGATAAATTCAGAAATCACCATAATAATTTCCGATTAGATATAGTTGTTAATTTTTCTATACCAGAACAATTACAACAGTAGGGTTTCTTAAATTTGATGTGGGGTACTTTAAGAAAAATTTGTAGTTTCCAGCGAAATCCTGTAGCTATAGGGGGGGGGCGGGGTTTTTTCTGTAGAACCGACACATAGTGCTTCCTTCCCATATAACAATGGGACAAAAATAGTATAAGTTATCCGAGACCAATGACGTTCGGTACACTGTAATAAGTTAAAGTAGTTAATAAAAATATGAAGTTTTCAAAAAATCGGTACAGGAACTCTTATAGCTCCTATATAACCTTAACATTGAAAATTGAATTGAAGACACATTCTTCATTAGAACTAGTTATGAAATATTCTATCTACCAGCAATAGCACTATTATTAATTATCCAAATTTTTAGCTTATTCGCTGGAAGCAGCTGTTTTTCCCCCTCATAGTTTTGCTTCACTTAATCATAAATAATGAAACTTAAGACATAAGGTTTTTGCATACAGGTAACCTCACAAGTGAAGCTTAACAGTTGTATCATAAAAGCTTTTCCAGATATGAAGGTATAAAAGTGCATATTTTAGTACCTATTCACTGACTCACTCGCTCACTCATCAATATTCCACTATCCCTTTCAGACCCAGCTTAATCGATTGTGCGATCTGCCTTAATTTACCTTTAACTATATGAAAAGCTATTTATTTTGCTTATTACCGGCAAACAGTGATTGTGAGGGCTTGTTTCTATTGTAAAAATACAAACAGAAAAACAAAAACATAGAAAAACAAAAAAATATAGCTTTAGTTTGATTGTGTCTTTCAACAAGTGTAGACATGCGTCCAAAAGGTGGGTGTTTTATTTTAATGCTTTTGAAATAAATTCTAAATTTTGTAGTTGATAACTGTAAAATGATTTTTGCAACAACTCATTTAATTTCTGTTGACATTGCGCATAGCAACATCCAGTCAGCACGCAAGAAAATACAGATAGCACAATTGTGTTAGTCAGGCACAACTTGACATTTGGTTTTGTACTCACATTTGTGCTATCTCATTATTTTACAGGGAAATTGTTTGATTTGAATGATGATACTGATGTTGAAGCAGTATTAAATATCTTAAATGATTCTGATGTTGAATTCAGTGATGACGATGATGTTGCTGATGAAACATGGGCCCCTTTTAACATTCTTAATTCACAAGAAAGTGATGAAAGCTCAGAAAATGAAAACATTCTCCCCGGTACGAATGATCAACCAAGTACATATGTTGCTGAACAATCAAACTCCTTGGACCTTCCACATACATCACAAAAATCATCAGTGTCTCGATCAAAAATAAACAGACACGTTATATGGAAAACTTTACCGTTCTCAAATAGAGAACATCCAATAACATCTGGTTGTCAAAACGAGATAAATGTGAAAACTCCATTGCAATATTTTGAGCGCTACTTCCCAGAAATCCACTACGAGGACGTTGTTAAATATACTAAAATGTATGTATTGACTAAACGTGGCCAGGAAGTGCGTTACGTGCCATCGGATATTAAAAGATTTTACGGTTGTGCTATAATAATGGGATGCCTTAGCTACCCTGCCATAAGAATGTACTGGGCGAATGAATCCAAGATTCCTGCCATTTATAATTCCATGTCTCGTGACAAATTTCTTCAGTTACGTTCAGATGTACACTTTGAAGATTGTTCTGCACCAAACTCGATGAATAAGTTCTGGAGAGTTCAACCTGTTATAAATATGATCAGAGAACGATGTAACGAATTAGCAACGCAAATCACCAATTATTCGATCGATGAGCAAATGATCCCCTTCACAGGAAGATGTCCCGCACGTCAAGTAATTCGGTCCAAACCCCGACCTGTTGGGTTAAAAAATCTTGTGTGTGCTACTTCCAGTGGCATTGTAGTGGACTTTGAAATTTTTCAAGGTGCTGGTACATTTGAAGATTGTGGTCTTGGGCACGGACCATCTATAGTCCTCAGGCTAATTAAAAACCTACCAAAAGGCAGCCACATATATATGGATAGATTTTTTACAACAATTCCACTCTTCGAAGCGTTACACGAAATAGGCTACTATGCAACAGGTACAATCATGGCTAATAGAGTACCGAAAGGTGTAAAATTTCCTGAGGACAAAGCTATGAGTCGGGGAGATATTTCGCAATTCGTTAACGAAAATGTAGCTGTTGTGAAATGGAAGGACACAAAGGGAGTGATGGTGGCATCAACTATTTGTGGCAAAGAACCTGTTGGAGAAGTTGATAGATGGAACAAAAACTTAAAACGCCGTTGTCCTGTCCAGATACCATCAGTTATTCAAAAGTACAATGCCTTTATGGGAGGAGTCGATCTTTGTGACCAAATGTTAGAGTACTATAGAATAAAATTAAAAACAAAAAAATGGACTGTCAAAATGTTTTTTCACCTAATGGATTTGGCAATATATAATTCTTGGATGGAATATAGAAATGATTCGAAACTTGCTGCATTGCCGAACTCAAAAGTTAAATCTTTTTTGGCTTTTAAAATGGTACTTGGAAAGGTGTTAGCGGCTTCTTTTGAAGCTCCTGAAAACGTACCAATATTTCAGCTCCCTGATGATTTTTATGGAACAAAATATCGCCCACATGATGCTCCTGATGACATAAGATATGACCGCTATGACCACTGGCCAGTATTCTCAGACGAACCGCCACGCTTATGCCGAAATAACTGCGGAAGTCGTTCAAGAGGTCGTTGCCAAAAATGCAAAGTATCGCTCTGTTTGGCCAAAAACAAAGACTGCTTTCAAAAATACCATACAAAATAAAAATAATAGATAAATGTTTGAGATATCTACCCATTTTTTGAGACTGAATTTTTTCGTAGTTCCTTTTTTATTTGTTTTTTATTTGATTTTTGTAGATTTTAAATATATTTTTTAGTTCTTTAAGGCCATGAGCTATTTGCAGTTTTTAAGTTTAATAAACGTTAAAAAACATAAAAGAAAAGCTTTTTAATTGGAAGTTATTTTACAGCTCTTAACCCAAACCACACAATTGTGCGATGTCCTTTTTGCAGAAAAGGACCTGGTGAAAATATTTTTTGAATCAATCGTATACCATATAAAACAATAGTTTTTTGATTTCTATGATTTTGTTTAATTAATTAGTAAAATAAGGTACAGGTCTGAAAGGGCTATAGCTAGAAAAGTGAAATTCGGTATACATGCAGGCCTTGGTAAGCAATTAACTAGAAAAATCTGAAAACTGGCACGTTTCATCTGGAGGGGACTAGAGTGTCCCTTCTTTGTATGACGCACTTCCATTGTAGCTAGAAGGCTTAAATCTGGTCCACAGTTAGATCCCGATGAGGAAATAGTCTCAGACAAATCTAAAAGCAGACACTTTCATCTGCGGGGGACTATAATGTCCCTTATTTGTATGGATCACTACCACTATAGCCAGAGAGCAGAAATTCGGTATACAGGTAGATCTTGGTGGAAAGTACTAAGTAAAATCTGAAAATGGAAATTTTGTATCTAGATGGGGTTAAGGTGCCCATTATTTGTATGGGGTACTTATCATAACAAATAAAAATTTTAGGTGGACTGAGACATGTACCTCCATTGAAAGAAATTCTTAGTTTTCCTATATCTACACAACAATCGGTTAGTAAAATACATTGAAAGGGCTAGTGTACTATAAAGAAATCTCTCCTATTCTAAGTCTATCAATTGTTCATCTAGCAAGATCGTCTTTGGAACTAATTCTGTACACGGTGGAAATACACCGGATTGTAGCTGGTATATTGTTATAAATATTATTCAAACTGCAAACTATAATAACTTTCGGTGAATTCATAAATGCAGTAAATTTGTGCAGCAAACTATTGCAACTGTAATTAAAATGCTGCCGTAGCTGCAGAAATCTGCGACAGTACTTTCAATTGTTTTGCGGAAAAAAGCTTTTGACGAAGAAAAGTATTGCGAAGTGATGGTTTTTGAACGCAGACCTTTGATTATTGCGCAATTACTGAATTTACGAATGTACCCTTTATTGTATACCTAAAAATTTTGCAAATATATCCAATATGTAGTAAAATTAGATATGTTAAATTGTGTATTTTAGCTCAACTGCATGATAATCATGAAACAAAATTCCTTATATATTTTGCAATATTTTTTATCAGCTAACTAAAATACCAAAACAAATAAAACCATATGTGAAAGAGCTTAAAATATTAACTGCTTAACTACTAAACGACCAACTGCTACTCATAATTATTATCAACATACACAATTATTTAGAAGAAATGAAAGTATAAGTTTTACTATTGATACCGAAACCATAAGCGCACAAATTGCTATATTTTCGAATAAAACTGCTTTACAACTTTCAACAAAACTACATGACATTATCAGAACCTAAACTTTTTTTCGTTTTGTCATTTACAAACCAAAAACAACAATAAAAAAATCGTTTTTATTTCTTGCTAAATTATTAAACGAAAAAATAAAACGAATAAAATGAGAATAAAACTGAACCACAATATTTGCATTTCCTGTATATTTTCTGTTACAAAATGTACATTTTTATGTAAATTTTCTGCAATTGTGGTTTTAAGTACTAGAAGTGTGTGTAGAAAAGATAGGTAAAGGCTACTAAAGTTGGGGTACATAATATTAACATATTTTCCTCCTTATTACCACCTTTATGCCACCTTTTCCCCACATTAGCACGAACAAAAAAAACTTTGAAACTCTTTTTCATAAACGACTAAGTCTCTATGCTGTTTAGAGAAATTCCAAAGCTCTGATTCGATAGTTTGTAGTTTTAGGTATATGATATCTCCCCATATATAGCTTAAGTCCAAAGATTGCTGAATTTACAAAAGCCTTTAAAATATCTTGCTTTATTGCAGCTTTTTTTAGTGAAATGTTAGCAATTTCTTAAGAAATATTAAAGCTTCTGTAACTTTTATAATTGCAAGATCATATTCTCGATAATGTAATTCGATTGAAAAATTCTACATATTTATAATAACATTCTAATTTGACTATTCTACTTCCTTATGCCACTTTATGGAAAATCGTAATTTCAGTACATTTTTTCCTTTAACCGACATATGATAAAATTCTATGATTGTAATCGTTTTTATTTCCAAATTTTTATTTTTTTTTGTTTATACGAATACTTTTAAAAAGCCAAGTATTTTGTGTGTATATGAGTGTGTAAAAGTTTATTCAAACTATTTTCTATCTATAAGTACTTAAAATTTTAATGTGCATTTCTGCTAAGCTCTAATGCAAATTGTTACAATTGAATAAACATAGAGATATGTACTCACATACTTACACACAAGCAGGCTATTGTGCATAATCATGTGTAAATATTACACTGAATACATGTGTGTGAACATTTGTAGTTACTCTGTAGGCTCTGTTGTTAACGACGACATCGATGATGTCTGGAAGACAACCAATGATTTGTCGCCTATAAAATACATTTAGAAATAAGTATGACGACACATACTTAAAATACAAAAATTTGTGCTAAAAAGCATTATTAACGACAAGATGAAGGACAACCGCATGCAATATGACGTCTGTACAGTTTTAAGAGTAAGAACTGCATCGAAGTTGTCTTGCTTCCATTTATGCACATTAAAAAGGTAACATTGCCCACAAGACGTGTTTTTATAAAGTTTTCTGAGTACTTGGCAGCGTCGAGCGGTTTCTTCTTTCAGCGTTGCCAGAATTATGATTTTATCATATTTTTGATGCTTTTTAAACCAAAATATGAGTTGATGATTTTTTCCCTAAATGATGATTTTTTCTTCTCGCAAATTAAGATTTTTTTATACTTGTTATATGTACATCGTCACAAAAAATGGAAAAAGCCCCATCTGATATTCTAAAAGCTTTACAGGAGAAGGATGAAAGTTGTTGAAATGAAAAAAATATATTGCCAAGTAGTGCAAAATTTTAAAATATAACTAAAAAAGGACCAACAAATTTATATATTTCTTATGAAACTTTGCACCAATTGTCGATATATTTTTCATTTTAAACTTTTAAACTGTTAGATATAAATAGTTATTAAGAGATATCATGCCTCAATGTATAATTTTAAAACGTTCTTAACATAAAAGTTTATTGAAGTAAAGTATTTTAAATTTTGGACCATATTTCCCCGTTCTATGAATTCGGTTAGTTCTTTTTCGGTTTTAGCGAATTTTAATGTATAGGGGTACAACTATCGAACTTAAGTGAAACTCGGAAATTCATCAGCTTTGAAAGATGGTTTTGAATGACAAAACTATCAATCATGTTCGATGAAAAAAAAAATTGTGGGATATACAAAGTTTAATGCGCTAAATTCAAAGAATTTATAAATTTTTTTCTATCATGTACAGATTTTGTTAATGGGTATGACTAATATTTAAAATATGTGCGTCAGAAAACGGATTATCTGATTTGAATAAATAAGCCAGTATTAACTTTTTATATTTCCAACTGTTTCGTAGCTCTTCAGAAATTACCGGCGAATTTTTTTTTGTTGAAAAATTAATTGTTTGTTTTCAAAAACTCATAAAAAAATTAAAGCTGCAAAAATTTTAAATTGTTATCATTAGCCTGACAGGTAGAATAACTAGAAATAAAAAAGCGATAAATCATGAACACCAATGGACAAATGCTGATTTTATTCGCAATTAATTGAAGCAGGTCAATTGATAAAAATCACTATTTCCATACAACAGGAAAATTTTAATTTGTATGCGTGTATTAGTTCGCTCAACTAATTGTGAATAAAATCGACATTTGCTTTCGATTTTAATGGCTTATGGCTTATTTTATTCCTAATATACCTACATAGCTTCTTTTTTAATTTTTTTCATGACTTTTTGAAAACGAAAATAAGTTTCATTTTGCATGAAAAAAGCATTTTTTGCCGCTAGTTTCTGAATAACTCCGAAGCAGTTGGAAATTAAAAAAAAATATAGATATGAATAACTTAAAGGTAATTTTATTTTTTTTAGTGCATTATTTATTGAAATTGGACAAACCATTCTCGAGTTAGCGTAAAATATACTGATGTACATAGTGAAAATCTTAGTCATGCCCATTAAAAAATTTGTACGTGTTAGGAAAAAAACAGAGCACGGATTTGTGCATTAAAGTTTGTATATTCCACATATTTTTATTTAAAAGCTGGAAAAATGTTTTTTTTTATACCAGTGCATATAGTCGTGTTTTCTGAGTTTTTTACGCGGTAGAAGTGATTTTGTCGCATTTTTATATGTTCGTACAGTAATGGTGATATTTTGTATACTTCGCTGATTGCTCCCGATTTTCAAACTTTATCACGAATTTTTTACAAGTACCTTTTTAATATTGCTTGTCAAAAAAAATAGTAACTCTCCTATCTAGAAGTATATATGATTTCCTTCATGACATCTTAAAGAACGCGTTTTTGTTTTAGTTTGCTGTAAAAGTATCATTGTAAAAGTATTTGGAATAAAAGTTGGTGATAATTTTTTATATCAAAATATGATTTTTATATCGCTAAATAATGACTTTCTTCGAAAATCTGCTGGCAATGCTGGCCGCGAGTGCCCTCTAAAATTAATGATGTTGCGGGCTAGAGGATTTGGATGCGAATCGAGCTTTTTTTATATTCGAAAATGTCGTCAATAGTTGGCTGAGACTGCCGTCAATGCATCGTCGATGATAGATACTTATTTCGTACATGTATCGACGATGTCCCGAATACTTGGCCTACGGAGTATGTTTGTATGCTTAAAATACTTATTAACGTGTGTCTGTAAGTTAAATATTTCTACCAGCAGAATATGTTTTTGCAATTGCTGGAGCTTATGTATTTTTCAACTTTTTTTTAACAATACGAAATAAACTTTAGTGTGGTTTAGATTATTTAAAAATATACATATAAGGGAAGAGCTTAAATTTAAATTATACTAATGCTCTTTCTTAAATTGTATAATATTTTTAAAGGAACAACCATTATCATAAATTGGCAAATATAAATTCATTTTCAACAAAATCTAAATTACAAAGTTAAAACTGCTGATAATGGTAGATAATATAAAAATGCGTATCAGCGTTTTTAAAGTTTACATCTAGCACTTATTTTATGGGGAGTTAGATTCGTTTTCAAAATCGGTTTTAATTTAATTTTTCAATCAAATTATATTTTTATTTAGAGAAAAATGTAACAAAGAAAATTTTTACTGCACGGAAGGTTGAACTTACCCGAACCCGAACCGAACAAATTGGAAAGTAATACATTTACAACAGATCGCAAGTAGATTTCAATTGGAATGTTTTTTTAAAATCTCAATCGTTTATACCAACCTTTTCTGACTTTTTTTATTTCACTGCCAAACTCTATTAAATAATTAAGCTTCAAAACCAATACAAACGTTATGAGGTTTATTTTTAATACAATATGAATAAACCAGTGTTGTAGTTCCCATATTTAACAAGATTTTATCAAAATCCAGTAAGGAACTAGGTTTTATTTTGTGGGAAATCTAATAAAAATAAACTAGATTTTGCCAGAAATCTCGTTTGAACTAGATTTTATTCCGATGTAGTTGTACTATAATGACCATTATTACAACTCGGTAGTAAGGTAGGAGATAGCTACACGCACTTTTAGGAAAAGTGAGTTATAAAATGACCTTTAGATTTATTTTGTTATAACTTGCCTGTAAAACAAAAGATATCTTCTTCAAAGTATGGCTATAGCCGAGCATTAACCATTATTGTTAATGGTTAAAGAGCTGAATGGCAACGCCATACAATTGTATTTACTTGATAAAGTAGAAAGTATGGCAACATATGAAAATGTGCCAACTTCATATAATTAAACCTGCCGATAAAAGTTATAGATATAATGAACTAGCTTATAATTTAGTGCTAACTTTTAGGTTAAAGTAAAGTTGTAATAATGAAAAGCTATTTATTAATCCGATAAAATCAAAACTTTAACTAAAGCCAAGTTGTAATAATGGCCCTACGTAGCTTAGAAGTTATAGACTTCTATCAACTTTTAATGAAGAGCTATTTATTAATCCGATAAAATCAAAACTTTAACTAAAGCCAAGTTGTAATAATGGCCATACGTAGCTTAGAAGTTATAGACTTCTATCAACTTTTTTTAAATTTACTTTGTGTTGTTAGTTTATATGATGGCAGGCGGTGGCGACTTTTGTAGCACCAAATATAGTAGGCGTGAATTTGCGTACTTGCATCTCTTGATAATTTTTTAAGAAATACTACACAGAAAGTGACTCAAAAAACATTATTTTTAAGCTTATTTCTTCCTTCTATCACACATAAGAGTTTAATCTAAAAGAAAATAATAATTGATGTCAAACAAAATACTTTTTTGAGATAATTCTTAGCCGCATAAAAAAACACTTATTATATGACTTTGAAGCTGGCATTTCATTGGCAAAACACTTTAAAGGCAATTATAAAAACTTTTAAGGAAAACAATTATTGTTTTTCAAAGTATACCTCTTCTTTCAAGTTCATATCTTAGAGATCATATCACAAGTAAATGAAAGAAATAAACTCAAGTTCTTCCGCGTCTTCTTAAAAAGTTGGTAAATATTTTTTTTATCAAAACTTTAGTCAATTAAAAATTCATTGCTAAATAAAACAATAATTATTAAGACGTCATAGGCACAAACCAAAACAAGTAAAACAATAGGAATTTTTTATTAGCTTTGTATGCTGTAAAAAGCAAAGTCGAAGTTAAGTAATATAATAAAAACTGCAAATTGTAAGAGAGATAAATGAAGAGAAAATATAAGGAGTGTTAACAGTTTAACATGACAAAACTATGTGTTAAATAACAATTTAGCTAAGCCCAACTAGTTCAACGATAATGTCAGTGCGTGTTTTAAACAACATATTTTGAAACATTAAGAGATTTTCAATATCCATCAAGTACTCTTTCGAAACATCATTTATTAAAACTGTGAACACTCTCAATATTTCAACAAAATATATAATAAATTCTGTAGCTTAAGTGGAATATTTATCCTTTAAACATTAACGAAAACCTAGAAAAACTAGATGTAAAAATTTTTTTACTAAACTATTCTCACTTTTGGGTTTTCCATTTACTATTATTATATACTCTTTTTTTCATAAAAGGTAAAATAACAATATTACAAGCTAAGCCAAAATAGGACATTTAGTATTAAGCATGGGAAGCCATACCTATTTACCAACAAGTTTTCTACAAAAAGTATACAATTTTCCATTATTCTACCTTGTTAGCTTTGGCTGAAAACTTTCACGATAATATTGTTGCTCGTTTTAGTTAAAGGACAGAGAGAAAAGGAAAAACTTGAAAATTTGTTTAGTTTTAGTTTTAAGGTGCTTCAAGTTTTCATTTCAAACTGTAAACCTTAACTTCTTCATGATTGTAAAATAGTATTTACGTAAGAGATTACCCTCAAGTATTAGCGAAGTTAACCCATTAGATGACAGAGAACAATTGTGAAATAGTTTTGAATTTTGTAGATAACTTAGTTAATAGTTTATCTTGAAGGCACATTATATAAACAGTATTTCACTTATAAGTTTTTGGGGGAACATATGGTCAATATATGGTTTGAGAAGTCACGCTCACTTTATAATTTATAAATGCGAGTATCGTATTCCATCTACCCTATGAAAGCTACTAAGGCGGGTTAAGATTTGTTACGGAGTAGATTAGAATTTATACTAAAAACTTTTAAAAATCGTTAATAAGGAGGGTGGAGGAAAATAGCGTTATGTAAAATGTGCTCAGCCCCTAAGATGTCATCACAATAAAGGTTAGTCAAATCGCTTTAACCCAGTAAAATTGCAAGTCATTAAAATAAACTATTTTCAGCTTTGAAATAATTTATTTTAGTCTTACAAACATTTGCAAAACTATTGTTCAATATTTTTCAATTATCTATTTACTTAGATTATTTAATATATTAATTAAATCAGTATTTATGATAATCGGCTTATATATATATATATATATATATATATATATATATATATATATATATATATATATATATATATATATATATATATATATATATATATATATATATATATATATATATATATATATATATATATATATATATATATATATATATATATATATATATATATATATATATATATATATATATATATATATATATATATATATATATATATATATATATATATATATATATATATATATATATATATATATATATATATATATATATATATATATATATATATATATATATATATATATACATATATATACATATATATATATATATATATATATATATATATATATATAATTTTTTTTTAAAGCAAAGCTTTTAATAGATTTTAAGGGCCTGTCCCACGATGGCGGCAGTCGATGTCATTCTCTATAATAAACATTTTAAATTTGTTTTTGTTTTCAATATATATAAGAGAACTACATCGACTTGTCGACATCGTGGACCAGGCCCTAAGTCAAGATAACATATAATTTTTTGCAAACAAAAACGACTACTAACCAGGCATATGAGCGTGGAACTACCACTCTGTTACTAAACTAACGTTAAAATGTGAAACACGTCTACTTATTTCCGGTCTACCACACCGATGTAGAGCCTACAAAACTTATATTATTTTAAAACATTTTTAATAAAACTCCCTTCATTGTGAGAAATTTATATTTTAGTAATTTCAATAAAAATTGAAGAAAACGCTTTTTCAATAGTGACTAATAGTCTTTAATTGCGATCCTTGTAAACTATGGTTAAATTCTGAAGAGATAAAAAACATAAAAAAATATATTTCTAAAAAAAGCACACAAACCAAAGTTCAATAGTTCCAACAAAATAATACGGGAAATTAAAAATATATATTTACTAAATCTAAAAATAGCACAAATTTATAATTTTTGTGCATAATATAGCATACGCAAAACTGTTGCTCCAATACTCACGTCGGTCTTCCAGACCAAATATTGCTCCGTGCGCACATGTCTTACTTGTACAGACTTTATAGCCGCACTAAATTGAAGTTTCTTAAGTATTTATTGATGAAACTAACAGCAATTACAATACACTCCGGGTTTCGTTCATAAGAACAAAATTAAAATTTTATTACTCGGTCTAATTAACCGTATGCGTGAATAAAGGAAGGTTAAACACAATTTCAAACAAATTGTGTGTGTGTGTGTAAAGTTTTATAATAATCGCCTATGTAGAAGTAATTTGGAAAGTAAAAGTAATTCAAAAAGAATATTTAGACTTCTTTAGAGCGGAAATGCCCATATGCTTAATCGTAATTAATATATCCCTTTCATCAAAGACAATTTTTCGAATCTGCTAATACTGTGATACTGAGGAACGTATTGGCGAAAAAATTAAAGAACGCAAACAATAAGGAAAGCTAGCCAGATTTGGACATACCTCAGACGAGAAAATGGTTTCGCACGTAAGAAGGCCAGTTATTTATATACCACAGAGTAGAAAATTTTTGGCAAAACAGAGAAACTTAATTAAGCGGAAGACTCATTTCATTAGGATTTATTTTCTTGTCAGAGTTATTTAAATTTTTAAATTATTTCCCCAAAAATTTGAAGTTAATTTATTTTGTACTTGGAAGTTATTATATTTTCCGGCCAGGACTTTTTTTTTTTTTTTTTTTGGAGTTATTTCATTAGAACTTATTTCATTTGGAGACTATCTTTAGGCATGCATCTGAAAATTCATATTGTTCTGATATCGGTGAAACACAGAAAAAAAATGGTTTTTTCCATACAAAATACTTTGGTCGAATATATGTATATGCTTGGCCACAAAATGAATTTAACCAATTTTGTGTGCATACAGTGGATTTATGACCTATGGTGAAAGCAGCACAACTAAAACATATATGAACTGTGTGGATCATTGTTGCTGGAAAATAAATCAAATGTTCCTCCTTTAGCATATTGGTCGGTCTTATATACATTGTCCATTAAGGCAAAGAAAAAAAATTTGCCCAATTTGCAATTTTTTTAGTAAGCTTTATTAGTTGACTAAGTTCTTCATGATATATAACTATTTGCAATTCCTTGTGCTCCACTGATCCTTGTGGATTAATGCTAAGGTAAATGTTAGAAGTATTTACTTATTAATATCCTTATGTTTTTGCCTAAACATTTGAAAAGAAGGAAAACTTAAAACAAGAAAACGGGAAGTAATAAAATTTAATTTGCTTAAAAGTTTTCTAAGAATATTTTTGTTCTGAAATAATTGTTGGTGTTGTTTCAGCTGGGTTTTGCCATAATTTATCGCTGATTGTTGTTTGCTGATATTGTTTTCTTGGCTAAAAGTCTTCTTTAACACAAAAGAAAAATTTTGTGTTTTTCCAGACAGGTTTGTTTAAAGGTTTAACAAAGTTTGTAGGTATTTTATTAAGCTTGTTCAAGAAGAATGTGAACAATTTTATGTTTTTGTAGAATAGAAATGGCGATAAATTAAATTGTAAATATACAATGTGTATTCTTAATTTTTTCTTATTTTAGCTGAAAAGAACACATAGCACATTACAATAGATAATAAGAGTAATTTTGCAAATAATTTATGTTATTGTTGAAAAGTTGTTAATCCATATATTTTTTGTGAAGATAGAGATCTACAGGAAATTCTTGCAATACTTTTATGTCTCTGAAAGTATGTTGTTATGTTGCCTTGAAAAAAACAATGGCAACGAAAATTTCATTGTTTTTCTAAGAATTTATGTGCGTTTTTTTGTGTGTGTTTGCTGGATGAAATATTTCGCTAATTATCACCTGGTGAATTTGTTTAAATTTAAAACGAAAAAAACTGAACTAACATATTTCCTGAGTCATCATAAAGTTAAGCTGTTTAGGCTCCAGGTTTTTGACCTATTGTATCTGTTTTTTCTACACCTCAGATTTATTGCTTTGTTTATTTGTCACTTTGCTATTTAATTAACACATTTATAATTGTTAGGAACACATTTTAAATAATTGTTAAATTCTATTTGTTTTATTTTATATATTTGCTATCTCTCTTCTAGTTTGCGAAATTGATATGGGTTTAAAAAAACATTATTTGGTTGACTGAATACATGGTAAATGACACATGGACTGCAAAATATGTATGATAAAAAGTGTGGTTTTTATTGGACAGAACTTACCCCTAATATGTGTTCTTTATTTTTTATTAATCTAAAAACATTGTAGGTTGTTAGCTGCTGCAGCAGGCCCCCTATTTTTTGGCAGAATAATACTTCAACTCACCTGTAAATATGCAAGTAACGAAAATAAAATTAATGAAGGATTGTGAAAGAAATTAAGCTAATATATATTTATAGAAAATAAAAATAAAATAAATTCATATCGAATACAAATTATAAAGTTTCAAAGCCTACTATGCCTATTTTTGAAAATCATTTATTTGTAAGTCCCCAAATGGTTTTTGAAAATCTGTACATAAGATGAAGGGTTTGTAACTTTTCAAAAGTGTGTTAGAATTCTACTGAAGATTTGGTAAAGCAAATAACTTTCATTTAAAATTAAAAAAGAAACATAACTTAGATCAAGAAATTTGTATTTTCATAATATTGTAGAGTGAAAAATTATTAAGAACCTTTATTGACCTTTTCACTTCACTTCATTCCAATAGCTGGCTCGGCTTAGCTATCTATATTTCAAGCGAACAATTAGTGAATTAACGGCGTTGCGTCCAACCAGTTGTGAATTGGCCAAATATATCAAAGAAAAGAAAATTACCACATACAAATATAAAATGAATGAAATACAAACAAAATTCCCAAAATAAAGTACAAATTTTATAAACCCAAAAAAAAAAAATGGATGATAATTTTAAAACGGCTGGACCGATTTTTTTTCAAATATAGGTTAGACGAATTAATATCAAGTCATCTTTCGAAAAAAAGAAACTAAATTCATCGGCACCACTGTGTTTGAATATTCTAAATAACGCTAGAAAATGGTTGCTAATAAGAAGACTGATATTACATATCGACCATTGTAACATTAGATACTACCAGTTTTTTATTAGGAATACAAAGATTCTTCGGTGAAGATTATGAGAAATGCATTTGGCCATGTATTTGAACATATGCTTTAGGAATGACCAGCTGTATAGTACAATAGAGCGAAGTTCCTAAGAGGGACATTTGTAACTCAAAAGCCTTCAAACATGAGAAAGGCATCTCAACAACAAAAACAAAAACAAATAAATAAATAAAAATTACTGCTGAGCTTTTAAGCTGAACTATTGAAATTTAACTAATATAGTCAATATTCCCCTACAGGTACTAAATTTTTGTAAACTCGGTAAAATTGCTGCTTTTATATCTGAAATAATATAGCTGAGATATATTTTTAATTATAACTGTTACGATCTTCTTGGCTGGGCAATACTAAAGCCGCGACTAAAACGACATGTATTGGGTGAGCTACGTGAAAATTATCTTCAATCAACAAACATCTGCATTGAAAACTTCCATTAAAAAATTGTGAGATTATAGACTCATTCTCCTTCCAGGTTTTATGTTACTGCAAGAAAATACAGCACAGTTTATAAATCACTAGGGCAACATTGTATAACTGTTGGCGACTACAATGCTAAGCATACATTCTGGGAGTCAAGGCTAATCTCCCTTAATACCGCATTTACGCCTGATTGAAATTTAGTTCAAATGAGATTTTGGACAAAATTAGTTTATTTTTAATATATTACATTGAAAAGAAAAATCAATCCATCCGTACTTAAATTAATCCCAAGCGGTGTCAAAAGTACAAAAAGAATATTCAAGTGCAAAATACTTAATTTAAGCCTGATTAGCATTTATTCATGTAAAAAACTTCTGATGTTAAGTACGAATATGTTTCTAAACTTTATACACAGTCGTACTGGTACTGTGTTGGTGTTTGTTTGCTTGATGATAGCCAAAAATCCCTGTTGGGCTCTTGTTGTTGTTTATTTTCATTGCCGAGAAGTAGCTGACAAACGTCGTATTACATATAGATTCAAGCCCGCTTTATACTTGAATCAATCCCGCCGCGTACTTCAATCAAGCCCGAATCAGGCTAACTTTGACTTATTTAATCCTATAACAGAACAGACTTGAGAATTTATATTTTTACTACTTATATAAATTTAATATTTTTACTTACTTGTTTTAATTAAAAAATTTTTTTTTGTTCATTCCTAATATTGAACTAAGCTCATCATGTTTGTACAGCAACGCCTTAGACCACTCAGCTAACTCAGTATAGAAAAACCGGCAACAAAAATCCACACAGAAAAAACTATAATTCGTATTCTATTAGTAATTCATAAATTCAAATATTTATTTTACGGAAATGGGACCTATCACAAAATTCGTAAAATTAAACACTAAAATTCGTAAATATTTAATAAGAAAATAAATCGAGTTTATTTTCTATCAAAATTTTGTATTGGAATATTTAAAAACCAAAGAAAAAAATAATAAAATTAAAAAAAAAAAATTCAAACACATGTGTGATAAAATAAAAACCTATAAGCCAGCAGCATGTAATACGACGTTTGTTGGCTATTAGTCGTCAGTGAACGAACAAACAGAATAACAAACAAATAACAACAAAACAACAATATAAGCACAACATGCAACTGAAGTAGGGTGATCGACTCGGTTTTTTAATCGGTTTTTAAACCGTTTCTTTTCCGCAAAACGGTTGCCGGTTTTTTCAATATGTTGATTTTTCGAATGTCGAATATTTCGGGTTTTTTAAATTAAAAAACCGATTTTTTTCGATTATTAGTTTTTACTATATTAAAACTTGACGAAATTTTGCTGTTGATTTTCCTAAGTATTTTTGTTCAAGAGCATTTACTGAAGAATGCAATTAAGGTGAACTAATTTTATAAATGGTAGCAGGGGGAATTAGACATCCATCATAGACAAAAATGCTTGTTGCGTGAATGTCAAGAAATAAACAAGAAAAAGAAAAAAATGTATATCTGTGCACTAGGGTTCTCCCTATATGAACATATAGGAACAAATAGTTTTTGGATTTTTATTGTAAATACACCTGGAAAGGTATTTTTAGTAAAAAAAACTGTGCTGATCACATAATGGGAAGTCGTGCCGCATATAAGTGGCATTATAATCCTCAAATAATAAAAAAGAAGTCAGATCCGCACAATAACATTAATGAGAACATAAGGCTAAGTTCCTATCCAAAAGTTTTGGCAGTTAAAAGTACTGAGATCAAAATGAAGACTAAGTTCTTAATATATAGGTACAATACCATCTCATCTTTAGGCAACCTGTTATTTGGCAATATTTTTTTACATCTCTAATATTGAGAAGAATTATGGGGAAAATGTTTCCCCATATGCGGTATCACTCTTATTAAGAACTTGACCCTCATTTTGATATCAGTGATTTTAACAGCCAAAGTTTTTGGATAGGAACTTGGCCTTATTTTCAAAGTAGTGTTTTATGCGGATAGTATTTACATGAACTGTTAACTCTTTTTTTTAAACCAATTAAAATCAAAGCTTTTGTGTTCTAGTAGATTTTGGCAAAATCTTGTTAAACATGGGAACTACGGACTGATATAACTGTGGTTTTTTATATTGTAGTAAAAACTAAACCGCTTTAAATTGTGTGTATTTGCTATAAGGTATATGCTCTCGAAGTGTTACAAACTTCACGATACTGTCGCAACGTAACTGCTAACCCCAGCATGCTTAAGTGATAACCTGTCATATTATTTATAAGTCTATGAAAGCATATCATCTTACGCCGTAGTTAAAGGTAGTTATCGCAATGGACGCAAGAATTTTATTGCTTTGTATTTGCTTGGAAAATAGCAACCACCCATTTACGTGTGAACAATATGTTTGTGTAACGGACCATTACACTCCACATTGATACTGATGGCATCAAAAAATGGCATGGAGGTGGGATTCCAAAAACAGCAATTTCGTGATAAATGGATCGAAAAGTGAAAGCCATAATTCAACATAATCGACGGAAAGCTCTCTTCAATTGGCGAAGACTATAAATTTGTCTGCTCGTAGCATGGAGCGTATATTAGAAATAAGCTACAATTGAAACACTACAAAATAACAAAATGGCAAGATTTAACGCCCACTCGAAAGGCCATGTGCCTATCAAGCAAAAGAGGTTTTAAAGAATTTCCACGTTGGTGAAGAGCCTAAGAACTTTGCCTTTTCCGCTGAAAAGTTTTTGCAGTTAAGCAATACGCAAACAAACAAAATGATAATGTGTGGTTAGAGCGCATATCAAATGACAAATTAGGCCAGTGAATTGCACTGCGGAAGCAAACACCTGCATCAGTGATAGTTTGAGACGCGGTAAATTGAACCGGGCGTGAACGTAAATCAATTAATCTGCTTTATTACCTTAAGCAGGTAAAGAATGCGGTAGAAATATTTGAACTTTCTAAAAAGACTCGTCACCATCCCATAAAGAAAGTGAAACCCAACCTTTTTTTATACGCAAAAGTTCGCAGCTTTATTTCAATCAAAGTGCAATTTCTCCAGGCTAAAACCAAATGAATTTTTCTATATGGTCCATTCTGCAGGCCAAAGTATCAACTACACAATATGAGATGATTCACGTTTAAAAAGTCGGTCTTACCAGCAAATGGGTGCAGTGTGTGAAGCGTTCTCGAGCAGAATCGAAAAACTAATTTTTCTTAAAATTTTAAATGCTTTTACGGTATGCTGAAGTCTTCAAATAAAACTAAAAGCAATTTAAAAAATTACAGAATTTTTAATTAGTAACACTTTAGAGTGCCGAACCCTGTGTAATGATATACAAATAAATTTTAACAAAATATATGGAAAATCCATAGATTTGTGAGGTAATTAATAAATAAATTTTTTTTCAAATTTTTCCACAATGAACCGCTTAACAGGTTTAAATCAAATTTGCAGCATTCAACGTAGTTTTTCAAGACCATAAAAGTTAATGAATCCGGAAAATAGATTTGAAAAATCTTTATTAAAATTAAGCGCTTTTTTTAGAATTTTTTCATCATCGATATCTCTCGCAGGGATCGATCGATTTTAATAACATGTGAGTTTAAAAGCTGATTCGATTTTGGATTCAATTTAAATTTATTTGAAAAAAACTGTTTTTCGAAAAACATATTTTAGAAAATTCTCAATTTATATATCGCACCGAAGCGTTTCGTTATATCATGAAATCTAATTGCCGTAAATTTGGTTTAAATCGGTTAAGCCATTCTTAAGTTATGAGAGGTTTACATACATACAACATACTGGCCAACAGATCGACAAAAAAGCCTGGTTTTATTTATTTCGGAGTATGAGAAGTTGTGTAGATTTATCTTCAGAGTTTTCAGGCGCTATTCTCAGCTTATTGTCACACATAACTTCATCTCCCTGTTGCGACTTAGCGATGACAGCTGTACGTGTTTATTGGTTGAAATACAAAAAATATCTATATAACTATTGCACGGAAAACATAATGTTGAGAACACCTGCTGGCATAGATGACTTATATGATATTAGAAAGTTTGTGGTAAACCCTAAGCAAACTGCTTAAAATGCTACTTCCTCAAGTGTACAGATGAGATATAATAAAATTTATTCTATGGATGACGAACAGCTTTTGTCTAAAAAATTAATATTTCGAAGAGAATGTAAGCGCTACGGATCGCCTCAGTTAAAAAGGAATGTACCAAAGAGCTTATAAAGCTATTAGAATATAAAAGGCCATTTCTGGCAAAATTTCTGCATGAACTCAAGGAACAACGTGGACAGATTAGTCACTTTGGCGAGCAGCAGGATGGTTTAAGCGACCGGTGATATGTAAGCCTGCATTGCGAAGTTTAAATGGAAACTGGGCAATAGCTGATGCTGAAAAAGGTACTATATTTGTTAACCACTTGAAAAAGCTATTTATTCCAAACATATCTACTAGGGTATTTAGTCGCTTAACCGATTAATTGATATCCGATTAACTATTCGATTAATTTACAATTGCCCATTACCATTACCATTTTCAATTTTAATTGCATACCAATCACTACAGGTACTGAATATAATATTCTAAGGGTGTTGTTTATCTCAAAAATTGTTCTAGGCAACTTTTTAGAGCTACTCAATGCTGTATATAATGATTTGTATGTCAATTTTTTGCTAGGTGGTTATTTTCTATTAAGTATTAAATCGGTTAATTTTGTTCGCTTAATCGATTAACCGTTTAAGCAAAATTTTATATATATTATAATATTTATACATGTTTTATATGTATAATAAGAGACGAAATGAAGTTTTAAACACATTTATTTCTCAATACCGAAATATTTCCTGCTGATAACAGTTTTTAAATAACGACACTAATACAAACAGTCTTCTAAGAGAATTAATCGAAACAATTAGAAATTCGATATTATCTACATCTCACAATAAGTGCAAGGATTTTTTAAGTCAGGCTTTATTAAAACTAAAGGAGAGAATCGTCTAAATTCTGAATAAGAAGATATCTTTCAACTATCGAGCTAATATATCTTTATGAGTTCTTCTTCTTTCTGATTTAGTTCAAGAATTGTTAAGTTTCTTATATTATTTTTTTAGTAATTAAATGTATTTTTATTAATATTATTATTTCGAACGTATTTGCTTCTGAATCCAAATAACAAGATGTTAATAAGTAGATGTTAATGTTTCCGTTGTTCCTTGGAATATTGAATTAAACGTTACGAACCTTTCAATTTAAATGTATTTTTATTTATTGAAATTTCTAAATGTATGCGAATTTTTGTGTTAACCGATTAACCCATTATTAACCATTATTAACCGATTAAACTGAAACCTAGATTAACTAACTGAGCGATTAACCGATTAAAACAAGAACCAGATTAATTGAATACCTTAATATCTACTGATGAGTAACTAAATCCCCAACTAATAACAAATTTTCAATAACAAAAATATTTTAAAACTTTTCAATAAGCTTTCTGGTGATTCAAAATAGACCAGAAGTTCTGAAACCCCTATTAATCCTAAGGCGTAGTATGTTCCTATAGGCCATTTTACGTAATTGTAAAGCTATTAATCATCTATATCATATTATCACATGAATGAAAAAGTTTGTTTCTTTATTTGTTAAAAACAATAAATAAGATAAATACTCGTATGTAAGGGATGAGGTAGTATTAACATTTTTTGTGGGTTTGACGCTCTCACCTTTTTGCGTATACTTGATGTTTGGTGTTATATATCACACATACGTTTTATATTCAACTTAAATCTATTAAAATTAAATACCCTGTTTGTCAAGTGGAAGTAAAAAGGGCTTTAAGGATATAAAAACAGAATTTAACTTTTAACCAATATGTTCTGAATAAACAAAGACTTCATTGAAATGCTTTTTACAACAGTGCACAAACACATTTACTTAAAACTTAAATTTTGTCAAAATATTGATTATGTCGCGTCAAAATTATTTCACTACATTATTAAACAAAGCTGGAATAAAGGATTTAATACTCTACATATGAAAACACACACACTCACGCACACAAACACGTTTAAAGTCGTTCAAAAACCCCGGTAAACATACTAGATATAATCAAATTTTAACACGTATTTTGTAAATAAAATTATATGTAGTAATATTTTCCTCTTGTTCACTCTCGGTTCTGTTGCTTGTCAAAAAAAGGATTAATAATACAACCGTACAATTTATATACTCACACAACATGCTGCGACACTTATACATAACAAATTTTGGATGACATAAACATATAATAAACATGACATAACAGCTACAATAATTACACCATCATCTTTACAAATTATAAAGAACATGTGCCTAAATTATCCACACTAAATGAGTAAAAGCTGGTATTAAAGCTTTCTTTTGCTTCGTCTAGTGTGGATGTGTTTGTAAAAGCCGTGTATCTATTGTTGGCTTATAAAATATCTTTCTAAAACTAGTTGTCGTCGAACGTCTTCCATTTAGCTTGACACGCTTATATAGACATATTGTAGAATTTGTATGTGAGTAAGAAGGTAAGAGCTTAAAGGACTACAAAATTAATATCATGTGGTTTCTAAAGAAAACATTTTAGTGTTTGCCATAGTTAAGACGAACAAAATTAAAGCTAAACCGATTAAACTGTCATTATAATGGAAAGTAATGAAAACAAGTTAAGAATTTTATTTAGAATATAAAACAGTAATCTATAAAAAATGGAGGTCATATTTAAGTGCTTATAGGATATATATTTTTGCAACATGTTATTAAATAAGAGACGTTGGTTGGAACTTTTCCCTGGACACGCCCTTTAACCCTCATGTGCGCGGCAAAAAAACACCTTATAATGCGCAGCAAGGTACCCGGGTACCTATATAAAAGTTACGTAGAAAACAAATATTTTCGCACTAAATATGTATTTATAAAATAAATATGGGATTGACAATACATATCTGTAGCCAATCTCATATATATTTTACTAGGTTTCAACTTGATATTTAGTGCGAAAGTGCTTCTTCTCAACGTAACTTTTATATAGGTACCCGGGTATCTTGCGGCGCAATAGAAGGTGTTTTTTGTCGTGCACATAAATGATGCTTAATTTGATTAGAAATTTCTACGTCTACCACGTTTATATAGACTTTTATTTATTTATGCAGAGCTACTAATAACTAACAACAAATATAAGTACTTACAATGGCCTCATTCCCATATAAAAGACGTACAGGTGCTCGGGTACCTTGGTGCGTAATTAAGGGTGTTAAGAGTAAATTGGTCTCTAACGTAAATTACAAAATTTTTTTAACTATACGGCTGCAAAAATACAAACTTTTTTGAAAGTTAGAAGTTCTCAAAAAGTTTCAGATATGCAGATTATTAATTTCAATTAAAAATGTTTGGTTGAACACGCCAAAGGTACCCGGGTACCTAGGTGCGCACATAAGGGTTAACACTCCGAAATCAGTTACATCAGGGATTTGCTTACAACTTCAGACCACATTTACAAACTGTATCAAGCTAAAGATAACCGTTAGCTTAAGACTTATACATGCGTGACTCTTAAATGCTATTTTCGTGTCATTTGAAAGTAGAGTAAAATATTTAATAAAGTAAATGCATAAATTTTAAAACGAAAACTGTATTAGTATAATTTAATAGATTATAAATAAACATACATTAGTTTTTTTCTCTCTTCATGCAAAATGACGTGTCTGTTGATTTCCCACATTAAGAAACTATGAATTTGTCCTAAAACAAGATTAAATTTATAATATTTGTATTCTAAATATTTCCATTTGCCAAATTTTTGAAAAATAATACAAATTAAAATTTTTTTCGAGTCCTCTTTATTGGGCGTTAGGGTTTTTAAAAACGCTTCATTACTCAGTTTAATTTTTAAAATAATAGCGTAGGTTTGTACCTCTAAATATTTAAAAGTTTTAGATTTCTTTCAAAGAGTTTATATATATTTTTAAGATTTTTATAAATAAAAAATAGCTAAAGGTTTTGTGAACTTTGTTAAATTGTATTATATTGCAAAACAGCTCGAATGCTTTCATGTAAAAATACACACTGTGTGGCCGGAACTTGTATGGCGCATTACAGTGCGCTTGATAAAAAAAAATATATTATTATCAATTACAAAAAAATATTTTTTTAATATTTCGTTCTCAATAACTCTGAAACGTTTACGCATATAAAAAAGTATCTTAAAGGCGGCCAAAATTCGAATTATTTAAATTAATTTTCAACAGAATCGGACGAGTCTGTCTCAACTTATAATAAAATTTGTAGAGCAGCCTTTTTAAAATTTAATTTTTTTCAAAAAACAGGAAATCGACCTTTATTGTAAATAAAATCAATATTTATCAATAGATTTTTATAAAATAAAGCATATTTTATTTATAGTATATGTGGTTTGTAGTCTCTTTTAATTTTTTTCGAAACCGAAAAGTACATAACAATAATATTAAAAATCTTAAAGGTAATTTCTTTTCATTTTAAAGGTAATTTTCGTAATAAAATTGGACGACCCCTTTCCAAGTTGTGGTGAAATCCAAAATTAAAAAAAATTAAGGAAGTATACGAAAATTATTTTTCTGTGTTAAAATTTTGCTTCTCGTGACATCGAACATGTACTAAATAACAATATTTTTTATTACGTTATTTTAAATCTGTAGGTGGAAGGTAAACTACACCAAGTCACATTTTAGAAATTTTACAGGAGACCGCAAATCAATTGGAAAATCATAAATGATTCTATTTCTGTAGTATTAACAATTTGACTTACACCGAATATTCTATTCAATCAGAATATTATTTTCTTTATATTGAAGATATCCTTAATAAAAAAAATTACCGTTACTCGTTAAAATAGACTTTGTGTTCTTTATTTGTCATTGTAGTTTTGAGCACACTGGAAAAATTTTAATTCGTATTCTATTATTGAATTCATAAATTCAAATATGTATTTTTTACGGAAATGAGACTACCCAGAAAAAACTTTGCTTACTGGTAGGCAAAAAAAGTACATGAGGATTTAAGTCGTAACTACTTACAATTTGACTCGACAACTACTTATTTTTGATTGAAAAGTCCAAAAAAAAGCGGGTACCCCCTACAAATGTATTTACATTCTCATAGCAATTAACTAGTTATTATTAGGCTTACTTGAAGCTAAAAAATAAGTGGTCAAATAAACAAATTAAAATCAAAACAAAAATTTTACACACATTTAGGGAGTTCACAAGAGCGTTTTTAAATGTGTCTTAGAATAAAGCCGCCTCAATATTAGTCTTTTATTATGGGCTGGCAAGTTTGTTGTTTTTGTTTTGCATGTAAATGAAATTTACTACCATATGACAATTTTAAACGTCCAAAAAGCGTGTTTTTTTTCAATGCGGCAATATTTTAAATAAAGAATTTGTGTGTGGTTTAAGTGTATTCGTGTTTCTTTTTCATGTTGATAGGTACCAAGCTTAACGTGCTTGTGTTGTTATGTTTGTTGTGTATTTTGAGTTCTTGTTCTATACATGTAAATAGTGAGAAATATTCGGCAAACTTCGTCCTTACTTTTATTACTTTAATATGCTGTGCTTTGTATCGTTGCTCACAATGAAATTTTAAGGTGTACCAATATTGCTATTTCCAAATTTTAAGATACACACTGTGAATTCCCTAATTATATTTTAATTATATTTGTTCGTTTTTTTATTTTTTATTTTTTGACCCATCTGGGATACGAACCTGTGCTCGTTCAGATTTGAAGACAAGAACTTTACCCACTCAGCTATTGTAGACTTATAAGTTGAAGCGACAAAAATTAGC
The DNA here is from genome assembly GCA_956483635.1 of Panzeria rudis. NCBI lineage: Eukaryota > Metazoa > Arthropoda > Insecta > Diptera > Tachinidae > Panzeria > Panzeria rudis. The sequence goes on along the minus strand of OY101448.1, from coordinate 73,187,152 downwards.
TTTCATATACAAACACATGTTGACTTAAAAAGTGGTTGTCTACTTCTTTTATTAATACATATCACCAAATTGCAACTACTTTCAGATAATGAGAAAAATACGTAATTATTTTATTTGTAACCCATTAATATAGTATTACCGATTACAAAAGTCACAAAAGTTTTTGCTGGGTATCCACAGGATTCGTAAAACTAAAAGCTAAAAACTAAAATTAAAATGTTACACTGGAATATTTGAAAATGAAAGAGAAAAGTAATCAAATTTAAAACAAGTTCAAACACATATGTGTTAAAATAAAAACATATCACAATTTTTTATGGTAGTACTACTACATCCCTTAAAACATAAGACTTTCTGAAATTTACCTATCGATAGAGGAAAACATCCTGATTACAACAGTATAAAAAGAAACGTCTCTAGGAAAAAGGACTTGATGTATTTTGCCTCCCACAAACAAAAATTAATAATTTTTCATTGTTTTCAATGTCGTTTAATACTGATACCGCCCTCATACTCCATGCTTGCTACTGTTATCATTACTTAAATCCCTTATTTGTTTCTAGAGCCTTAAATCTATGTCTCTTATTAAGATTATGCAAACTTTGTATACAAACACAAATATTCCTAGTGCTTTTTTCTATTCGAACATATTATATCTTTGAATATAAATACACACCAATACTCTGGTATTTATTCTTCTTACTCTTATATACGTATTTTATTTATATAACAATCAATTTGTGTATAATAAATAACCTGCGAATATATATGGTTTGAGGTATAAATCAAATGAATAAGAATATATGGTATGTTGGAAACGAGGAGGTGGGTGATATATGAGCATTTTGCCTTCAGGAGTACACATCTGTGTGAACACATATCTATACTTAAAGGGATGTGTACACATTTGAATATTCAAATAATAAAAAGAAAATTCCTAACATTTTTAATACTCTATTACCCAAATGTACGAGTACATACATACATATGTGCAAGATTGTGTGTACTAATATTGATATTATTAATTTAATTATTAATTATAATTGGAAGTGGGTGTTGCCAAGTAATTGATTTATCTATTCGTAAACACTTTAATTAAATTAATAGATTATGAGATGTAGAGTATGACTACGAAAGGAAGAACATGAGTTTAATTGATCTGATTTAAACCTACAGTACTAATGTCGAAATAAAAGAAAAAATGTAGTATGTACAAAGTCAGCTTAACGTAAATGCAAAAAGTTTATTTGTGGAGAGCATAAAATTGAGGTGTGTGCCTCTTGCTCAAATTAAAGTTTTCGGATCAGTTTTTTTTTGTATTTGATTAATACTATAAATATAATCTTATAAGTTTCGTTTAGTTTTTTGTTTTATTTTAAGTTATAAAAATTTTTGTTAGGCTTTGTATGAGCCCTTTACACAAAAATACGAGACAAACATAACTAATAATTTAACAAAATAAAGTATTTTCTAAACGAATGAAATTGACACTTTGATTTTAATTCAATATTCTAGATATGAGCTGTTTTACACTATCTCACGAGCCATTCTACTTCCGTAGAAAATGCAACCCTGATCTAATGAGTTTATGGAAAGTATTAAAAAAGCAATAGCAACACATCATATCAGGGTTGCATTTTATGCGGAAGTCGAACAACTTGTATAATAGTATAAAAGCAACTGTACAACATAAGTAAAATATGCTTAGTACTCTAAGGTTAAAGGAATATTATTTATATTTAAAATCGTTTTAGCTGTTATTTTAATGATTAAGCAATTATCTTAAAAAATCATTTCCAAAAAAGTGCGACTCAAGAAAAGATTTGAAATTCATTTTATATTAAGAAAAGTAAATAGGCTCGTTTTGAATATAATTTATTTGTTGGTTTGACGGCATGAGAGTACCGTAAAAAAATGGAATTGGAGAAATAACAGCAACTTGATGAATATATTTATGTATGTCACATATTTACATACCTACATATATCGTTAGCACATTATTGGGTTGACGCATACGCTAAAAAGTAGAAATGGAGAAAAAAGACAAAGAAGGTTTACATGAAGTTTTCTCAAAATATAGCCGATATAATATTTTGTATTTTCACCACTAATTCCGGCATATGTTTAGAGCAAAAACATAAATTTTGTTAACTTTTTTGCATATTAATTTTGCATATTAATATTCTTTTATTGAAAGTATAAAATCTTGTTTTGTGCATTTGCCATTTTTAATTTTTTTTTATATTTTTTGTTTGTTTTCAAAATTAACATTTTGTGCTGCATACACTCTAAAACATTACTTCAAATTTACGATCATATATTGTCTAAATTTGTGTTGAAAATTTCTCCTTGTCTAAAATTACATAGATTTTGTAGAAGAAAAAAACTTTCAAATTAAACATATTTAGTCCAAGTGGAAAAAATGTAACATAAAGTAAAATACGGCCATGGGTGAATGGTAGATACGTGAGACTATCAGTCAGGAGATCGCGGTTCAAACATGCACGCAGCCTATCGCTTTTTTTTAGTAAAAACATTTTGTAAAGTGTTGCCGATTATTATGGACCTAATTTTCAACAAAAGTGTTTTAGAGTCTACGTATAATAACTGTCGTGTATGGAGTAACATGTTGTGGTGATGAAATTTTCTACCTTGTGATGAAAACAAGTTTATATAAGTGGTTGATTCTGAGATTACCGGCTAATTTGCTGTCCTTCTGTATTTCAATAAGGAAAAATGAAATATATTCCACTTTATTGTTAACTTTATAATAACACGTTAACAGTCCAAATTAGAGACTGAGGAGTGTCCCACAAGTCCGCACATATTTTTTTTATGGTCTGTTCTGTAAAGTCCAAGTCAAATAAACGATGTTCTCTCAAAGGCCACAATTATAAAGCTCTTTGAATTTGTATGGACGAACAGCCTACATATGGGCTGTGGACTGCTGGTGCTTTCTGTTCACAGCCCATATATGGGCTCTGGATTGTTAACGTGATAAAGCTGTATAGGGTATTTGCAGTCATTAAAATTATTCTTCCTAAAACTGTTTTATTCTTAAAAAAACTTGCCTACCAAAGTCTTCAAATATACCCTGGCTGTCCCTAAGAATACTTTCACTTAAATTTTTCTAAATTTCTAACAGAAGTAGTTCATAATTTTTTTTTTTATAAAATTGGTGCAGAGCAAAATATAATATTAAATTATCTCTTTATTCTTGTAATGTATTTATGCTAAAGTTCAAACTTACAAAACATTGTTGATTTGCAATAACACAAATTTGAAAGAATATTGTATCTACTTTGTAAAGGGGTTTTCAACAAGACCTTTCGTTTCCTTAAACAAACTAAAACAAAAAAACTTAGATGAAGATGATTCCAATTTTTATTGTATTACGAAGAGAAAAGTTCGGCAATTGAAATGAAAAATGAAAAATGAAATTTGGCAAATATCCACCGCGACCACGCTGACAGATGTCGATTCTTTTACCAACGTTTTTAATCACTTTTTGGCAAAATTGCAGGTCTATTTCGTTAATCACATCACGGATTTTGAGTTCTAAGGCTACAATAGATTCGATTGGCTCCGTATAGCCTCTGTCCTCAATATAGCCACACGAAAAATAATCCAGTAGTGTTAAATCAAACGATCGGCTGGCCAGTTAACAGCTGATTTTCGTGAAATTATGCGATTGGGAAATTTGGTTTGCAATAAATTGATCGTTTCATTGGCTGTGTGACATGTGGAACCGTCCTATTGAAACCACATGTCAGTGATATCCACGTCATCAATAATAGGCCAAAATTGAGTTGTTAACATCTCGCGATAGCGTGATCCATTGCTCGTTACCGCATTTCCAGCCTCATCTTGTGTAAAACGGCCCAATCACGCCTCCAGACCACATAGCACACCATACAGTGACACGTTAAGCATGCAAAAGCTTCTCAATAATCGCTCTAGGATTTTCAGAAGCCCAAATGGGGCAATTTTGCTTAATAGCGGTCTCAGAAGGACGATTATGTTGTCCGAAAATATCACGAATTTTACGAAATGTAACTGTAACAGAGCCACCATTTTCATAGTGGATTTTAATTATTTTAATGCGATTTTCGAGGGAAATTGAATTTATTGTAACAATTGCCAATGCATCTGCTACGAATACGTAAAAAAGCTATATGTCAAAACTATCATGTTGTTGGTGCTGCCACAATTGAAAAACAAAGTTCTTGTTGAAAACCACTTTATAAATGTGGCAGAATTTTCGACAAACAATATTAATAAAATGAAGTCAATCGCGCTTTGTCTTTCGTGATGAGCTTTCACACTTCAGTTTGTCATTCCCCGGTGTTGTTTTTTAAGAAAAGCTTAATATATTTTATAATTTTGTGAGCATTTTTCGAAGATTATTTTAAATATTAACTTCTTACTCAATGCCAATTCGTTAATTGTAAGTATTTAAATTGTAATTTATGAGAATTTTGTAGATATTCGTCATTTCCCTGCTATCTTTACCCTGCCAAAAATACCGAACAATAACTGCAAAAAAAAAGACATGAGTGATATGATAATCGATTGACACTTGCGTCTCTTTGGCGGCTATTTATGACTCGATATTTTATTTATTTTGCTTATATTAAAAAATTTGCAAAATTTAGTTATTAAGAAATTAATGTGTATCAGCTATAATTGCGTAGCTATTCTTTGAAGGATTAAAGTTACTTATTTAAAAGACCAAATTCAGATAAAAAACTTCAATGAATGACTTCAATTAGGCCGAAACTAGCCCGTAATATCAGAATCAACGATGCCTGTTATTAGAAAATATATTTACATAGAATAAAAAATCAATCATAATGAAACTTACTGCCTGTTCAACGATGTCAAAGGAAAACCTGAGCGATCGAAAGCCACTGTCTCGAAATCTAGTCAATTTGGGTTCAACAATATCGACAGCTTTTGTTTGCTTGCACTTAAGTGTGTCAATTTTTCTATCTTAAGTATTAAAATTATACAATAATGTCATATTGTAAATTTCTAGTTTATTTGACGATTTTCATTAAAACAGTGAAAATACTACTAAATTGTTTGAAGAAAAATACAACCAAACATAACGAGAAGAGAGACCATCGTAAGGTAATCGCAGTTGTACAGGAAATTTTTATAATTTTCTAATACAAATTCTAGTTTTCTTGTTTGATCGGCCTTACACAGTAAAGAAAACAGAAGTTTTGAATGTGTTAGTGGCTTTTATTTCGTTAAAAAAAATCATGAGTATGTGCATAAATAATAAAAAAATTAAGAATGATAAAAAATATTATAATAAAAAGAGATGCTACGAGTTCTAAGAATTTAATGGGCTTTTATGCAAAACTTTTTACCAGTCGCAAGCAACACCGTAAGTGAGTGATTTTGACATTACGTTCGTATTGCTTCGACATTGTTGAATCTGATATCGTATGAATCATATTTATGATATCGTATAGAAACATATTTATGACTTTGTTCATGAACGCAAATCAGTGTTTTTTCGCTTAGAATGCGCATGAACATATTTTTTCGACATCGTTGAACAGGCAGTTAGTATTTCATTTGGTTTCTGTTTTTTTTATTTATTTATTTTTATTTCACAATAAATGAGAAGAAGCTTGGTGCAGTAACTCGGTACGCCCCAAAAGCAAAATATTGAATAAATCCTCTTTTTAGAATTTTCTTCCGTAACAACGCAGCAAAATTATTTGCAAATACTAGAAACTACCAAAAAAAATTTTAGGATGAAAGCTATGGAAATGAACAAGGGAATGAGCATACAGACCGAATTATTGATTTCTTACCGAATTATTGCACTAAGACCTTCAAACCTAGGAAAATTTTTGGTATCGAGCAATGTGAATGCTTGTTATCTTAGAAATCATAAACAGGTTTCTGATTCTGAAACGCGGTATTCAAAATATATATGCCTAGCTCATTTTTTTAATAGTCGATGCGCCAAAATGAGCTAACGATATATTAATCTATGCCATATTTTTCTAATTCGATTTTTTGTTTTAACGGTGCACTCTAATATAGTGCAGGTAAAAATTTTGTCACCTTACAAGTTTATGCAAAACACTAAGCTACGACTAAACGAAACGTGTTTTACTTTTAACTTGTATATTAGGTTGGGTGGATTTGTGTGGATGACAAAAATTAAAATGAAAAATCGTAGGTGGGAAATGATTCTAGCATTGGTCTAAAATTGATTTTTAGTTTGCGGAAATGGCCAAATATGTAGTTAGTGACCAATTGGGGTTCCTAAAATGATAATGCGTTTAAAATAGGAATAAGTAAACAAATAATTTAAAAATTTCTCAAACTGATTCAAATATTTGAGAAATTTCAGGTATTTTTTTTTATTTTCCTAAATTAAATGCGTAATCGTTTCAGAACCACTGGTTCTAGTCCTCTACTTTTGTGCTCAAATGTTATGGGAATAAGAATGATTTATAGTTATAAAACTTAACTAGTCACCCACAATATATTTTACAATTTTCATAATTTTAGACCTAAGGTTTCTTGGGCAAATTTGCTTGAGATTCTTCGTAAAATCATTCCTTCTACCCTCGATTTTTTGCTAAAAAAAATTGGATATGGTTTTGTTGGGTAATTTTTTCATAAACTTTTAAACTTATATTCATTCATTCATTCATTTTATACTTTTTATATAATTTTTTTTTCGACCAATCTAAATTGGTGTACAAAACGCTTTTTGCTTGTTGGGTATTTTAGATACACATTTATGAAAAAATGCTGCTTTCTTAGCAGGTTGTCCTATCGATCGTGAGATCTAGAATATCTATACTTCCGCATGCAAATTGATTCAACCATCAACTCACATTTATTTATTTCCCAAAATAAATTAGTTCCTATTACACCAATTAGTCTTCCACGGTTGGAGCTCTGTCAAAGTCACTAATTCATAAACAAGTCATAATCTTTCCCTCGACGGACATTTCGATTGTCCTCGAATGGTTAGAGAAGCTCAACAATAGCTGCAAATCGTATTTAGCCAACATAATTTCCAAATAATACAAAATGTTGAAAACACCTCTTGGCGTCATGAAAGGTCATCTGAAAATCCAACAGATTTATGATCACAACAATGTGACGGTGAAAGTAAAACTGAAGAAGTAATCAATGATGATCTTTTTAGTCGGTTCTCTAAATGGGATAAGGTTATTAGGGCAATGGGTTATGGATTCTGATTTGTGGACGCAATTAAATGTGGGATACATAATAAATCGAAAGCTTCTTTACTTCTAGTATCATAAACCCAAAAATGTCTCCGCCAGAGGCAGTATTATATATCATTAGTTCGTTCCAAACTAATTTATATAACGTAGCTAGTTCATTATAAGAAAGAGTATGTCTCGCTTATATAGTTTAAAAAAGCTACCAAGAAAAGTTCTCTATATGCTCTAAGTGCGCAGATAGATAATAATATTATCCGAATATACGGTAGACTCGCTAACTCCTCGCTTTATTATAATGAGCGGCACGCGATTATTCTACCAACAGATTCGATTTAATCGGGTATGTTCTGTATTTCATGTGGAATTAAAATATGCGGAATTCTCAAAGCATTGTTGTTATAAATATTAATTAGCAATAACAATGTTTCGATAATTCTGCATAATTTAATTCCACATGAAATACAGAACAAACCCAAATGTAGACTATTTATTGGTTTTGCACACAACATTTCAATACACGCTGACTTTAATTAAATGATAAAAGCCACAAGAACAGAATATTTTGTCTCGCTACTGAGATCAGCGATAAGATATGAAAATACACCCAGTGCATTCGGTATAAACAGAAAATAAAGTCCAAATTTATGGGAGGGTTTCCATTAGAAAGAAGTTAATTTTCTCTACTATTCACCATCACCGGCAGGTACTTTGTAGTTTCATTTTCAATAAAAACTTCTATTCTCCGAAACGCCTCCTATCACAAACGATATGTATGCTCTTTCTGAGCAACATTTGCAAGGATTGTTGGATGCAGAGAATTGCCACAAAAGGTCCTATCTGATAATGGAACAAACTTTGTGGGCGCCGAACATCTCCAATAGCAAGAATTTATAAAAAATGCGTTTACAGATGTTATTAAAAAATAGAAGCCCCTTGGAATACAATGGTCCATTATTCCCCCGACTGAACTACATATGGGAGGCTTGAGTGAAGTGTTGCAAGATGCACTTTAAAAAGGTGGGACAAAATAATAAATATGCTTTCATGGAATGCATAACTCTTTTAACACAGATTGGGATGTTTCTGAGCATTAGATCTCTGTCGCACATTCTATTCTCTCGAAGATGAACTCCACTTCTTGCGCATCCCTAAGCACCCATTGAATCACTTACCCTACGAGATTGATGGGAGAGCTTAAAGTTCTGGTATCACCAGTTCCCTCAAAGATGGAATAACGAATATTCGACAGAGCTTCAAAGCTAGTATAAGTGGCGAAATTCCGAAAAAAATCTAAAATTTGGGCAATAAGAAGTAATTAAGGATCGTCTCCTTCCTCCAAATGACTGGAGATTAGGTAGAATTACATATATATACTTTGGGCATGATGGATGGGCTTGTTCGTGTTGCGGAGATTAAAATAGTTACTAGGACACTAACTAGACTATGTAGCAGCTGGTGACAAAGAAGTGAACACAACAGTGTCAGAGTGTGGCCAGATTGTTGGCGGTGCTGGCGTGCTGGCGTATTGCTCCGGCTGAAGCTCGCCGTCTTGGGGGGGATCTTGCCAACCTGTCTGGTTACGACAGCCACTAACAAAAATTCCATGCCAGCTAACTCGCAGATGTAATGCGAGCAGAACATTGAAAAAAAGGAGGAGGCCGAAAGTAAATTATAGAAAAAAAAAAACACATAGTCCATACACCATACTTACTGCTGTTTGCCCTACAATATTTAATTTAAGTCAGCTGCTGTTATGCTGACCTTTGACACTGCCCACCCTATCAAATCCCTCTGGGGATTCAACCTTTGGTAACGTTTCGCCAACTTATTTCGTTACCCCCTAACTTCGACTTACCCTTTCTCACATCCCCATCCTATGGTTTCAATTAAAATCAAAACATGACTATTTTCTATTTTAACAATTCACCTTACATGATTATTTATTATTTCACTTTTGAAGTGAATGAAATCATTTAAATTAATACTTAAAATTTAATGATATTGGTGAGCATTAAAAAATCGAAAACAGAAACATTAAAATCAGTTAATTTTTAAACTGGTTAAACTAAAAGACTATGAAAAAAATCTATTTTAAATATGTACATATTTCTTTTTTATTTTTCTGTAGCTTGTTTCCGGTTGGTGCCTATGGGAAGCTTGGTCGGATCGTACCGGTGTCTTTAGCACGAGTAGAAATGTATGTATCAACAACCTTTAATTTAAATATATGTATATTCCTACTAAGGTAATCACCTAAAATTTCGAAGCTAAATTGGCTTCCTAATAAAATGGTAATCGACGGTTTGAGCTCAAAACGACGGAGTTAGTCCGCACAAGACAAAAGTACAAACGAAATAAGGTATGTAATCGGGTGTTTTACTTAAATTTAAAACAAATGTTAAGAACATATATATATATATATATATATATATATATATATATATATATATATATATATATATATATATATATATATATATATATATATATATATATATATATATATATATATATATATATATATATATATATATATATATATATATATATATATATATATATATATATATATATATATATATATATATATATATATATATATATATATATATATATATATATATATATATATATATATATATATATATATATATATATATATATATATATATATATATATATATATATATATATATATATATATATATATATATATATATATATATATATATATATATATATATATATATATAATTTCACGTCTGTTTGTTGCCCGTGCGTATGAGTTCGAGTCTATGGCACTATACCTGATCCTGGTGGAACTGGTGGTGATTACTACGGCCGCTGCTCCCGTGACACTAAGCGTTGTTGGCTGCTGAATGCTGGACGTTGGGTATGACGGCGATGGTGGTCGGAGGAATTTGCAGTTTTTGTTGTGAGCGTTGCAGTATAAGAATTTTAAGCTTGGTTTAAATTAATAAGTACGTCAACGTTTATTGAAATTGTTAATTTAAAGCACTTTTTCTGGGCTTAGTTATCTTTTTAAATCATACTTTAAATTATGGCTGAAGCCGTGGATGGTTCATCTTCGTTTTATATACTTTAATTGTTAATAACCTGTATGGTGCTCTGTATTGTTCTAGATGTGTTTTAACTTTGTTGAATTTAAGGCTTTATTGTCATTTTGCACTTTTATTTCTTTTGTAACATATTTATACATTATTGTTTTGGTTTGATTTAAGTTTTAGTCCTATTATTACTGGATTTGTAATTTCAAATAAAAACACATTACCACTATCAAACGTTTGTGTGTTATTTTTTATATTGTTATTTAAAAAAAGAACTTCTTCACTTACACTTTTGCCTCCTTCTCGGCCGTGTCATACCAGCTCGAAATATTTTTACAAAAAGCTCTTATCTTTTCTCTAACACTAGCCAAAAGACCTCCCTCACGCCACCAAAAACTGTCCTTTTCCAGTACATTTAATCCTCATATCATCATTGTTGTTGTATAAAATCATACGATTTTCTACCTCCATTTCTTTTAATTTAATTCCATATGTTTTTTATGTGTTGATAACAACCCAGCGAAACTAATCAGCTGTTTTTACTGTATTACCCGAAAACTACAGGGTGCACACTACAACTATGTGCTCTACCCGTTATATACAAATAAATTGACACTAACCTATAGTAGGGCCATACACTCCGAAGTATACATACATAGACATACATTTACATCAAAAATAATTTAAAATAATGATAATAATAGCAATCAAAACTATAATAAAATGAAATACTTTTCACTGCTCTTTCCATAAGCAATAATTGGTAATCACACGTCCATAATTTTAAGGTTAAGAACTGATTGAATTTTAGATTCGATCGGTTCTGTGTCTTAAAATTTAATTCAGAAGGACATATTTTCGAAAATTTTATATTAGAAAATTCTCGAAATATCAAATCAGTGCATACTCACACCTTAGTTCAGCCAAAGTTTTAACATTGGCGAAAATGTTAATATGATCGGTTAAGTATTTAAAATTTATGAGTGGGCTACAACTGACACATATAGACACACATGAAAACATACATATGTATACATATATATACAAACACACAAATACATCAATACACACATACATCGACACGAACATCATTGTAAAATATTCAGAATAGACCTACGACCTCAAATGTCGAGATCGAATGAAAACTCGATTTTCCTAAAATTCGGGTGAAGAGAAAAAATCAATAAAAGCCATATCGATTCAATAAAAAAAAACATTAAAGAAAGTCTAGACATGCTGATAATTGTTATTTCAATATTGAACCATATTTATTCGGAGTTGAAAATTATTGATTTAATGTATTTCAATAAGGTTTTTTTTAATAGAAAACTGTTGAATTAATATGACGAGCTTTTATTTTTAAATTGCCGTTTTCCCCTTAGTGTAACTTAAATAAATTTTATCACAGCAGAAATAAATTTGTTGTCGCAAAATTTTTATTGCTAATAATAATTCTAAAAATATGGTTTTCCTAATTATAAGTTTAAAAAATTAATGACTAATGCCAACAATTTTCGGATCGGTTATCGCATAGATATCAACGGATATAAATAAGACTTTGTAGAACAATATTTCACGTATCTGCCAACTATGTCTTGTTTTTAGTTTTCCTATTTCACTGCAGCTTCCGAATTATTCGACTTTTTTGAAAAATGTAATAAGAAAGCCCATGTTTAAATTAATATAACTTTGCAACCGATAATCCAATTTGAAGATATAAAATATGTGCTAAAAGCCTAAGTCCTGAGTTTTCAAAAGCTAATACTAAAAATATACAGTATCTTTGAAGAAATATTGCAAAAATGCACAAATATAATTAATTTGCAAATATTTAAAAAGCTTCATCTTTAATTTTTTATAAAATTTCTGTTTAAGGCCACAGTGTTACAGTATAACATATTCAAAATTTGAAGTGGGAAAATAAACATCCTTTACTAACAGGTTGTCATATTTTTCAGTTTGCTGCGCTAAAAAATACTCTGTCCTCAATTTTTCTCTATAACTTACAGATTTTTTTAGGGGCATATATAATAGTTCTAGTGGACATACCAGTATATTTCACCTTAACTCGAGAACAGTATGTCCGTTTCGACAAACAAAACAGCAACAGATGCATTATAAATTTACCTTCAAACAAATCAGTGGTTTCTTAGTTATTCTTAGTTATTATTATAAAAAAAATTAAAACTGCAATTACCTTACAACTCAAGGACAGATGTATTACGAACAAAATAAGCCTTAAATCATGAAAATCGATAGACAAATGTCTATTTTATTCCCAATTAAGTGAAGGAACTCCATTGATAAAAATCACAATTTCCATACAACACAGCCGCACAAATTAAAATTTTGAAAAGTCTTCAATTCCACTTTGAAACTTAAAAATGGTTTCACTACGAATAATGTTTTCTTTTTTAGTTTTCTAAGGAACCAACTATCGGAATAGTGTTCTGTGACATGGCTGATAGACTCTTCCAAAAAACCCGTTATTTTCACTTATCCAAATTCGTACTACAATTTAAAAAGTTACACTTCTAATTTTTTAATGAAAATCTGTAGGAACACAGGAAAAAATATACATCAATGGTGGCTTAAGTGTTGCAATATAATAAAATTTAAGAAGTCTTCATAAATGAAGAAGCCTTCATTGTTAACACTTACAACTTAATGCAATAAAATTTAAAAAGCTTTCATAAAAATTGTTCAATGCATAAAATATTTAAAAAGCTTTCATAAAAATTATTCAATGCATAAAATATTTAATGTTGCCCATTAAATTTAACACCAAATCGCCATAAGCATGATTTAAAAGAAAAACAAAACGATATTAAAAGCCTAAGGGACAGCCAATTCCAGAACGACGCAATGGCAAAACAAGACCCATAAATTCCATCCAAAGGAAATATAGGCCAACCAAAATGTTTGTTTTTTTTTTTTAAATAAAGCACATTTTAAAATTGTCTTATACATTTTTTTCTGACAAAAATGAAAGAAACACAAAGTTAGTTAAAGATTTACCATCACTGGGAAACTTACAACTTACTAATATGTTCATCAAACTTTCAAGAATGGCAAGAAGAAACGAGATCCTAAGGCAACAAAACCAAATTTTATAGAAGTTTTTAAGCAAAGTTTTTCCTCTTCCAATAGGATTTTATGGCAAAATATTTGCTGTTTCTGCTGTTGATTTAATGAAAATTCATTTCATTTTATGGAGGTATTAACATAGAAAATATTTAAAGATCGATAACTAAAGAGGACAAATGAAGGAAGAAAAGCAACAAAATAAAAAACAGAACAATAAAGAAATGAGGAAATGACAAAATGTTCGGCTATAATAATAAAAATAAATAATATAAAATAGAAAAATATTACAATAGCAGCAAAATACTATAACACACACTCATTCACCCACTTGCCCTGCAGATAACGTAACTACTCCATACACGCATGTAAAATATACTCCATAAAGGACTAGGACTAGTCCAAAGGTAGCCAAAATGTATGAAGAAAACATGGTCGATTTAACATTACGATGTCCTAGGGGTGGACTATGTGTGTAATGCAGTCATGAACCATCTCATATGCAAAGAATAGTTTATAGTTAACCGATAAGCAGCGTTACCGTTGAAAATTTTCAGAAAGGGGCACAAAAAGGGGATTTCTGAGAAAAAAAGAGGCAACTTTAATAACAAGAAATATATAAAAAAAAAGTTATTTAATTTTTAAAAATAAAGGTTAGCAAACATAAGCTGCCGCTCATCTGATTAGGTTCAACATTTTAGCAATACTTTTTGGCAGTTCTATCAAAAACTAATGCTCAAACTACTAATAAAATTGGACTTATTAATAAATAATATGCATTACGTGAAATCTGGGCAAAAAATTTAACGGAAATATTGTACCATTGTCATATAATGGCTGCAAAACAAAATTTGTCCAAGAGCAGTGCCTAATCAGAATAGTTTACAGTATAAACTCCCCGCGAATTGTTAGTTTTTAATACATTTTTGATCTTTCTAAGCCGATAAAACAATTTGAAATTTAAATGGGGGTCGGCGAAAATCTCTATCTGAAGCTGAAGGAGTTAAAATTAAATGTTATGTTAAAGAAGGTCTTACTCATGATCAAATTTGAAAAAAAAAATTATTGAAATTCAAAATTGTGTTTTTTGTAAGATTTTATATTGCCAACAAAAACAAACTATCGTATATTATTGTTGTTTTCAACATAAATTCTCACAAGAAATTTTCGTTTTCTATACAAAAACTGGCAGTCAATGAGACTAACTATGGAAAGAACATGAGAGGAGACAACTCAGCAGCTGAAAGAAAGCAGCGAAAATAAAGAAAAAGTTGGTACTAAAACTACGTGGTTTGGCAACTGTAGAATGCGTAATACATAACACTGCTTTACAACATTTTTATTTTAAGGTAAGTATGATATGCTAAGTACGCGAAAAACAATTTTTTTTTTCAATTCGGCCATTGTCTATATAGCGGTACGTTTGCGTCTCGATGTATACTTCCCGTTAAAGCGCTACTCACATTCCAAGGCTGGTTTAATTAGAGTGCTATTGTTTGAAAGGATACAAAATTACGCGTCGAATAGTGGATAAGTGACTTTGATTGGATAAAAAATGATTTAGTTATAGAGGATAAAATTTAATTTTTCTTTAATATATATCGTTTTTCACCAAGTGTTGTCTATTCGGAAGCTGTTTTGTACCAGAAATAAAAAAATTCCTAGCTAAATACCTTTATTGAATTGTCTATTCGATTTTAAAAATTTTAAGCTATAATGGACCAAAATGGGATAAAAATTAAAAATACTAGAAGAAAAAAAACGAAAACACTAGCATTTCAATTTACTGGCAAATCTTTTATTTAATAGTTTTATTTTATTTTGATTTTTACTACATAGTTTTTAGTAAATTTAAATGTTTGTGTTTTGTTTTTTTATTATACCATTTTCAGTTTTTATCCAATTTCGGTCCATAATGGCTTAATTTTTTTTTATCAAATAGACTATTCAATAGAAGTTTACAACTATGGATTTTGCTATTATCTGTGGTGCAGCTTCCGAAGAGACAGCAAGAAATTTTGTTAAATTTGACCACCAATAACTTCAGTAATTTTTTGTCCGATCAAAGCCAATTATTCACTATTTGATGCATAATTTTTAAGCTTTTGAAATAATATATAGATCACTTCAATCGAAACAGCTTTTGACTCTGGGAAGTATACATAGAAAAAACACAAATGTACCGTTATCTGGAAAGTGCCGAAATTAAAAATTTTTCTTTACTTTTCTCGTGTTAAGCATATTTTAATCACCCTAAAAAATCTATTAGAAACTTTATACATTTTGCTTGTAAAGCAGTGTAAGACTGATTTTGCAAAAAAACACCACTTAGTTCACTGCCTAAGGAAAATTGTCTAAAGTATCTCTTCATTTAGTAAAAAGTGTCAAAAAAGTGGCAAGAATTACAAAAAGTATCACATTTGGGTGCATTTTGTACAAGTAGCAAAATAGTATCCAAGCAGTCGAAAAAGTGGCAAATTGCCACTTTAGTAGCACCAACGGTAACGCTGCCGACAAGTGTTCACATAAGACTACTCCAATGTAATGCAGGCATGTACCATGTCATTTGCAACAAGAGTTAAGCGACAAGTGTTTGTGCTTTAGCGATTGCAAACTGATATGCAATCGTTAAAAAATTAACACTTGGTTGCTCCATCAAGTAGTTACATAGAGTAGTTTTGAGACTACTCCGATGTAATGCAAGGCTGGGTTATATAGTCCAGCCCTAGGACATCGTAATGTTAAATCGACCATGTTTTCTCCATACATTTGGGTTACCTTTGCACTCGTCCTAGTCCTCTATGTAGTATACTTTACATGTGCGTATGGAGTAGTCACGTTATCTGCAGGGTAGTCAATGTTTAAATGTATGCGAGTGTATTTTTTTTTAGTTCTTATAAAAGTCCTTATGTGTAGTGTGTATATACAGAAGTAATAGTGTTTAATAGTTTAACTGTTGTTGGCTGTTTATGTTTGTGTGAGAGTGTGTGCGCGTTCGTTTGAGTTTCAGTTAAATCTTTTTATAATATGGAACGTCGACTCTACTATTCTATTTAGAGAGTGTTTTTGTAACCATTTTTATTTCGTTTTTAATTCTTTCTGTTTGTTTAACCCAGTATTAGTTTAAAGTGTGAGCAAATACACAAATGCTTGCGATGGTAATTTTTATTTAATTACAGAAGTGTGGAAATGTTTAGTTTATTTTCGGTTACGCTAAGTATAGAATCGATAGCATTTAGTATAATTCTTATGACCGGGGTATCATTTAAAGCCTACACATTCCTATTAAGACCTGACAATTTCAGGTCCCCACTACTTAGAGCTCTCCACATGACCAAATAGGCTAGTAAGTGGTTCTTCCCTAAGGACTTCTAAAAAGGAAGTAATTGCTGAAATATTTAGACCGATTTCTAATATAGAAAATGCGAATCTTTCTCTACCTATTCTTCGTTCAAACATCTCCAACACTAAAATAATTTTGATTCGTAAAATCCAAGAAATAATTTTATAAGATTTTTCCCTTAGTCCAATGACAATTTCTCTAATTTAATAAACATTTCATTAGTACTGTGTGGTTGAATTTTTATGAAAAGTTTCATTAAAATTAAACCAAGGAAAGAAATTCTTTCAATAATAATGAAACTTTCATTGCACTTGTGAAATTGTCATTGGATTCATGAAAAAATCGAATAAAGTTGTTTCAAACAATGTAATTCTTTCACAATACTAATGAAATTTTCATTGGATTTATGAAATTGTTATTGGATTAATGAAACAATTCTAATGAAATTGTTTCATTGGTTTTATGAAGCAAAATCTTTTTAGTGTATTGTATCCACTACTTATACTTCTTTTATGCATACATCTGTGCTGAGATCCAGTATAAAAGAGTAGTGTGGGTGACTTTGTTTCGCACCTTAGGAGTTCCTTTGCTTAGTTGTTGTAAGCAGAGTAATGCCCAAAATTTATAATAGTGGATATTTTGGATAACAATAAAGAAGTGGATGTTTTGGATACTATGAAACAAGGGCCCTGATTGTGTCAAGACTATTCATATCAATGTGGATTAAAGTGGTCTTTTAGATAAGGTAATGTGCTTATGAACTAAGATAAGTAAGAGAAAAAGGTCAACACCTTCAAGAAATATCGCCCATTTAGATACCGAGCTAATTTTTATTTCGTATATAAATATTGAAACTACACTATTTCGAATAAGATAATTTTTATTCCATATTTGGTGTCATGCTCAATACGATCATATCTTATTCTCTAACAGCAGGTTAAAAAAAGCGTCGAAAGCTTAAATAACATGGGATGAATATCATGATCAATGACTGACTAAGAAACCCCTTTTTCAATTTCTGGTACCACCTGAACACTAATTAGAAAAGTCTGGGAAAATCCGATTTAAATGAATTTAGTTTGTCCCGAACTTTTTCTAAATCATATAAAAGAATTGTCTTTTAAATTCCACGCTGGGTATAGGGTTATCACGTTTCTCTATTTCCTCTTCATTTATTTCAAAACCATACCTCTTTTGTGGCAACATTGCCACGACAATTTTATATGAGGGTGGCTAAGCTTAGGTTAGCTTCAGATGGTAGTCACAACTTTTCTGGTACTCACAAAATTTTCTGAAAAATATCAAACAATATTTTTGTCTGAATTTATAAAACAATTAGTCTAAAAATACCAACAAATATTAAACAAAATAGTTTACTTAATCAAACAAAAATATTTACTGGATTTTTTGTAATATATCAAACAAACTTTTTGTCTGGGTCATAATGATCACCATCCCTTAAGCATTTATGAAATTTCATTTTGTAAAATGTGTTCAAGTCTGAATGAACTCAAAAGAAATAAATGAGAATTACACAAGTGATTCACTTAAAAATCTTCAGTTAACAAACTTGGTACAATCACATTCCTTTTGCCATCGGGACTGTTTTTTTGTCGACACAGTTTTTCTTGGTGTTTTTGCTGTTTGCGTCCTAAAGAAGAGTCAAACAAACAATTCATTGTTTATGTAAAGAACATTTACTGTAAATGAAGTTTATTTTTAGACAAACTTTTGTTTGAAAATTTTTTTGGTGATAAGTTTTTCTGTGTATGGCTCAGGGTATGTAAAATGAGGCTCCGATGAGTATAGTACTGTAACTTGCTTGTACTTAACGATAAGAATCCTCCTGGAAAACTTTCAAGAAAAATAAGAAACATTTCGGCAAGTTCTTAATACAATGATTTGGAGGACTTAAAATACAATTTTTAGCTAGTTGCGATAATAGTCGCCAATTAGTCTTAGGGCCATTATTACAACTTGGGAATAGTTAAAGGCAGGATTTTGTCAGACGGATAAACAGTTTATCGTTATTACAAATTTACTTCAGGCTACCAGATAGGCTGAACTTGCCTTTAACTTATCGCTAACTTTCAATTAAAATAAAGTTGTAATCTAGATAAACTATTTGTCCGACCGACAAAATCCTACCTTCAACTATTGCTAATTTATAATAATGACCCTTAATAGTATCTCTTACTGTGTAAAATCTATAAACGCTATTTGCTTGAATTCTTTTAAAACTTTATTTTAGAATTGCTTTTATATTGAATTTTATTTTAAAAAAATTCTTTCATTCATAAAACAATCGAAATTTCGCAAATTTTCATTTTATAAGTCTACTTAATTTAGGAAATTAGCTTTTCCCGGGAATACCGGGAATTCCCGGGAACGCGATTATTTCATTCATGTTTCCCGGGAAGGGCAAAAGTCCGGGAAATCCCAAACAGTACCCAGAACTGAAAAATAATAACTAATACGCCAGAAACTCTTAACTCAAGAATTAGAGGCTTGATTTATGGAATAAATAGTGACAAGCTGGCGTTAGGTGCACTGTATAAGTATCTTGGAAAGTAAGGCCTGCCGGCATTGAAGCAAAATTTTTGGATTAAATAAGGCTCAAAAATCTTGAAATATGTTTTTTGTATTTATTTCTGTAACCACGAGCTATAAGTCACGAGCTATAAGCAAATTGCAATTGGTAACTGTAGTTACTCTAGCCAGGATATAAGCGGAATGAGCCATAGAAGGAAAAGAACCTGTCATAAGACAGGTCGCCTGACTGGTTCCCAAGTGACTAGCAACCGGTTCGAGTTGCGGAACATTATATGAAAGGGACCGCTAACTTTTACATGGCGTTGTCATTGGAGGGGGTCAATTGACATAATTAAGATACTCAGTGATAAGCTCTAGACCCAAACTTAAGCTTCTTGTCGTGTGATGGATTCTTTAATACTAGTTAAATTACTGTACTTTAAACATATATTTTTAATTTGAAAAAAATTTGTTTGTAGAATGAATATATTTTGCTAAAATTTTTGTTCTAGTTTTGTGATATGTTGTGATATAATTCTTTTCACCGATCACTACTCGGGAACATTTCGTGACATTCCTATTTTCACCAGTCATAGGATAAGTACCTTCAAGACAATTGGTACAACATTTACCGCAGGGATGTACTGGGTGCAGCTTTAAGGCTCAAATTGAAAGCTATCTGCTATATAAATATTTTTTTTATGCCTTAATTTTGTTCTTCATTGCCTTTACCAGCCAGCATCATTCACTATCTGCTTTATGTTTGCCAAAGCGAAAGTTTTCAGTTTTATTTTTTTAGCTTAGCTTAGCCGTTTTGTTTTATATATATTATTTTTTCTTTTTCTTTTTACTTCTCATGCTGCGACCTAAATTTAATACCATGATGATGCGGCTGCATTATATTTGTTTAGAAAGAACTAAAAATTGTTGATGTTTAATGGTAAAGTGTTGAAAATAAGCTGCTGCAAATTACACATCCACTACAAAGGGCAGAGTATGACGACAATGACTACCACTACTACGAACAATTGCAACTACATGCTAAGCAAAACAACACCAAATGCAGCTAACAATGTGTGTAGGTCATGTTGTTGATATTGCTGTGGCTTTAACTTAACAACTACTACGAATACAACAGCATATAGAATATTCCTATGTATACATATATGACATAATGTGAGTTTGTGTGTAAAATATAAATTGGATGTGCTCAAAAATCAAATAGTGCTTATCATAAGTACGTTTCATGTGTGTATAGGCTTTGCTGATTTTCTATTGCTACTCGCATCCTTTCAAATTGCCTAAAAATTCAAGCTAACACAGCTACACAAAGCAGTTTTATATTAAAAGTACTTTCAAAATGTTATGTCTCGTAGCACTACTACAACTGTTAAAAAAATCTTTTAAAAGTGCCCTCGTTTAAACTATTACTCCAAGAGTTATTTTACTGTTGGTATTCGTTCATTTGTTGAGTGTGCCAAACTTGGAATTTTCGGTATTTTCTAATTTTAAATACTTTTTAGCACAATATTTTTTAGCGTAGACAGACAGAAAGGCAATTCGATTGTTAGTATTTCTACGTTTAGTAGTTAAAGTAGTTCTATTATTAGTATTTTATTTCTATATCTGTTGTATAAGTTTAGAAACAATGCAGCATAACGATGCTTTAGTAGTAATTTTACATAAAACTTGGTAGCAAATCTCGCACATGTGTGTAAATAATTTTTTTGTTGAGATTTTTTAGATTTTTTTTCCTGCTAAAAGTACAACAATTGCTGATAGATAATGATTTGAAAATATTGTGGAACTTTAAACACAAAAACAGTTCTACTACATTATTTGTAATTATAATCCTACTTAAGTTGAAGTATATGCGAATTTTATGTGGAGTGAATAAGTGCAGAAATATTTTTTTTAATTATAGTGTGAAAATGTTAGTTTGTTATGTTGCTAAAACTATAGTTTTGTTTTTGTATTTAAAATATTTGCAATTCATATGAAAGAGCGATGGAAAAAGTAATTTGAAAAATATTTACTGCCTGTTTAACGATATCGAACGAAAACCTAAACGATTGATAGCCAACCACTCGAACGCTAGTCAATTTGGGTTCAACAATTTCGGCAGCCTTCATTTGCTTGCACTAACGTGTGTCAATGTTTCTTTCTTACGTATTAAGATTTTGCAATAATGCCATATTATAAATTTCTAGTTTCTTTGACGGTTTTCATAAAAACACTTAAAATAATACTAAATTATTTGAAGAAAAATACAACAAAACATAGCAACAAGAAATCGTATTACAAGGTACTCGCAGTTGTACAAAAAAATTTTATATTTTTCTAATGAAAATTCTAGTTTTGTTGTAGAGGTGCGACTACCTTGTTTGATTAGCCTTATACAATAAATAAAACAAAGTTTTCAATTTGCTAGTGAGTTTTATATTTTTCTAAAATAGTTGTAAATAAGTGTATATATAATAAAAAAACCAATACTGAAGCGAATAAATATTATATTGAATAGAAATAATACGCGGATTAGAAATTTAATGGACTTTTCTGCAACATTTTTTTAGCAAGCAACACAGCAAGTGAGTGATTTTAACATTGCGTTCGCATTGCTGCGACATTGTTGAATCGGATTTTGTATGAAAACACTTGCTGTTTCTTTCAACTTGTCGTTCGAGTCATCGATCGCATAAATGTGTATTTATGCCTTTGAGCATAAGCCCAAATCAGTGTTCTTTCACTTAAAATGCGAATGAACGTCCTTTTTCGACGTCGATAACCAGGCAGTTAGTTTTTTTTAAATTTTTTAACTAAAGGAAACTTATTGACTGCTTTGTATGTGGGATATCCGTCTCCCTGCCCTCTATCTTCATCTTTTTGCTTAAATGTGTCATTTTTCCTCAGTGTAATATATATAATATTTAGAGAATATAACTTTGGTGGTTTTCCATATATACTTTGTATGGCGCTACCAGTCTTCTCACTCATATACTACAAGGCTTTTGGTTGCAAATGCACTGAATACTTAAAGTAACCAACATCAAACTTAGAGAGCCTGACTATTTTTTTTTAAAGATATATGAAAATTAATAATTAAGTAAGTGACGAGGACCCTTCTTCACTCTCTTATACTTAATGAATAATTAGTTTCCTATTCCTATACCTTCACGATTTTGGCTAAAAATGCACTTTATTCTCAAAATAGCACACATAAAATTTAGAGAGAGCTAGAGAGAGATAGAGAGAGAGATTACATGCATATCTAAATATATATATATATATATATATATATATATATATATATATATATATATATATATATATATATATATATATATATATATATATATATATATATATATATATATATATATATATATATATATATATATATATATATATATATATATATATATATATATATATATATATATATATATATATATATATATATATATATATATATATATATATATATATATATATATATATATATATATATATATATATATATATATATATATATATATATATATATATATAATATATATATATATATATATATATATATATATATATATATATATATATATATATATATATATATATATATATATATATATGTATATATATATATATATATATATATATATATATATATATATATATATATATATATATATATATATATATATATATATATATATATATATTAATACTTTTACAAAAGTATTTTAAATTAGTTAACCTGACTAGGCTTTTAGGAACTTCCCGCTAATTCAAGCTCTAAAAATCGACACATGCGTTCCCAAATCGGCCGAAATATGAGTATCGGGACTATTTCTGATCGGAATAAACTATAGAAAATTCACTGCGTCTAAAGATGTCAGTTGTGCTGTTCTGTCAGGCAGAATTTGATAAATCTGCTAAATTCTCTTACATTTCGATACAAGTATAACGGTACAAAGCATTTTTATTCGTACAATTATTTATAATTTTTGGGAAAAGATTTATTCACGGTTGAATGTTTTTTTTTCCTTTTAAGCAAACCCAGACCTTAGCCACCTTACACTACAGCTCCCTATTTTATATTAGGCTGTTTTACATATTTTCCTGGTTAATTTAAATTTTTTCCTTAATCTAGCTTTATACTTTTTTCATACTATTTTCATCGGTTATCTCTTTTTAAATCTTGACAACTTTTTTGATATTCTTTCTTTGTCTATTATTATAGGTTACCTTGAAATAAAATCCATTTAGATAAACAAATAAAAAAATACTTTTAATACCAACGACATTGTACACATATTTATGCCGACTTTGTCATTTTATATCTTTGACCTTTTTTTTTTTTGCTTAACTTCTATCGAATTTTTTAATTTTGTTTACTTGTGTATTAAAATAAAAGGTATTCGTAATTAGCTAATAAATATAAACGCTAGAAGCTATTTGTAACTAAGTACACAGAACAAATTATTCCTAAAAACTTTTCAACTAATACAAATGAACAAAAATTAAAACTAGTTTCAATTAATTTTATAATTCCTCATATGATCAAAAACAAAATTTTCTAAAAAATTTTAAAAATTTTGAGTAATTAATAATTTTCATTTCAGTGATTGAATATACAATATTCGTCATAGAACTTCAACCATACAATCATTTTAATCTGCAGTTTGCAAGTATATACTCTCTAAGAAATTAGCAAAAATTATTATTAATAATAATATTTACTACAAGTATTTATAAATATATTTATTTAGATATGCAAGTACTCTCTCCCTCTCTCTCTCTCTCTATCTCTTTCACTCTCTCTAAATTTTATGTGGGTTACTCTCAGAAGACCAAGACTAGACAAGACTAGACAAGACTTGACAAGACTAGACAAGACTAGACAAGACTAGACAAGACTAGACAAGACTAGACAAGACTAGACAAGACTAGACAAGACTAGACAAGACTAGACAAGACTAGACAAGACTAGACAAGACTAGACAAGACTAGACAAGACTAGACAAGACTAGACAAGACTAGACAAGACTAGACAAGACTAGACAAGACTAGACAAGACTAGACAAGACTAGACAAGACTAGACAAGACTAGACAAGACTAGACAAGACTAGACAAGACTAGACAAGACTAGACAAGACTAGACAAGACTAGACAAGACTAGACAAGACTAGACAAGACTAGACAAGACTAGACAAGACTAGACAAGACTAGACAAGACTAGACAAGACTAGACAAGACTAGACAAGACTAGACAAGACTAGACAAGACTAGACAAGACTAGACAAGACTAGACAAGACTAGACAAGACTAGACAAGACTAGACAAGACTAGACAAGACTAGACAAGACTAGACAAGACTAGACAAGACTAGACAAGACTAGACAAGACTAGACAAGACTAGACAAGACTAGACAAGACTAGACAAGACTAGACAAGACTAGACAAGACTAGACAAGACTAGACAAGACTAGACAAGACTAGACAAGACTAGACAAGACTAGACAAGACTAGACAAGACTAGACAAGACTAGACAAGACTAGACAAGACTAGACAAGACTAGACAAGACTAGACAAGACTAGACAAGACTAGACAAGACTAGACAAGACTAGACAAGACTAGACAAGACTAGACAAGACTAGACAAGACTAGACAAGACTAGACAAGACTAGACAAGACTAGACAAGACTAGACAAGACTAGACAAGACTAGACAAGACTAGACAAGACTAGACAAGACTAGACAAGACTAGACAAGACTAGACAAGACTAGACAAGACTAGACAAGACTAGACAAGACTAGACAAGACTAGACAAGACTAGACAAGACTAGACAAGACTAGACAAGACTAGACAAGACTAGACAAGACTAGACAAGACTAGACAAGACTAGACAAGACTAGACAAGACTAGACAAGACTAGACAAGACTAGACAAGACTAGACAAGACTAGACAAGACTAGACAAGACTAGACAAGACTAGACAAGACTAGACAAGACTAGACAAGACTAGACAAGACTAGACAAGACTAGACAAGACTAGACAAGACTAGACAAGACTAGACAAGACTAGACAAGACTAGACAAGACTAGACAAGACTAGACAAGACTAGACAAGACTAGACAAGACTAGACAAGACTAGACAAGACTAGACAAGACTAGACAAGACTAGACAAGACTAGAACAAGACTAGACAAGACTAGACAAGACTAGACAAGACTAGACAATACTAGACAAGACTAGACAAGACTAGACAAGACTAGACAAGACTAGACAAGACTAGACAAGACTAGACAAGACTAGACAAGACTAGACAAGACTAGACAAGACTAGACAAGACTAGACAAGACTAGACAAGACTAGACAAGACTAGACAAGACTAGACAAGACTAGACAAGACTAGACAAGACTAGACAAGACTAGACAAGACTAGACAAGACTAGACAAGGCTAGACAAGACTAGACAAGACTAGACAAGACTAGACAAGACTAGACAAGACTAGACAAGACTAGACAAGACTAGACAAGACTAGACAAGACTAGACAAGAGTAGACAAGACTAGACAAGACTAGACAAGACTATACAAGACTAGACAAGACTAGACAAGACTAGACAAGACTAGACAAGACTAGACAAGACTAGACAAGACTAGACAAGACTAGACAAGACTAGACAAGACTAGACAAGACTAGACAAGACTAGACAAGACTAGACAAGACTAGACAAGACTAGACAAGACTAGACAAGACTAGACAAGACTAGACAAGACTAGACAAGACTAGACAAGACTAGACAAGACTAGACAAGACTAGACAAGACTAGACAAGACTAGACAAGACTAGACAAGACTAGACAAGACTAGACAAGACTAGACAAGACTAGACAAGACGAGACAAGACTAGACAAGACGAGACAAGACTAGACAAGACTAGACAAGACTAGACAAGACTAGACAAGACTAGACAAGACTAGACAAGACTAGACAAGACTAGACAAGACTAGACAAGACTAGACAAGACTAGACAAGACTAGACAAGACTAGACAAGACTAGACAAGACTAGACAAGACTAGATAAGACTGCTCTTTATATATGTCAAAGACCCCTAAAATCTTGAGTAACAAGTTGAACCCCTGTTCATGGTAGTTTATGTACTTCTAAGCCGGTAGCTTAGTGAAATAGCCAATTTTGAATTTTTCAGCGGTTTTATAATCATTAGGCTGAAACCTTTTTGATGGTATATATGTTTTTACTGTATGTATTTTGCCAGCAAACAAGTTTTTTAATTTTTTTTTCGCCATTTTATAACGGATCTGTACTATTTATGAACTTAAAAAAAAACTATGTTTAATTACGAGTTACACAAAACTTTATTTTTATTAATCCGGTAGAAATTGCATAAGCTATTAATTTTTTATTAGAACAAAATTTTTGCAACAATGCGTTCACAATGTTTTGGGTCTACTTTTTTATGCGCTATCAAATTGGTGAAGCTTTTAGCATGATGCAGGCACAGAATTTTCAAAAAAAAGTTTCGTTTTACTCATAAGAAAACTTACCTATTAAAAACGTACATACTAAATATTACGGTTTGTTTATAAAACGTTGGGTAAAAACATCTAAAAAATTTGGAAAAAAATGTTGGAGAAACACACACAGATTTCTGAAAGTTAATTGAAAAAGATATATACCATTCGTAAGCTATCAGGTTCGTCTTTCTTAAAATTGGTTGAAGTTCAAGTAAGTTAGTGCTCATAAGTGCATAAAGGTACCAAAAACCAGGGTTTCATCTCTAACTTAAGATTTTGGAGGTGTTTGGCAAATTTGTACAACAATAGCTACCCGAAAAATAATATCACTTCCCAGGGTTTTCAACATTATTTTTCTTTTGTATCACTGTGTTATGCATTCTAAAAACCCATATATTTAAAAGTTTACAAAGAAAAAATGTGCAGAGAAAGTGTATAGATAAATTTCCCAGTGGTATAGTTTAATATTCTTAAGCATTTTGGATAACAATAGAAAATAAAAAAAATCGTTAAAATAAATACAAACATTAAGGAAAAGTGGTTATTTCATGACAATGTTTATGTTCTGGCTACAAATGGTAAAACGTTAAAATATTGTAAAAACATGACTGGCGCTTAATAAATGAGTTTAAACAAACGACATTTTAGTAAATTTTTTTAGTTTCTTTTGCATATGCACTTCTTTGCTAAAATAATTAATTTTTTGTATTTAGCTTCACTTTACAGTGCCCTTTTTTCTTTGTATATTTTTAATTAATTAGTCAAGAGCATTAAGAATCAAAAAATATTTTATTATAATTTAATTACAACTTTATTTATTTGGAGAAGAACGCAGAAAACGCAGTATTACAGTTTAAAAAGTTTGGAAATTTCTCTTTTCTGAGCAATTGTCATGGGTGATGATCAAAATTAATTTTATAAACTTTTTATTAATATTAATCATACGCACAAATGATATTTTAATTTCAATAAAGATGTACGTGCATACATATTTTTGAATCATGTACATATTTGGAACTTCAGTCGTTTATTAAACAAAAACATTAACTTTTATACTATTTAATTTAAAAAGTATTGCATTTTTTATAGCAAAAATAATAAAAAATATATGTAATAACAATACGCGAAGCATTAAAATTAAACTGCAAATTAGTTGTGAAAAGTTTTCAACCATAACTTGAATTTTATTCAACAAATACATCTGATAGATACTCTTATTCTGAAATAAGAAAATAACATGAAAAAATATATAAATTGAATAAAATATGCATAGTGATGTTACGAATGTTTTCGTATACGTATCGGCGAATATTCGCCTATTTTATGACATTCGTATGCGCCAAATTCAACCCAATATTTCGCGAACATTTTGGAAATATCAACGTCCCCAAAAATACATACGGTCTGAACAAGATTTAGAAAAATTAAACAATATGTATTAGTGTTTAATAATTTTTATTAAAGTAAAATTTTTGAAATTACATATGTGTGTTTAGTCGAATTATATGGGTTTTATCCAAAGAAATTTTTGTTATTCAGGCTTAGATTCGTTCAATTTAATTTTACAATTAAATAATATTTATTGAGGAAGTATCTTTCAAATCATGTAATAATTGAAAAAACTACCAATTTCTTAACTTTTTTAAGAGTCGAACTGAACATCGGTGGTTTCGGGATTAACAACGACCACGTCGTCAAAGCTCTTTATACTACATATCGGCTAACCTATAGCCAGCCAACCAAGCAGTTACTATCCAACGTTAAATCAATTTGCATTAAGCTTTTTTTACTTACTTAAGTTTTTTTGGTGGTTTAGAAATTTACCATACTTGGTTCTAGCCTTAGCCATTACTTGTATTTTTATTTCTCACCTAAATCTGAAAAACATTGCTGCTCGGAAGTCTTATGCTTTTAATGTGTTTGTTTTTATCCATAAAAAAGGGAAACTATCAAACATATTTAGTAATACGTGCCTGTAGTGCTAATATGTAATTGAAATTATGTGGTTTTAGTCGCACTTTACGGTTTTATCCAAGGAAATTTTTATTGTTCAGGCTTAAGTTAAATAATTTTTTATTGAGCAAGGAGCATGTAATAATTGAAAAAGAACAAAGAGCAGTTTCTTGGATATATCCAAAAATTACGGCCATTAAAAATACTCCTTTTGATGACCAAGTTCTTCACGGGTGCAATACCGGTTCACTTCTGGGAAAACTGGTAATTTGGCAAAAACTTTTTCCATAATTATTTCCCATATTACAACGGTAAAATAATACCCATAAAAAATACCCCATGTTAAAAAGGTAAACAATATTTCCAAGTTAGCAGGTTCGTCCTCATTTTGATCTCAGTTCTTTTAATGGTCGACATTTTTAACCGACTTAAAAAAAGAAGGAGGCTATCAATTCGTAAGTATGTTCTTTTTTTTTACTTTTTTTTATGTTTGTACACGCATAACTCTGTCATTTGTGAACCGTTTTTTAAAATTCTTATTTTGTTGGAAAGGGTTTGCCTGCAGTTTGGTCCCATAATTTTTTTGTTTCGAAATTCGGAAGGGGGAAATTTGATCCCCCCGTGCATAACTCTGACATTTGTCAACCGATTTTCGAAATTCTTGTTTTATTTGAAAGGGTTTGACAAAAACTATTCCCAAAATTTTTTGTCGAAATTTACTTCCCCCTGCGCCCCCACCCAATAAATAACTCTGTCATTTGTGAACCGATTTTCAAAATTATTTTTTGTTTGAAAGGGTTTGCTAGCAGTTTGGCCCAATAATTCTTTTCGAAAATGGGAGGGGAAAATTTTCATTCCCCTTCGCCACCCCCCTTCCCCACCCCCCAAATCCATAACTATGTCATTTGTGAACCGATTTTCAAAATTCGTGTGTTGTTTGCAAGGGTTCGCTAGTAGTTTGACCCCACAATTCTTTTCGAAAATGGGAGGGGGAAACTTACTCCCTCCCCCATACGAACTTTGTCATTTGTGAACCGATTTTCATAATAGTTTTTTTTTTGTTTGAAAGAGTTTGACTACAGTTTTGCTCAATATTTTTTTTCGAAAATCAGTTGGGATATTTTCTGCAAACCCCCCTTTCAGGTTGGTACCGTTATTTTTTTTCCTTCCCCCGAAATATTGATTATCGCATAGCTGCTCCATTTATGGGCCGACTTTCTAGTTCCTTTTTTCTACGAAAATCGGTGGAGCAAGTCTTCCACGCCTCCACCCAAAATATTTATTACAGCACAATTCCTCCATTTGCATACCGATTTTCAAAATTGTTTATATGAAAGACCATCAAGTATATTGCTCTTTGTACTGAAGTCGGTTTTTTTTGCCAGAATTATGTGATAGGAACTTGCGCTTATTTTCATATTTATGTGTTTGTGCAACAAAGTTTTGACAACAAATTTCGGCGGAGGGAACCAAAAAAACATCTTTCGCAATGGAGCCATAGGTAAATGGCACTAAGTTTGCAATTGAATATTCGTATTCGCAGGCAGCGAATATTGGCGCAGATATTCGTATTCGTGATCTCGAATACTCAAAAATTTATGTTCGCATTAGCACATACAACGATATCAATTGATAGAATCGAGCGAATTGTAGAAAAATTCATTTTAATTTTCATTTTTCAAAACTATATTCCTTATGTTTAAAAATAACAATTATTTTTATTAATCAAACAAAATTTAAAATGGTGGTTTAGTGCTTTTTTAAATCACAAAATATCTATATATACCAATAATTGTACGTAGACTGTCGCAAGAGTATCTTGTACAGAAAACTAAGAAATTAAAAAATATTTGCAAGGACTCAATTTGAGAGGAATCTATTTTTCTATTTATTATAACTTAATAAATAAGGTTAAATTCAAGCTCGAACATTTTCTGTAAATCGAATCAAAAAAATATTTCCCATAATAGCAAATTTTTTGGACTAAAGATTCGGATTCAGGACCCTAAATTACAGTTGCTCCGCTCCAAACCATTGTAAACTTGTTTATTTAAAGGTGTTTCACACTATAAGAAAAGTATTAATACTTTTGACGAAAATGTCTCCCAGATCTGACTGTTTGAAAATTTTCAAAAAATAATAGCTCACGATATCAAGGTTTCAATCTCCTCACAAGTATTAACAGCCTGTTGTTGTAAAAAAATTAAAATTTTCGTTAAGGACTTTGAATTGAAAACAAAAACAAATTTGAGTTTTTTTATTGTTGTTTCAATATAAAGTTTCAAAAAAGAATTTTTATTTTCAAAAACAGGCAGTATACTTGTATTATAATGTCAAACGGCTTTTCTAAAGTATTGTTATTTTAAAAACACCCTCGTACGCACACAAAGCTATACAATGAAACATTTTCCACTAGAAATTTTATTAAAATATTCAAAAATATGTAGAATTGTATTTCATTTTATATCGATATTTGAAATATCTATACACATTGCCTTATCATGACAGAAATTGTATACAATTTCCATATTTTTATACAATTTTCAAAAACATGACATACATAAAGCCCTGAAGCTTACTGGTGATGAGTAAAAGGTTATAAAGAGGTGAGAAAGTTAAACGAGTAAATAAAGTTTTTTTTGTTAGTTTCAAAAGTATTGCTAGTATTTGTTGTATCTTCCATAACTTTCATACAAAAATGCTATATATAAAAAATATATTCAATTAATTCCTGGTGGCCTATCTTTTTGTGAAGTTTAATAACATTTCTCAAAAAAAAAGAACACAAACTAAATAATCACACAGAAAGGACTTGTCAAATACATGAAAAACATTGGTTTGAAACAAAATTTTTTGCGTGTTTAAAGTGAATTTTATTACAAAATTAATTTAATTTAATTTGTGACTGATAAAGAGTAGTACAAAGTAAACTAATGTATTTATTTTACAGCTTTATTTTAATGTACTTTAAAAGAATACGCTTTTATATCGCTTGCACTATCAAATTGTTTATTAGATTTATTAATTTTTTATATATAAAACCATTTGAAGAGTTCACGTTAAAATTTAATGCACTATGGACGAATTTTCAAATTTTTCGGCAAAAAGTAATTTTTCAACTTTAGATTTTAAAATTTTTTCATAGAGTTCAATTCCCTATATATTGAAAAGAAAAAGAAATTACAGTTGGTAATCTTGTTTGTGAATATAAACCAGCCAATGTTCACCTTTTTCAACCGACTTCAAAACAAGTAGAAATGTTATCAATTCGTCATGCATATTTTTTTATGGATGTCCCCTCAAAACTCAGCCATTTATAAACCGATTTCAGATTTTGTTCTTTATTTATTAGAATGTACTTCCAGATTAGTCTCGTTGAAAAGTGGGCGGGGCTACGCCCATAAAAAGTGAATAAACATTGGTTTTCATCTACTTCTAGTCAACCGATTTCTATGAAGCTTTGCACACACATTAAGCTTCTCTTTGAATACTACAACATAATTTAAAAAGAGGGCAGTTCCAAGCCCATACGAAGTAAGTATCATTTTTAACGTCTTCTACTAAACTGATTCTTGTGAAACTTTGCACACAGATTAAGTTATTGTTACAATACAACATTTTGGCTAAAAAAAAGTGGACAGTGGCACGCCCATGAAAAGGAAATATTCATTTATACTGCTTCTACTTAACCGATTCTTCTGTAACTTAGCACACAATTAGTTCTCGTGAAAGTACAGCATTTTGATTCAAATCATGGGCAGTGCCATGCCTATTTTGTATGCGGATTTTTTTTCCAAGAATTATTATAATACGTATTATCAGCTGTGAAGCAAAAAATTTTTACAAAATTAAAACATTGTTTTGCAAAATGTATTTTTATTAAAAAACTAATGAATATGGATTCTAATACTTAAATTGTGTATATTTAACTGTTGTAAAACATAGTTGATTAATGTTTGTTTTTGGTACTTATTTTAATGTTTTTAATACATCCCAGCAAAAACTTTGCTTACTGGTAGGCAAAAAAGTAAATGAGGATTTATGTCGTAAATACTTACGATTTGACTCAATAACCACTTATTTTTGTTTGAGAAGTCCAAAAAATAAGGGAAACCCTTACAAATGTATTTATGTTGTAATTGCAATTAAGTAATTATTATTTGGCTTACTTTAAGCTTAAAAATAAGTGGTCAACTAAACAAATTAAATGAAATTTATTTGTAGATAGTTATTAAGCAATTGTCTATATGCATTTCATTGGCGCTTTTACCAAATCGTCAGTAGACTTCAACCACAACTTTGAACAGTTACAAACCTCTTATTTTATGCACAGACTTTCAAAAACCATTTGAGAATTTACAAACGATAATATTTTTGAAAATCACAAAAGAATAAAATAAGTGTAGTAGGCTTAGAAACTTATACAAAACCCAACAAATATTTTATATTCGATATGAATCTATTTTATTTTTCTACATCTAAAAAAACAATACATTGTTTTTTACATATGATGTTTTATTTATATTTTTTGAAACAAAATTGTGTTTGACCCAGCTGGGATGCCAACCTGTACTCGTTCTGATTTGAAGACAAATACTTTACCCACTCAGCTATTGTTGGCTATTGTTAGTTTTTATACACAAAAACATGTTCACTTAAAAAGTGGTGGTCTACTTATTTTATTAATACACAACAAATTATAACTACTGTCAGATAATGACAAAAATACGTACTAATTTTATTAAAAACTAAGCAGTAGCTCTAATTTGAAGCATAGTAATATGATAAATAAGTACCATTCATTACTTTGTAACCCATTAATAAGGTACTACCGATTACAAATATGACAAAAGTTTATGCTGGGATCATGCTTTTTGTGAAATTGTGAAAAGTTTTAGAATTTTGTGTGTAGTAGAAGTTACTTACTTCCATGGACTCCGAAGGGGACTATGTCAACTGAAGTTTTATGTCAGATTAAAATTATTTGCAAAGAACTTTCAACTGGTGAGAATTTAACATGATGTTCATCATCAAGGTCGAAAACGCTGATATTATACACTGTTGCATTAGTTAGAATGACTCGACATAAGAAACCTTGTAAGCCTTACGTTTTAGGTATAATATGCGCTTTGCGTTTTTAAGCCCTCTTACTCTTCCTTGTATGGGCCATTTTGTGCCTTTCTTAAAAAAGGGGCAAAAACCCCTCTTCAGCTGCAATATAGTAGGCCAAATGTTCTGCAAAAATTTTCAACGTGAAATTTTACATAAAAACGCTAAGCACATCTAATACCTTAGACGTAAGACTTACAAAATTTGCTATTCCAAGTACTAATTTAAATAAGTACAAAATTAATCTTTAAGCACTCTTAGAGTTTTGAATGATTTCTTGTGTCGCAGTTAAGTTTGGAGCTTAAGTGTCCCAAAATCCTACAGCAGAATTTTATGGAAAATATTTTTGTAAAATATTTTAGCCCGCTATATTACCTCTGAAGGGTATTTTTCCTCTATTTTAAGAAAAGGATTAGAAGAAAAATATAGCGTAGTAACTCTACGCTTTAGGGTCAACATTAGGGTTTTCCCCGGGAATTCCCGGGAAAAACCCGTTATCCCGGGAATTTTACCCGGGAATTCCCGGGACTAAAAATCTATTTATATACATAAAAAAGTACTATTTTGGCACCAAAAAATCCTTTTTTTCTCTTTAAATTGTTATCGTTCAGCATGAAATAATATCTATGTAAAGAGAAAGAAACTAGCGATGGCTCAAAGTGTAAAGTAGTTTCGATTTAAGTGCCTTTTTAAGCGCACTTTTGACTTAACTGCACAGAATTATTAATCTGTGTGACTACTCCTTAAAATTTCATACAATTTCGCTTTTTAAGTGCACGTTGTTTACCCCCACTTTTAAGATAAATGCCTTTAATTTTTTGGTATTTTAATACAATTTTCATACAAAAATTCAATCTTAGCTGCATTTCGACTTAACTGCACAAAATATTTGTTTTCTGTGGTTATTCTACAAAATCAATGCACCATGTATACCTGTATCTTTAAAATATTTCTTGGCAATTTTATATTATTTTCATATAAAAGATCAAAGTAAGCTGCACACACTTAATAATTGTGCTTACTTGCACATTAAGGCAGATAAGTACATTTAACCTAACAGCATTTTTGATCTATCTGCACAAAAAATCGTGCAAAGTTGACGGTGCAATTAAGTCAAAATAGCTGTGTATTAAATTATTTTGGATTGAAGAACGAAAAGAAAAAATTTTGTCTCTTTAATTAATTATTTTAAGGAACCAAATTTTTTTAGTAAGAGGAACTGCAATATTTTCAATATGGACCAAAATACACTGTAGTTAAATATTCAGAAAATCTTTGAGCACGTTTTTTGATGCAATTAATTACGAAGAAAATGGGGAAACAGATATTATTTCAGATGACGGTGATGCAAGATAGAACTTTCGACCAAACTTTAAACGCTGGTATTAACAAACGAGCTGAAATTATTTGGAGACAGCGGAAAAAGGACGAAAAATATCGATAATTTATACAACGTCCTCTTAACTATCCGGGCAACTTCTGTAGAGGGTGAAAGTATTTTCTTAACAACAGAAAATTGTGTTAGTTGAATAAGAAACCGATTGTGAAATCAAATAATTAATACATTAATGGAGTTCAGTATTTGATGCAAATGATCTTGCGAAAGTGCAAATACAAAATATGGTAGCTTTTTTATGAAATCCAACAACAAAAGACATTGGGCCTGATTGTGTAGGGCGTTGGCGTAAACGCCTATCTCGTTTATTGTAGTAGATTAAAGTAACACACAGCCCGTGTTCTTTAATCTAGTACAAAAAACGACTGAGGCGTTTACGCCAACGCCTTACACAATCAGGCCCATTAAATTTCATAAAAAAAATACAATATTTTGCATTTGCACTTTCGCAAGATCATTTGCATCAAACACTGAAATCCGCTATTGACTGTTTTAAAAAAGCCATTTGAAACTATTCTAAGGGTAGATAATTTTCATTGCATACCAAGAAGTAAAGGACTGAATTTAATATTCTAAGACTGCAACATTTATCCTAGATAACTTTTTAATCAGTGTTTCGATCACATGTTAAAATCAACCACGTGTTAAAATCATTGATGAATGACTAGAAATAAAACTACTTTGATTTCAGTTCATCAGTGATTTTACTAATGATTTGTATGCTCTCTTTTTGCGCGGTCTAAAATAGTTTTTAATTACGAGGTTTCCTTAAAATGTCGATAAAAATATTGTTCTTTTTACCTGATTTACTTAAAATTTTTTGATTTTGTGATTTTTTAAGTTTTTTGCTTTTTATTTCATTTCTTTATAAACTATTTTGCTTGTGAAATACTTTTAAAATAAAGCTCAATTTAAAATAAAGAATGATTCAATGATTCAATTTTCTCATATAAACATCTTGGAAATTAAAATTTTTGTTTAATATTTTATTAAGTTGTTAAATTCCCGGGATCCCGGGAATTTATTTTCTATTTCCCGCTCTCCCGGGAAACAAAAAAGTCCGAGAATAAAAAAAACCCTAGTCAACATGTTCTACAAAATGTTTCTCGTTGTGTTTTACATAAAAATTCTGAAGATATTTAATACTTCAAACGTAAGGCTTATACGTTTTTTATGCGGGGTCACTTTAACTATGTGAAAATCCTCCATATAGTGCGCTACTGCAAAAATGAATGCGAACAACACACATTTTTCAATTATACATTTTGGCAACACAAGTCTGCATACCACTTAAGTAACATATCACGCCAGTAGTAGCATTGACAACACTTAAATTTTGACAATATTCTGTGATAACGTTTTACATCAGATTGATGTATATTTTCGTTTTATTGATAACATTTGTTTTAGCATTGTTGTCAGAATTATGATGACAGGGTGTCATCAATGATAAATTTTTCTATGAGCTTATATACTGAATTTACAATCAAACATATTTTAGAAATTCTGGCAAACAAACCACTACCATTAGGTAGATAAACCGTGACCTCCAGAACTAAAGTTTTGCGTTGTAGGGGCCAGTTGCCAAAAAATGGACCTAGTAGTTTATAAAATGCTCTATATTGACTGTCAGTAATTGAAAGACTTAGACTGTTGAATGTTAAAACTTTTATATACACACGGAATGCCATACTCGTCCTCTATTCGACAACCCCTCTCTTCGACCACAAGGCTCACTAAGTCGTTCTGCAAGAGAATTTTCACTGTAACATGTTTATCCCTAAAAAACTATTAGTTTTATTACTCGACCTTTTCTTAAGTTTCTGCGCTCAGAGCTCTGCGATTTATAGACCGAATCGACATGGTTTTACTTTAAGATTTTGCTTTCATACCCCTTGTGTGCAAAATGTTTTATAACAAAAACTAATTACTTTGTATTTGCGTTAAGCAAGTTTCTACACCAATAAACTTTTGATTACAAACATTACGTATACGTTATAATATTCAAACATGTAGATCAAACGTCCTATGTTATTATCTAATTAATAATCATACATGCTAATTAAACGTTCATTAGTACAAGGCTAATCTACATATGTATATAAATAACACACTAGTTAACATTTCTCTTTAGAATTAGTTAGATTACTTCAAGCTAAATTTTTCAAGCTATATGTATGTTAAGCATAAACCTTTCCAGTTAATATTATATAAAATAAGAGCTAATTAGGTTTTAAATTTTTTACAATTTATGTATATACTTGGTTCAATAAAATATTTAAATAGTAATGACGATGATAATGATGTTGATGATAAAGAAGATTTATTTGTACTTTGAAGCAATTATCAACTTGTTTTGGCTTTCATCATCAGCTAAAACTTGTGCAGCTGGCACTACTGCTGCAATTGGTTGGTTTTTGTGTTAAATTTCCCCTTAAATCATTACATCTCTGGTTCTTAAAAGTTAATTTCTGATATAAATTAGAATTTTATAAACACATCATTGCGCAAGTAAATCATACAAATTGGGTCAAGTTTCTGCTTCATGCAAACTATGCAAATAAAAATGTAAAAAGAATGTTCGTGTAGTAGTAGTATGTTAGTATCATGATATGTTGGATAAAAGCAAAAAAATCTTTATTTCCTTCTGCATACATTATTTCTACTCTTTACGAATCCGAACAGGCTGTTGAAGGTACGAGTATAAAAGAATTTTTCTTTTTAATTACAGAGTTTGTAATTTTGTTCTAGATAAGAGCGAATTTAAAAAGTATAGAAAAACAAACCTTTTGAAAATTGTTTCTAATTTGCTATTTCTCTTACAAGGCTATTTTCACATAAAACTTTTACTTTCCGCATATTGGTAATTCAATTTAAGTTTATGGTAGAGATATTGGTTCAATTATTATTATAACCTCATTATATGAGACTATGCCAATGTCATAACATCTGTAAAAATTATGAGATATTTAAGCATGTTATAAAAATAAACATTCATAAAATCAAGTCATCACTTTATCACTAAAATCATATTGAAATTATAGTCCGTTAAAAGTTATTATATTAATGGAATTCACAATTGTATCTGTTGTATATGCTAAGGATTTTTATAATTTATAAAATTGTTGGTCATATTTTTCATGAAAATTGTAAAGGATAAAATTTATGCAACAATTTGTTAAGATTTAGAATATATAATTGATACAACAGTTTGTCCAGCCGTGTGATTTCCTTTTATTATATAGAAGCCTTACTGTTTATACATATAGGTGCCCCTGTAGCTGAGTGGTATCGATGCTATCCTGTCAGTCTAGAGGTGGTGGGTTCGATTCCCATCAAAGACCCTGTGTGTTTTCCGCAAACAAGCTAATCGCTCTACATCACTCTACAAAAATTTAGACTTTCATAATGACTTCGGTCAACTGTATGCATTAGAGAGCCAAAAATTTTAAGTATGAAATGCATAGGAGCAATACACTTTAAACCTTAATGAAATTAAAAATTTTAAAAACTCCCGACGAAAATAAATAACTGTAAAACGGCTGCACCGTTGCACAGACAAACAGGCAGATGGGCAATGTAGCGAAAACAATGGGGTTTCTTTACACTTCTGGTGTACGGAACCCTAAAAAATAAATCAAAATCAGTCTAGCCGTCTAGGCTCTTGGAGGGAACAGACAACAACTGATGCACACTACAAATTTATAACACCCCACTGTTTTGGTCGGGGGCTAAAATATTAACAATTACACTATTCTATCTTACATTTATCACAAGCAAGTCACAAATTGCAGTTTACTAAGAAAAGGGACGGAGAAGCTTAAAATTTAAGATGAGTAAGCAGCCTGCGGGAGATTTTGCACCACTTGTCTTCAACGAATTCGTATTTTACGTGGTAAAAATAGGAGTGTTAGAATATGTTCCCGAGTCGTGAGCATTGAAAAGAAAACATATCATATAACTGGAAAAAAAAAAGTTAACAAAATTACTTCACTACAGAAACAGATTTTTCCCAAATCAAAAATATTTGTTTAAAGTATAGTATTAAAGAAACTACCACAGGAGAAGTACCTTATGTTTGGCTCTAGAACCTATCACTGAGCATCTCAATTGACCCACTCCAATAACAACGCCATGTAAAAGTGATAAACGCATCTTTCGTTTTTTGTGATTTTTTTTGGCGATTGTCTTCGTTTTGGAGATTTTTTTTTGTTTTGGCGATTTTTTTTCGTTTTAGTGCGTTTGTCATCATTACTGGCTTTGAATGATGCACTGGCATTGAAAATTTCAATAATTTTGCCTCTTACGTTTTCAAAGATGCAGATTATTGTCAAAATTACATAGTCAAAAATACATTAACTGATAGAATACCCTGTTATTTTTATTTTGGTTAAATTTCAGTATTTATTGGTTTTGTCTATACAACAATACACTAGTTTTGAAAATGTCAAGTGTCTATATATCTTGTGTTTATATATAAAAATTATTTGTATTACTTTAGGATTTTAATATGTTTCGATGCTCCCTGTAGAACACCTTTTAATTCTAAATATTCCTAAATTTTAGTATATGTTGTAGTGTAAAATTTCAGGTTCGTAACTCTTACGGTTCTCGAGATAGAAGTTTGTGACAGACAGATAGAGAAACGGACAGGCAGAAAGACAGACAGATAGACAGGCGGCATATATTATAGCGTAAAGAATAGGGTTACTTTTCACCTTTGGTGTACAGAACCCTAAAAAGGCTCTTCCAAGATAGTGCTACACTACATACTTGTGTAGGCGAAGAAAATCTTAAATGGTTCAATTATCAGCCAACTTAAATTCCTTGAGATCATTTCTGATAAGCACTAAAACCACAAATGATACATGTGGTTTCTTTAAGAGAAGTAATACAATCAGACAATTATTTCCTACCAGTTAATTAATTAATGTGTTACCTTCTTTTGGAAACGGATAGTGTACAGAGAACAGGTCGTGAAGTGGTGACAGAGCTAGAAAGCTTAATTCCTTAACCACTTTGCTATTGCTTGTTTTTTTTTCTTAATTTTTTTAGAGCAGTGTTGCAGCCCCTCTGGTGTCAAGTACAAGCATTAATTTTTTTTTAAGATGTGTAACCATTTATTAGTTCTTTTACTTCGCCGGCGATTCTGCTACAATACATATGAAGGAGGGTGCTGTGATGTGCGTTAGGATACGTTAGTGTTAAGCGCTGCCTGTAAGGCCAAAGTGATCAGTGCTATACCTGCATCACTTTAATAGGTCAACAACAATCAACACCCAATGACATATCCATGCACATCAGAAAAATGCATGATGTTGGCTTACCTGAAACTAGTCTTGAACTCAAAACCGCATAACTCGATAAGCTATACCGCCTAACCTGTAATACATATGCCATTAGTGCTATTCTGGATAATCTCCATTCACACATTATAGTGAAGAAGGAGGCCTGCAGGAATGCAATTTGGTTACTAGTCATCTCAATTATAAGAACGGGAGATTTGGTGTGGCACATGATAATACGAGAACAGTTTGTGAATGACCCATATATCAGGGAAAATTGTCAAATATATCCGATATTAGTCTTTAACAAAAACTTTCATATTGTAATTGCTGAAAGAACCCATTGCCTGAAACACATGAAGATGCTTACCAGTTTAATTCAATAACGGCTCCGAGCAGAAATAGTGAGATACGGAGGTAGTGATATACAGTTCTAAATTCGAAAATGGCATTCCCCTAGGTAAATACCTTACAATTTTTTAGGCAGAAATCTACACCATCCTAATTTGTGCTAGAGAAAGAACACTTGAAGAGAAAATGTAAAGGTTTGTGAAGTAAAAGAATAATTCCTGTGCTTAGATGGAGTTTTCTCGCCGTTGGAAAGCCCTCCACGGAATAAGACAAGCAAAACGGTTCATCACGGTATACCAAAACAAATTTCAAAACTTACTGCTAATGGAAAAATAGGAAAAATATTACCACAGATTCTAAGACCAAACTGTGTATACTTTGCAAAACACAAGAAGAGACTCCGTTACACATTCCCACTGATTGCTTGACGGTATGACGCGCAGGCTGAAGTTTCTTTGAGGAATCCTGATGATAACAGGTGAATTATACAATAGAATAATAATACCAATAAAATTCCTAATTTCCTGAAAGCAATAAAATACTAAAATTTTGAACGAGATGTGCAAGAAAAACAAAAAGTTTTTCATGCTTTCGGTGGAAACTAATTCTACGAATAAACAGTTTCTAATAATTTTTTCATTAAATTCTGTTGTAGTCTATTTAAATCTTTTAAAGTGCATATCAAGAATTCTTTACTTGATTTTATTTATTGCAAGTGTAAAACAAAGTTAAAGACGAATTGCTTTTTATATGTCACGTACAATAAATTTGTGTTTGCAACAGCAACAAAGAGTAACAATAATAACTGCCATAAAATAACACGACAGCAGTACTCCGTCACAATGTTGTATAACTAGAATTGTATTATATATTTTTATAAATTGTTGCATGCAACAGAGTAGCGAAAATAAAATAATGAATTTACACACAGTCACATGTTAACGCATACAAACAATTATTTATTATGCATAAGTGCCCTGCAGCTAAATGTACAACTAGATACGTTTTGGGACAGTCATATTACTAGTTGTAACGATACTAGTCAACAAAGGACTGTCATCTTACTAGTTGTAATGAGGCTAGTATTTATAATAGTCAAACAACAACGTTTTGGAACAGTCATACAACTATTTATAATGATACTAGTAATTTAAATTATATTTTGAAAATTTACATATTTTCAGGTAAAAATACATAAAATAAAATTTTACCTCTAAATATAATAAGTAGAAAGTGGCTCAGTGGATAGAGTACATGCCTTGAAATATTCATACCCCGCTTGAGCCAAATGTTTTTTAATATCTAAAAAACTATAAATAAAGAAACTAGTAAGCGCACTAGTCTATAATAACTAGTATTTCAACTAGCATATAACTATGTGCAAATGAACTAGTTGGGCTCCTATGACAACCTAATGTTAAAATGAATAGCTCGATGTATGGAAAAATGACAGTTAGGCAACTAGTCTAAATAAAAAAGCAACTAGTATATTTCTAACCACATACTAAGCATTTTGTCTGCAGGGTATTTGTTGTACCATACATATATTTGTGGTTTTTTTGAATAAGCGCGTATGTCTTAAATCCAAATTTTTCAAAGGAGCTGAAGGACTATTTTGAATACTACAGACTCTGCGGGTCTATCAAACTTTTTCTTTGATAGTCACTTAAATATATGTTGTAAGAAGTTGTATAAAAATTTTAGACAAAAATTCCCTAAGGGTAAGATCCTAGAGAAAAATTAAAAAAAAAAACAATGTGCCAAGTATACTAAAAGTGTATAAAAAAAAGTTAATGTCCATACGAGTTGCTTACATTGAACAAAAATTTAATTAATTCAAGCACACAAGTAAACTTAAATTTTTCTTTTTTTTTCTTAAAAATTTTGTAGCTCTTGCAAAGACAATTACTTTTAAGCGCATGATACGGTGGAAACAGCAACGTATTAAGCAATGATGAGATAAGACAACTTCAAAATAAGCGCACAAGTAATTATAGGTTTTTATTATTAGCTTAGTGTTTTTTTAACGATAATAAATTGACAGCAGACAATTCTACGTCGATTTAATCCATTGGAGTTGAAAAATATTTCAATAAATAAATAAGTTATGTTGTTTAAAAATAAAATTAGAATTATTTCATTTTATTAGATAGCGTAATTTTTGGTCCACGTAAAAAGCATATAAAATAATGCAATTTGGCATCAATAACACAAATATGGACATCCGATCTTATTCAACAAAACCGCAGGATACATATATCAAAATTATAAAATTTTTGTTCGTTCTTTTTTATAAATATATTTAAGTAACTGAGTATGTATGTGTGTGTGTGTATGTTCGTAAGTACCCTGCAGACAAAGTAAGTGGTATCTAGTTGGAACTATACTAGTTCCTTTTTGCTTCAGACTAGTTGCCTATCTATCCTTTTTTCATATATCGATCTATCGATTTTAACATTGGGTTCTCATAGGGGACGAACTAGTTCATTTGTATACAATTATATCCCAGTTGGAATCCTAGTTATTGTAAACTAG
The DNA here is from genome assembly GCA_956483635.1 of Panzeria rudis. Classification (NCBI taxonomy): domain Eukaryota; kingdom Metazoa; phylum Arthropoda; class Insecta; order Diptera; family Tachinidae; genus Panzeria; species Panzeria rudis. Next base: position 73,143,720 of record OY101448.1, on the reverse strand, counting down.
TGCGCTTACTAGTTTTTTTTTTATTAAGAGTTTTGTAACTCTTAAAAAAACTTTGGCTCAACCGGGGTACGAACACGCATTCTTCATACTTTAAGGCAAGTACTCTACCCACTAAGCCACATTCTACTTATTTTTTAATAGCTAACAATTGGTCTTATATAAAATCGTATACCTGAAAATTTTTTCAGTTTTTGACTAGTATCGTTACTAGTCTCGATACAACTCGTAATATGATTGTGCTTTTTTGACTAGTATCGTTACTAGTCTCGATACAACTAGTAATATGATTTTTCTTTTTTGACCAGTAATGTTACTACTCTTGTTACAACTAGTAATATGACTGTAGTTTTTTGACTACAATCATTACAACTAGTAAGCGTTACTAGTTGTAACTTTAGCTGCTGGCTATACCCAACTGTAAAACTTAAAAGGTATTCTCAATTCATATCTTTTTGAAGGTCTGCTTACACCTTCTTTTAGAAGGGCTCGACGCTTCCTAAGAAAAGACATTCTGTTAGAAGGGAGGAGGAAGGAGTATTCTATTTTCGACTTTTCGTTTTGTTCATCAAAATATGTACTTTAGAAATAACAAACATTCTAGTATCCTTTTTTCGCAAGTAATTTGTATATAAAACTGAAATTTACGTACATTAACTTAATACATGCTGCTATTATGCCGTTTATCTTACAGGTGATTATCTTATACTTATTCCGGCGAAACAATTCATGGGCAATTCTTTCTTAATAAATACATATACGAACTTTAGCTTCAAAATACTAAAAAATACTTTAGATAAAACTAAATAATTCGAAATAAAATATAACACTAAAAAAATACAGAGGCCGCTATAAAAATACCGTGATTAAAGATATGTACCTCCATTTGCTTTGTGACAGACCTTCCTCTGAAACCCTTCAAAATGGCATTTTTAGAAAATTTTTTTCCTTGGAATAGAGAGTGAAGTACTTGTTCCTCAAAAAGTGAAGATGCCTTCTAACGAGTGATTTTTTTGCTATTATCTTTTTGGCAACACTAGTTTTGACAGCTCACGCACGTTTAGTATCTTGTGTCACTGTCAAACATCTTCAGTTTGGTCTATAATTTAATCATGAATCGTCTTACAAACGAACAACGCTTGCAAATTATTGAATTTTATTACCAAAATGCGTACTCTGTTAAGAAAGTTCATCGCGCTTCTTCCATTTTATGGTCAGTTTAATCGACCTACTGAGGCTTCTATTCGGGCTATTGTAAAAAAATTTCGCACCAAATTTACATTGTTGGACATTAAACCACCAACACGTTTACGTAGAGTGCGAACTGAAGAAAATATCGCAGCCGTATCGGCCAGTGTTGGTGATGACCGTGAATTATCGATTCGGCGCCGTTCGCAGCAATTGGGCCTCTGTTACTCCACTACGTGGAAAATTTTGCGGAAGGATTTGGGTGTGAAGCCTTATAAGATACAGCTGGTGCAAGAATTGAAGCCAAACGACCTACCACAACGCCAAATTTTTGGTGAATGGGCTCTTGAAAAGTTAGATGAAGATCCACTTTTTTATCGAAGAATTGTGTTCAGCGACGAGGCTCATTTCTGGTTGAATGGATACGTGAACAAGCAAAACTGCCGTATTTGGAGTGAAGAGCAGCCAGAAGCATTGCAAGAGCTACCAATGCATCCACAAAAAACAACCGTTTGGTGCGGATTATGGGCTGGCGGCATCATTGGGCCGTATTTCTTCAAAGATGATGCGAATCACAACGTTACTGTGAATGGTGAGCGCTACCGTGCGATGATAACAAACTTTTTTCTGCCCAAAATGAAAGAGCTTGACTTGCATGACATGAGGTTTCAACAAGACGGTGCCACATGCCACACAGCACGCGAAACAATGGACCAATTGAGAGGCGAGTTCGGTGAACAGTTTATTTCACGCTTGGGACCAGTCAATTGGCCGCCCAGATCGTGCGATTTAACGCCTCTAGACTATTTTTTGTGGGGCTATGTTAAGGCTAATGTCTATAGCGACAAGCCCGCTTCGATTGACGCACTGGAAGCCAACATTGCCAACATTATTCGTGAGATACCGGCCGAAATGTTGGAAAGAGTATGCCAAAATTGGACTAAGCGGATGGACCATTTGAGGCGCAGCCGCGGCCAACATTTGCATGAAATAATCTTCAAACATTAAATTATATCGACCCAACTATCGATCCAAATAAATATTTCATGCATTTTTCTGAATTTTATGTGTTTTTTTTTTTTACTTTCCGATAGTTCTTATAAAATCACCCATTATAAGGCCTTCACACATCTACTTTTTACCGCTGGGTAGCAATGCAATATTAATACAGATGATATGCAAAGTTTGGTTGTTTTTCAGATGTGTGTTCGTGTGTAGACTTATTTTTAAAAGTAAAGATGACTGGCGCATTGGTACAAGAATAATGGAAATTCAAATCGGGTTTTAATCCGAAAGAAGGATTTAATTCCCTGAAATAAAGAAATAGATTTTCATATATTTTTACACATACATATGTACTCGTACATGTATTTCGGTGGGTGCAAACATGTGTTGCATTGCAATAAAATGAATTGTAGAATATATGCATACATACCAAATAAATTGTAATTGTACACAGTACAGTATTTGTTTGGTATTACGCTAAGCCTCAGCAAATGTTATTGGTTAGTTTTTACACAGAGAAATTTTCTTCAGTTGCTACTGCCTAATTTTGCTTTTATATAAAATGCAATATAAATGTTGATCTTATATTGAAAAACCAAGACCAATGTATAGACCAATAAAATTAATCATAAACCTATTCTGATGAGCCAAAATCGGCACTGTTTTTGAAGAAAATTTATTGTGCAGCAAGTATTTAAACAAGACATAAATTTAAAAAATAAAAAAACCCGACTGCGTAAAAATAAATAAAAGAAAACAACTTTAAACCGTCCCAGATCCTAAATGGTCATTTGAAATTAAAAATCATAAGAATAAACCAAAAATGATTTTCAAATACCTGTCGATTGATACCCATTTTGATATAGTTCGCTGACTTTTTATTTTTTTCGTATAAACAAAATGGCTTCTGTTGGCCGCCATATTGAATTTTGACTACTGTCATATCTTTAGTGACACTCCCAGGCTTAAGACGAATCCATTGACGTTAGAATCGTCAAAATCGGTCTACGCCTTCGGTTCATACAGTGCCGCAAAGGAACACACATACATACATACATAGGCTGATAAACACAATACCCTTCTTTGCGCCGCGCAGTCGGGTAATAACGGTACAATATTTCCGTATTTTTTGCACAATTTTCACAAATTTCCTTTATTAATAGACGCGATTTCAGTAGTCCTTTTTGCGAGAACTATCAAACAGTATTGGTAAAATATTAAACCTATTCTTTATGTATTAATGATTTATCTAACATAATCAAATACTCGGCTATATTAATGTACGCTGATGATGTTAAAATATTCTACACCTACAACTACTACACTGATCACAATTTTCTTCAAGAAGACTTAAACTCCTCGTATTTTTGGTGTAAATTAAATTTAATGAAACTAAATTTTTTAAAATACAAGCATATGTGTTTCTTCAGAAAAAAACCATTTAAAAGTTAAATATTGCTTGGATAGTTATGAGTTGGATAAGGTAAACACTTTCACTGATCTTGGAATTTTATACATATATATATATATATATATATATATATATATATATATATATATATATATATATATATATATATATATATATATTTATTCCTTTTACTCCTATGCGGAGCATAGGGACGTAACAATTTGACTGCATCTACTCTATTTATAGCACGAACTTTTAATTCATTTAGACTTAAACTTAATCTATTAGCTTCACTTTCAATTTGTCGTTTCCAGGTATGTGAAGGACGTCCTCTTCGCATACTGCCTTGCGGGTTGCAGTCGATGGCCTACCTTGCGATGTCATCCGCAGGTTTCCTTAGCGTGTGGCCTATCCATCCCCATTTGCGTTTTCTTATTGGAATTTTACTTGATCCTAAACTTAATATCATTCAACATATTGCATTAGTTTAAAAATCCTTACATTACTAAGCAAGTATTTACATCACTTCTTCATCCTGTTCTGTAATATAGCTCAATAATATGGGATCCTACATATCAATTTATATTAACGCTATTGAATCTGTACAAAAACAGTTCTTAACATTTTGCCTTCGTAGATTACAATTGAATCCGCTGATTCTCCCTTCCTATAATGCTAGACTTGCACTTATTAAATTGCTAACCTAAATTAGTCGTAGAAAAATTTTCAATGTAATTTTTGTTTTAAACATAATTAATGGTAATATCTGTTCGGATTTTTTAATTGGTAACTTATTCACTTATCCAAATTGGTACTACTATCCACTGTCAATTAAAGCTTTTAGAACAAATTATGCAACTTCAGATCCCTTTATTAGAAGTTGCAGGGATTTCAATAAACTTTATTCTTCAAGTACTAACGTAATAAAGAGTAGTTTTATATTATCTTTAAATAACTGATTTCCTATAATATACATAATTAATTAATTACATTTGTGTGTATGTTTAAATAGTCTGTAAGAATTGTAAATTCATAGACTTATTACAAATAAATAAATAAGCGGCGGTGTACAAGCAATATATAAAAACTATCAAACAAATAACCTTTATAGCAGTTTTACACTATCTCACAAGCCTTTCGACTTTTGTAGTCGAATGACTTGTGAGGGTTGCATTTTGTGCAGAAGTCGAACAGCTTGTTTAATAGTCTAAAAACAGCTTTAGCAAATAAAAAATTATAATGAAATAAATTTCATATATGTCTCTTTTATGCTTTTTCATGCTAAAAAATAGATGTGAATAAAGAGAGTTGTTAAATCAAACCATGTTTACAGAGATTTGCGCTTATTTTGCTAAAAAAAAAGCTCAATAAGGATCTCACAAAGAAAGTGGTAGAATTAGAACGGAATATAACAAATCGTATTTTGAAAAGAAACTGGACAATCGTAACAAAGTATGCACCAGTAAAGAATATATTTTGATTTATAAATAAGGAACTAGCCGCTTCACAGCCAAAGAATTCTATGTTATTTAATGAAAGTTCTAATGCAATTATTTGGTCGGTTACTAGGCGGTTTTTTTCCTGTTTGAAGCAACTCCATTGGATCATAAGCATTTGATTCAAATAATAATAGTAATTGACAGTAATTTTAACTTTTTATGCATCGAAAGATGTATTTAAATTTATAGTTATACTTCTTACAAATTAAATAAAACACTATTTGTAAATGTAAAATTTTCCCACATTGTAGGTAACTTATCCATTTATTGCATAAATTGTTCGAAGAACTGTTATTTATTATCATATAACCATGACGCTTACGTCTTTTTGGCGGTCATAGATCGATATCTTTGGGTAGCGATTTTGCTTGTTTTGAAAAGCTAAAATTTTCAGACAAAATATGATTGCAGCATATTGGATATCGTTTTGAACAGAGTATAGACAGAATAAAAAAAATTATTTGGACACTTCATTACTGTGTCATGGCGAAAATAGTTGAAAATATAATTTTGCTTAGAATAAAAACAGTCACCCATTAAAGCAATTTTCGGTTAAACTTATTAACTTTTAAAAATGCAGTTTAATTCAGAAAGGAAGCATTCAGTAACTGGAAATAACAACAAACACGCATATACTGATATATTAGTATCCAAAAAGGGGAGATTTTCCTATGCCACCATCCTAAATTTTTGCTGCTCCTTGGTCTAGTAAAACGTCTTGCTCATTTGCCAAAAGGATAGAGGATAATGCTTGTTTCTCAACTCTAGCTCTTTTGAGGGATGGTTATGCGCACATAGCTCGTATATTAGCTAGCCATGCTGGAGAATTTTCAATGTCGGCTTTTACACAGATCAGTTTTTCTTGAAGCAACTTTTATTTTCTTGTAAGAAAGAGCGAGAGAGGAATATATTTTATGTATTCCCTCTCGCTCTTTCTCACTAGAAAATAAAAGTTGCTTCAAAAAAATTAATCTGTGTAAAAGCTGTAATTCTTTGGAAGATTGCTAATGTAATGCCTATCCTCAAACTAGGAGAGGCTAAGAACATTGAAACCTAGCACCCACTTTCAATTTGCTCTGCCGTTTCCAAATAAACGCAAAGTACGTTGAGCTTCCATTTTGTGAAGTATTTGGAGTCCAACACCACACGAACATCAAAATAAACCACAACAAACCACACAACTGAGCACAAAAAATAAAATAAATTCTTATTCAAAAGCATTGTAGCATGGTGTAATAAGTATACAGGTGGCAGCATAACGTCAGCTGATTATTTTTTGCTCTGGTAGTTTTGTGTATAAGCCACGTCTAGCAAGTGCATTTTTTTGACAAGCACTATCTAGTTTTTGTTGTATTGTTGTATTTGTTGCCCTTATGCGGCTCTCTGTATACTTATTTCACCATGCATTGTAGCTAGGGTATTCACTCGAATAATGTTTGCTCGTTTAATCGAATAATTAAAGTCAAATAATGGGCCTGATTGTGTAAGGCGTTGGCATATACGCCTATGTCATTTTTTGTAATAGATTAAAGCAACTCACAACCCGTGTTCTGTAATCTTCTACAAAAAACGACTTAAGCGTTTACGCCAACGCCTTACACAATCAGGCCCAACGTTCGATCAAACAAAAAATTTCAATTTCTAGTGAAAATTTATTCGAGTAATTTAGGTTGATTAATCGAATAACTCGATTAAACAATTTTATGTACATTTTCTTTTTGTTAATGAGTTTTTGTAGATTTCTTAAAAAAAGTGGAAGCATTTTTTAATTTATATGAAATTTGCCATTTAATTCGAACGTTATTTTATACGAATAGTCCGCATGATCAAAAAATTATGTAAATAATGGGCCTGAATGTGTAAGGCGTAGGCGTAAATGCCTAAGTCGTTTTTTGTAGTAGATTAAAGAACACGGGTTGTGTGTTACTTTAATCTATGACAAAAAACGACACAATCAGGCCGATAAACATCAAACAAAAATTATTTGAAATAAAGAAGATATTTCGCATTTATTAAAAATAATATAAAAATAGCTTTTTGCTGCATAATTAACCTTATTTTCTGATATAAAAAACAAGTTAAATCAAACTGGCTCTGACCAAAAGTATTGGTTACGTTTTTCTGGGAAATATTTCCTAAATGTAACCGTGTGCCTTTATTGTTACAAGTTAATATTTATAACAACAATAATGCCATGCCAATTCCGATTATTTTTATTCTGCATTGAATACAGGACAGGTCGGAATGTTATTAAATATTTCCTGGCTCAAAATTTTCTCAAAGTGCAACATTGGAATAGTGAAAAAAAAACAATTTTAAAGGATCAGTTTATGATCTAATTTATGTAGAAATGTTGTGTTTTCTTTTGTTTTTATTATTAAAACATATGAAAACGCAAAAAAACTTGTTTTGTTCTATTTTTGTCCACAAAATTGTACAAAAACTGATTAAATTCAAACATTTTGCGATTAACTCGAATAATTTTTAGCAGTTCAAATAACTCGAACGAAATAAAAGTTTTACTCGATTGCTCGAGTAATTTAAAAACCTTAATTTCGATTAATTGATTAATCGAACAATTGAAAAGTCGATTAAAATGAATACCCTACTAAATATAAACCATAAGAGGCATCGAAATAATTTTTCACCATGTCACTCGCACACAATAGTAAAATTTATAGTCGTATTTCATCAAAATTGGAGAGGATAGAAATCCAGACCGTATGGAAAATTTTCGTTTTTAAAATTTAAGTTTTTGCAGTTTTAAATTTTATAAGAGCTTTTAGATTTTTTTTCAAATCCACACTTTTTCGATATTAATTTGAAAATAACTAAGAAACCACTGATTTGTTATAATAAATAGGTTAAGGCACTTTGAAGGCATCTGCTAGTGTTTTGTTGATGGAAATCGGACATACTGTTCTTGAGTTAGGGAAAAATATACTTGTGTACGTACCTAGTGGAAATAAAAGATACGCCCATAAAAAATTTTTGAAGTAATAGAAAAAACTGAGGGCACATTTTTTTAGCAGCATCGAACTGTTTAGAAAAATTTTAGTTTTTTTTTCAAAACGAAGTTCATATTAAGGCTGTGTAAACGATATACAGGTGACATTTTTTAATTTTCAAAATAATCATTCAAGCGTTTTGGTTTTCATAGGCGATATAAAAGTCACATCACTTTATCTGATCTCTTAGCTATTTGAATAACCTATATACGACCAAAATTGGAATACATCACTCACGTACACGCAAAGATAAGATATGGTTGTGGCATGGTTGCGTCAGCAATGTCATATTTCCCAATATAGTTTATGGTTCTGATAAATAATTTATTATTGTTTTAAATAATTGCGAACCTTAATTAGTTTACGAGAAATAAACTCATGTTCACATTCCATCATCACATTATAGAAATTGCAACATGGTTGCATTTAACAATGTACATTGTAAAAAAAAGTGTTGACTACAATCATGGTTTATTTAAAAACGCAACGTTAGTATGATTCTACAAAATTAAGATATAATAAAAACCATACTATCTTAAGTCAGTTTATTTTCAATGAAACTATGGTTATAAAACAGACATGGCTGTTTGTTTTTAAAAAAATATTTGCTCTTAGCTTTGGTTGTATGCTTTTCTATCAGTTCTGTATTTAAATTTCAAGCGGTCGGTTCATTTGCGTTAGGTTTTTGTAAAAAAAAAACAGATATGGAAATTAATAAATAAAATAAAAGGTAAGTGCCATATAATTAAAGAGTTATATATGAAATTATTCTTTTGGGAATTTAATGATTTTGTACTCACATAATCAGGTATGCGATGGAAAACGATTTCGAAAACGATTTTATAAGGTGTTTTTTAGCAATTATTTCTTTATTAAAAAAAAACTTTACCACAAATATTATAAACATATATCTTTGTTAAATATAATTTTATCACAAAAATCATAAAAATTGGATGGAAAGTGTATTAAAAATGACCTTTAAAAGTGCTTCGTTTTCAAAATCGTTTTCCATCACATACCTGAATATATATAATCATGTATAATATACATAATCATGTATGATTGTACTTCCAGATTACATAGAGGCAAACGGGCAGGAAAGTGCCATTATTTCAGTTATTCAATCGTTGCATTGTATAACTGTCGCATTGAATTGCAACTTTGGTATGGTTAATGTAACCATATGCATTATTAAATGGAACCATATGTATGGTTAAATGTAACCATATGTATGGTTAATAGATTAATATGTATGGTTAATGTAACCATATCTGTGGTTAATTGGACCAATATGTGTGCTTAATTGGAACCATATGCATGGTTAATGGAATCATATATATGATTAATGGAACCATATGTAAGATTAATAGATTAATATTTATGGTTAATAGCACCATATGTATGTTTAAATGGAACCATATGTATGGTTAAATAGAACCATATGTATGGTTAAATGGAATCATATATATGTTTAAAGGAACAATATGTATGATTAAATGGAACTGTATGCATGATTAAACGGAACCATATGTATGATTAATGAAGCCATATATATGGAAGCATGTGTATGGTTAAGTGGAACCATATGCATGGTTATATAACAATGTAATTGTTAACTTAGATAACATTATTATGTTTAAAACAAATTTAGTTTCAAAATAGTATGGTTTGACTGCAACCATATATTCAATCATATTATGTTGCTCTTCGATTGTGGTTGCCTCAACCATGTTTTTTCGTTGCGTGTAGGAGGTCATAGGTACACGAAGATAACAAATTAGTTGTAGATCGGTTATAGCTATCAAAATTTCACTATACTTTCACTATACTTTCACTTAACTAATATGCAATTACTGCTACAAAGGAATGTGCCGTAAAAATGTCAGAAATCTTATTGGTGAAGCCCGCTATTTTCTGCAAACAACAATTTCTTTATTAAGAGCATATCTGTTTGTAGTCGATATGTCAAATATTCACGCTACATATGTAGCTACATGTTGTAGCAAATATATAATGTTAATACTTCAAATAGAAGGAAAATGTTAAAGAAGGACATTCACTTTGATCCTGTTAAACTTTTTAGGTTTTTTTAAAACCTTCAATTTAATAAAATTATCTTATTTTCTTAGCCCTTAGAAGCAGAATCACATGACAACTAACTTAAGGAAACAAACTTCACGTACATTTGTTTACCTTGATGTTTAACTTCCTCAGTTACCAAAATCTACTGTTTAATGCTGACCTTTTAGAAAAGTTAACCTCAATAGGTGCCCAACGAAATCTGCCTGTCATCGATAAACAAAAAATTTAATATATAAATGAATTACATCGTCCTAGACATTTTTTACTTTATCATATTTTCAAAGCTACGACCACTCTTGAGTCATGAGCAGGGCTGCCAGATGATGTTATTAAAAAAAATCTTCATTTTTTGGAGAAAAATCTACATTTTCGCCACTTCAATTTCGAAAAATCGGCAATAAAATTGGCATAACTAAAACTAATAATTTTTCGTGGTTGTTATAAATTTTTATTAAAAAGAAAACAAAAAATAGTAATCACCAGTAATTTTATGTGTCTTTTAAACAGAAATGCATAACGTAAAAATTATTTTAGAAGCTTAAATACTGTGACATATAAATGCAATTTAGAGTTTATCATCTTTGCTAAATAGCGTTTTAATATGAAACAATTGGTTTTATTAAGTTTAAAATAATCTGTAGAATTCCTTTGAAAGTTAAATTTTCTGAAGACCATCGAAACTTAGTTTTATTTAAATGGAGAGTTTGCGGACGAAGATGGCAGAACTATAATTTGTTTCACAAATACTGCTAAAAATGGAAAACTCTTTGTGGAATCGCCTCGCTTTATTTCAGAAATAGTTTGCCAATAAGTAGTTATATACATAAATTGATTTAAGTTTTTGAATATTTGCTCAAGTTCAAGAAATTTAAAAGTTATTTTTTCTTCTGATATCAAATAATTTTTACGACCAAAAAAAAGGGGCGTTATAAGTTTATAGTGTGTGTCTGTGTATCTGTGTGTCTGTACGAGTCCACGTACATACTAAATGGCTGGACCGACTTTGATTTAGTTTTGTCTCTTTGATAGGTGACTTGATCGAGAGTGTTCCTAGGTATGTTTGAAGAAAATCGGTCCAGTCATCTAGAAGATATCACATCTTTTCTAGATGTATCTATTCTGTTAAATCTGTGTATCTTTGACGCCCAAAAGAGTCAGTTGATTTTAATTTAGTAAATTTTGTTTGAAAGGTGGCTTGATCCAAAGTCTTCTAACCTACGAACAAGAGAAAAATTAACATCAACTTAACTTTTCAACGTACACAGCAGAACAGAGTAACGCGCCAGTCAGAAAATGGGAATGAAGAAAAAAAACCATTGGTAACACTGGGAAAATGCAGTTAATATCAACTTGAAAGTGAATTTAATTCTCGTATTAAATTTTCACAAAAAAGTTGTTTATATAAGAATTGAAATCACATTCGACAGAGCCAGCTAACAAGTGGTGATAGGCAAAATACACGTCAGCACTGGCGATGGAAGTGTATCGGCTTCCGAAAGTAGCTCGTTACTCTGTTCTGCTGTGTACTTTGAAAAATTAAGTTGATGTTAATTTTTCCCTTGTTCCTTGGAATATTAATCATGCCCAATTCTTTCTGAATTAAAACGTTACGAACCTTAGCCTAATAATCAATTTGGACTCCCAAATTATCGTATTAATCTTCTATCCTATATTTGAAGAAAATTGGTCCAGCCGTTTTGAAGTTATCATCTATTTTCTTCGGGGGTTCTTAAAATTTTTTATTTAATGTTACTTAATATATTTATGCTTTTTTATAAAATAATAAAATATTGTGATTGCCAAATCACAGAAATATGGTTTAAGGTCGGAGTTACCGTGTTGTGTGTTGATTTGATAAATATCGGCATTTTTGCACCTAAAATCGGTAAATCGGCATTTGATAATTTTTTAATGGTAAAATCGCAAAATGGCACTTTTGGCAGCTCTGGTCATGAGTGGTGTTGTATATATAGAAAAATATCTATCTATTAATTTAAGCTTTTGTAAATAACATGCATTTGATTTATTGTGTCGTTGAGTTGTCAAATAGTGTCCTTTTTTGCTTCGCTTAAAAAAATTTTTATGTATGCTTGTGAACATTTTTTTTGTTTTTGTACTGTGTGCCACTAAAGCGTCCTTCACACTATTAGATTAAGTATTAATACTTGCCACAAACTCAAATCTTAAGTAAAAATCCAACAGTGTGAAAACAAGTTGCTATTATCTGTCAAATAACACGTAAAGACATTTGACAGTATTATAGTTTTCGCCATTTTTAGAAATTTTTCTAAACAATCACATTTTTCATTTTATCAGGGTTGTCTTATGCACAAACAAACAGGAATAACAAAAACAGCTGTGAATTTGTTTGCCGCCATAAATAAAAAAAGAAGAACGGAAAATATGCTTATTTGCCAATTATTTGTGTTATGTTTTATGTGGAATATGATAGTGTAGAAACAAAATGTAATAAGATTTTTTTTAAGATTTTTTAACAGTCAGATTGATTTTGATTTGATTTACGTCTTACAAAATCTAATAAAAATCTCAAAGCTTGTATTACAGTGTGAAAAGGCCTTAAATACTATTACTACGACTGCCAATTCTGTTGACGTCATTACAGTAGCCATATACTATTTATTGGAGTTAGTGATGTTTTTGATATTTAAATAAAACGTGTACAAATATTTTGTCAATGATAGTGTTTTTTCTCCTACAAATGTCACATATTTATTTATTTTTTTATTTTATTTGTAATAACAATCAAATAAAGTTGTAAATAATGGCATTATTTTCGAAGTACAAAAACAGATAGTATGTATATACATTTAATCTGCTTAAATTAAGTATATAGTGATGAAATTAATGGCAGAGGTAAAAATCATCTACATATTCAATCATTTAGTTGATTGTATGCCACGTTTGTCCTGTGGGAATGTTAATGACATTGAAAAATTACCAAATTAAATCATTTCTACTCTAGCTGTTACTATCCTGTAATACAAAATTTTGCAATAATATAATTAGATTAAATAAAACACTTATATTCAATAACAAATGAGCTACTTAAACTTACTGGAGCCAAATAGTTTAGGTCATACCTGAAACGGAAAGACAAAAAAATTTATATTATTACATCGTTCGTGTTTATTCTTTCTATGGGAATAGTAAAAGTAATTAAAGACATGAATGTATTATTCCTACAATATATTCCTAACAATATACTACACCATTTTGCAAATGCTATAATGCAACTTGGTCCCATTTTGTTATCTTGCGGTACAGTGATAAAGCCGACTAGATAAACGAGCTTATTGTTGTGATATTACAGGCCATTAAAAATGATAAATCTTGCAGAGAGTGAGAGAGACAGAGAGAGGCTATGACAAAGGAAATGCTCTAGACCATTGGTGGTCAAAAATATTTTGTAGCTGTATTGCTGTGAGAATTGTGAACTCCAGTAATACGATAAAGTAAACGCAAAGATTTTCATTAAAATGTTATCACAAGAAATTATATTGGTCGTAAAAATGTATAATAATGCGGTTCACACTGAATTTACTATTTCTTTACTTGGTAAAATGGAGAAATGTTCAATACATTTTGCCCCAATCTCCTTAGTTTTTTCAAAAATATATTTTTATTTCTAATAATAAACACTTTACTTTCATCATTATCATTTATTTTACACACTGTATGTGGCAAAATACCAACCAAGCTACTATGCATGTACGCTCGTCGCTCTCGCATTAACGACTAAGTATAGAGTATAGAAAGAAATTAAATAAAGAGTACAAACAATTGTGTGGTGAATAAAACAACTTTGCGCTAGACTTTTTTCCTTTAGGGTAGATTCAATATCCTAGCCATAGCTAACAGATTTGAAGATTTATCGTCATTTCTACGATTTTTTGGCCTAATAATAGCACTTTGACGATTTGACGATTTTTGTCTCAAATTTTATGATTTTTAATAATTAAAATCTGACTACATTTATTTGTTGACTATCCATTTATCGTCTTTTTAAATTAATTCTAGCGCATTCTGCTTTGTCCAACGTCTTGAACTGACATCTTTGAAATCTCGTTAAAAATTTGTACGTTCTTGAAAAGTCGCTCATCAAGCATGCTACAAAATCCAAATTTTTTGCTTCCATCCGGCATCATCGGTTTCACACATACAAAGACATATTTACTCATACCAATATAATGCTTTTTCGTTATTACGTTTTTCCTAATCATGATATGAAACTTTTTAATTTTTGGAAACGGCTATTAGGAATGAAATTTTGTATTATTATCTTTTATTTCCTACCTTGTCCAAACTTATTCAAATAATGTTAGTTTTACCATATTCTTGAGCAAATATGGAAAAGGTGGCATGCAATAACGTTCATGGAAATAACGTCCATGAAAATTATTTCCACATAAAAAGGAAATAATGTCCATGGACGAAAAGAAAAGTACTGGCTTTGCAGAGCAAAATTTGTTTGACTTTATTGTGCAATAATATTTTCATGGACTTTATTTCCATTTTTCGATGGATATTATTTAGTTTTTAAAAAGGACATTATTTCCATGTACGTTATTGCATGCCACCATAGTAAAACATCAGACATTTTGATTAAAAGTCCATGGATGAGTTGGCGGTAGGATGTCTTAGTCCACACAAATAAAATTTGTTCAAATACTTACGCTATAATATGCAAAAATTATGTTAGATTTTGTACTTGGCCAGGTAGTTTTCCTTTTAGCTTTTATCAATTATTTTGCCTTTTTTTAAAGATATTATATATATGTATGTGAAATACATCGGAATTTATTAAGAAACCAATTAGAATTTTCGCGTTTTATTTAATGACATATGCAAAGTGCGATTTTTTGACGATTTTGTTCCTAGCATGGGGACCTTTAAAACATTTCCCTGTGATTACCGTCATAAGTGTGTGTAGTTACCCACGAAGTATGCTCTCTAAAATTTCAGATCTAATGATATCATAACGGGGCCAAGTAACCTCATTAGACCATCTGCTCTGCGCAATCCCAAATAAATCCTTTTTCATTTGGTAAGTAAGAGATTTATCGTTCTTAAAATCTATTTTTTTTTAATTAATAAGTTGAACACACACATTCATTTATTTCAACATTCGAGCTTCTTAGGTCAGTACAAATATGGCTTTGCCATTTCCACTTAATTGTGTGGGCTAATTTTAGTTCGGGTCATTTAGTAATGTTCCCATATTCAACTGTACTCGAAAATATATATTTTTGTTTGCGTTTATTTTTATTTTTGTATCTATATATATATATATATATATATATATATATATATATATATATATATATATATATATATATATATATATATATATATATATATATATATATATATATATATATATATATATATATATATATATATATATATATATATATATATATATATATATATATATATATATATATATATATATATATATATGAATCTGTGTTTGTATGTTTGTTTGTTTGTATGTATGTCCCTTATAGGACACAAAACAATGCGACCGAGTTGTGAAATTTCGGAACTATGTTTTTGACGATAAGGAAATTCGAATAGGTATTTTTTTTTGGAAAAATTTGTGGGGAGAGGGTACCCCTCGCCGTCTGAACGTATTAGAGAACATGGAAATATACAAGCAAAAAATATTTGACGGAAGAATAATAAATGAGCAAATAAACACTTCTTCAGACGTAATATTTGAACCGTTAAAATATTTTTACACAAAAGGAAACAATTGTACAGGCAACGTAGTAGAAAATGAACAAGACAAAAGGATTACCCAGAAACGTACAATTACGGATTATTATCTACGAAGGGATAAAACAACTGATAGCTAATAGAGCAGATTATAAACCAAACATAATAGTAAGAGAAACAGGTAGCAGGTAGAGACACACAAAAGCATATAGAGGTGAGAGAGAGAGAGAGAGAGAGAGCGGGAGAGAGAAATAGGGAGCAGAATACAAAAGGGATCAAGGAAGGAAGTTAGGTATACAAACGAATTATAAAACAAACAACGTACAACAGAAAAACGATTTAGTATTCAATAGAACACTGAAGATGGCACATAGCCGAAACCGGTCTGTTTTCAAACCAAATTTGACGTGGGATGACGGAAAATCGTTCCAAATTAATATGCGACTTACAACAAAATATTTTGACTTTTAAGTTCAGCCAATGCCAGACAAAAATTTTTGTTTTTTACGTCTTTCGCGTTCGCCTGAGAGCATGAGTGTCCCGCCTTCTCAGCCGAGTGTAGCCTCAAAAGTTTACGCTGTTGCGGGCTAGGGGATTTGGGTGTAACTCGAGTTTTTTTATGTATCGTGCACATGTTTTGAAAACACAGTTTTAATCATTGCGACAACTTTATGAATTCGATTGTTTCTGACATACCAGGCGGCTGCTGTAATCATACGGAGTATTTTGTTTTGTCACCTTTGAATTCTCTCTACATTGGATGTCGAGGCAGTACCCATAACTGAATACCGAAGGACCATATTGGTTTTAGAATAGAGTTGTATAAAAGAAGTTACAATTCAGGCTTAGTATAGAATTTCTTCAAATTCGTCAATTCATTTGAGCTTACTGCTTATCGGCAAGTCAGAGACATATATCAGATATAATATAAGACCGAGAATGCTGCCTTGAGGAACTCCGGCTTTAACCAGCTGCGGAGGGCTTAGATTACCTTCGTTAACAAAAAAATTTCGTTCAGTTGACTAGCTTTCTAAAAGCCTAAGGGTGTATGAGGGTAGGTTTTGCTTTAGTTTATGCTTTAGTTTATGCTTTTGAATACAATTTCAAATTCATCCACTTGAATTTAAACTTGTATGAGCCACAATTTGAAAACACATCATCCTTTATAAATAATGTCATATAGTAATGGTAACCAATTTTCATTCAATCTTCTTTCTGTATTCAGAAACGAGGTCGTTTAATATAAAACATTGCTAAAAAAATCCTTTAATTTAAACCAAATAATAGACACCCTTAATTACATTTTCTGAAAAATCCATTGAAATCATCAGTGTACAAACGATTTCCTCTCCACAAAGCAAACAATAAAATCGTATAATTTTTGGAAAATGTTTTCCTCCATCTCAAAAGAAATTAAGTTCAATATATTTTGAACAGCAAAAACTTTACAAAAACAAAAAAATATAAGTGCAACAAAGCGAGCAAAAAAAAATCATTGATACATTTTTGGTACTTAAGGCCATAAAAAGTCAATACAATAATAATTCATTAAACTACAAGCAACTCTGTTGAAATTAAAAGAAATATATTAAAATCACAAACAACTGAGCGCAATAAATAAAACTCGTCATTTAATAAAATTTTTATGAAATAAAATTTACACTTTTTTTACAATACATATTCGTGTATTCGTTATATGTAAGCTGTGAGATGAAAAATATAATATTTTTATAATTTAAATGAAAATGCAAATGCAATACAGTAATAATAACAAACAACAAATTGTGCAAAAAACTCATTCACTGAGTATGAGTACCATGTGGCTGTATGTGTTTGATTAACAAAATATCAAGCAGGAAAAACTACAGAACAAAATACTTTATTTTAAAATGAATTACTATTCGTATTCAAAATTGTTAAAAACTCTAATAATAATAATGATATAGTTATAGTAGTAACGAGAAAATACATACAATTTATAAAATATATAAAATAAAACATACTTTTGCATAAATACGTTCAAATTTAAATACGCCCATTAATTAATATACTGAAAACGTAAATACATAACAAAACCATAGATTTTATTAAGCATTTTTTATTTGGTTAAATATTTTACCACAAAGGGACACGAATAATAAAGAATATATTACTTTAAAGGAAAAGAGTTCACACACAGATTTGAATTATTTGGAAGATTTAAAAATATCTGGAGGGCAAAAAGTTTTATCCTAGTGATATTTAGGACGACAGTTCAACCAACCTTGATCGACAATAACAATGTTGACAATATTATCTTGTTAAATGTAACCATGATACACTTTTTAGTAACTGTAATAATGTTATGAACAAATGTAAACATATAGTTTTTCATCATGATCTTATTAATGGTTATAATGTTTCAGAGAAATATTTATTTATTTCCACAACCATACGTAGTTGTAGAGAACGTAATGTTTTTGTCGCAACCATCCCACAACTATGTGTATACTTTACTTGCACGCAAAGAATAAACATGGTCTAGACAAAATTTATCAACTAAGTTGAGTTGTCAATCTTACAACTCAACTAAAATATTTTTGTTTATTCTGATTCATAACCAAATTGAGTTTTCTTCGAAATAATCTTAGATTTGGATATTCTCTCTGTTTTTTGAAATCATAGTAGCCATCAAAGAATGTTTTTAAAATTTTTGACAAATGTGTAGGTTGGTGTCTGGAGTAATGATGCGCAGTTTAAAATAGCCATTTCAAAAAATAAACAAAAGTAACACAATAGTAGAATAAACCAAAAAGAATACTGACAAAAAGCAGCTTTCTCACTTTGATGAAAGTCGAGTTGAGTAGTAATCCATAATAAGAATATTACAACTACAACTTAACTATCAATTTAGTTGAGAATCATAATAGGTCCGTATATTAATTAATGTGTATTTTAACAACAATTTTATACTTAAATATAAAAACGTCATGTGCTAACGGTCTATTACAAAAATAATATCAATAAATCTGCAACTTTAAAACTTGCAATGGCATCACCAAACGATGGCTGGAAAAATCATAAAAATAATATGTTTCTTTAGAAAATAAAACTTTTGACGCAGTGGGGTGCAGGGTATAAAAGTAGACTGCTTCGGGCATCTAAAACGTTGTTGGACTCATAACTTTTACAAGTATTACTCGAATTTAATGAATTTTAGATTTCTATTGCATATTTTACTTTTTTTAATGTTGACTCATTATATTCCCTTTACGCTGTGTTTCATTATTACCCGACTACGGCAAAAGGAGGTTTATGTGATTGACGTGTTTGTATGTATGGATGTTCATCTGTTCCCTCATAACTTCTAAGCTACTTATCATAATTTGAGGAATATGGTATTGTTGGAACCGTCTTGATCGTCCGCTGAATATAGGCTATGTAATGTTACAATTGAGTTTGGCGCCCCCTATACGACATAAGGTCAGGACGAAAAAATAAAAATATTTTAATAATGTTGTGTTGGATATCAAATAAAAGAGCTTGATTAGCACATT
This sequence comes from Panzeria rudis, assembly GCA_956483635.1. Lineage (NCBI taxonomy): Eukaryota > Metazoa > Arthropoda > Insecta > Diptera > Tachinidae > Panzeria > Panzeria rudis. The sequence goes on along the minus strand of OY101448.1, from coordinate 73,124,255 downwards.
TAAAAAAAAAAAAAAAAAATATATATATATATATATATATATATATATATATATATATATATATATATATATATATATATATATATATATATATATATATATATATATATATATATATATATATATATATATATATATATATATATATATATATATATATATATATATATATATATATATATATATATATATATATATATATATATATATATATATATATATATATATATATATATATATATATATATATATATATATATATATATATATATATATATATATATATATATATATATATATATATATATATATATATATATATATATATATATATATATATATATATATAAATATATATATATATATATATATATACAGGGTGTTTTTTTTCGAGGTATAGAACTTCGAATTGAAATAAAACACAAGAAAATCGTTTTAATGTCCATCAATTTGGCTTTATTGGAAGGATAATTTTATACCATTAATGTTTAAATATGATTTCGGGCATGTGGCCGCCGCGGCTGGCTCGAATAAAGCCAATTCTACAGGTCCAATTTTCAACCACTTTTTCGAGCATATGGGGCCGTATGTTGGCAATAACGCCACGAATGTTGGCTTCCAAGTCCCCTAACGTTTCTGGTTTGTTGGCGTAGACGAGCGACTTCACATATCCCCAAAGAAAATAATCCAATGGTGTCAAATCACACGATCTTGGTGGCCAATTGACAGGTCCATTCCGCGAAATTATGCGCTCATCGAATGTTTCCTTCAATAAATCGATTGTGACGTGCGCTGTGTGGCATGTAGCGCCGTCTTGTTGGAACCACAACTCATCCACATTCATGCCATCCAATTCGGGAACAAAATAGTCGGTTATCATGGCTCTATACCGGTCTCCATTAACGGTAACTGACTCTCCAGCATTATTTCGGAAGAAGTATGGCCCAATGACTCCACCAGCCCATAGAGCACACCAAACAGTCGGTTTATGTGGATGTAATGGCGTCTCAAGGGTCTCATGTGGATTCTATTCACTCCAAATGCGGCAATTTTGCTTGTTGACGTAGCCATTCAACCAAAAATGAGCCTCATCACTGAACAAAATTTTGCGATGAAAATCAGCATCGAGATCAATCTCATTTTCGGCCCATACACCAAAATCACGACGCATTGCATGGTCATGATGAAATGGCAAACCAAACTAAATATTAATCACTTGACAGCTGACAAAATGGCCGCCAGTTAAAAAAGTGATGCCAACTTAAAGTTCTATACCTCAATAAAAAACACCCAATATATATATATATATATATATATATATATATATATATATATATATATATATATATATATATATATATATATATATATATATATATATATATATATATATATATATATATATATATATATATATATATATATATATATATATATATATATATATATATATATATATATATATATATATATATATATATATATATATATATATATATATATATATATATTCGGTAGTTTGGCTCGCTGCGGATATGTGTAAACCATTTTGTAAGTGGCTATGTGGAGGTATGTTCATCTGTTCCCTTATAACTTCCAAGCTATTTATCATAATTTGAGGAATGTGGTATCGTTGAAGCCTCTAGATCTTCCTCTGAGTAGAGGCTATGTAACGTAACATTAAATTGAATTTAGCTCCCCTTATACGACATAAAGTCATGACAAAACAAAATAAAAATATTTTAATGTTATTGTGTTGGGTTTCAAATGAAACGGCTTACACATATATTCTTAGGTTTTACATGTAGATATATGACCCCAAAATAATTTATATAAAAAATAAGTTTAAAAAACTAAAACTCGACTACTTAAAGATTGCGCTTTGAAAAGTACAAAACAAGAAAGTATCAGTGGTCTTATGCCCCTTCGTCCTAAGTAAGTAGTCGGGTTTTAGTTTTTTACACTTATTTTTTATTTATCTTATGTTATTTATGAAACAAACGGATTTCCTTTTTTTTATTAAAAAATATGTATTAGTTTTCTTACCCCCATTAACACAAACCTCAGTTATGTTGATTTAACTTTAAGTTTATAAACTTTCAGTTTGCCTAAGCTTAAATTTTAACTGAAAGTTAACAATTTTCGTTAACAATAAAAAAATGGAGTTAGCTTGTGTCATCAACTTTTTTGATTGCCTGAAATAAGCTATTTTTAGGAAATGCAAAAATTTTAGCAATTTATATAAATAATATCATGCTTCAACGGAATCTGAGTACGACCGCTGCACAAAGAAGTGCTGCATTCACCTAAGAAGCTTTCAATTTTTTATTATTCTTGAAAATTTATGTTAAATATTTTCAGAATAAAAAAAAATTTATTGATTTTCAAATGTCAATAATTTCTTCAGTTAAGAACTTAAACTGAAAAAAGGTTTCAGTTAAATTAGATTGAAATTTTTTTACAGTGTTAATAAGCTATGCCGAAAATTCTGTAAAATGCGTTCCGAAGTGAGGGAATAATTATTCTGGCAAATAAAAAACAAACCAGTCCAATTTTCAAAAAGAAAAAAAATGTATGGGACCGAACTGCAAGCAAAGCTTTTCAAACAAAAACAGAATTTAAAAAATCGGTCCTTAAATGGAGGAGCTATGAGATAAGCAATATTTCGGGGAGGCAAATTACCCCACCAATTTAAAAAATAGTAACAAAAAAAATTATGGGACCAAACAGCAATCAAACACTTTCAAACAAACAAAGAATTTTCAAAATCGATCAATAAATAAAGGAATTATGCGATAATCAATATTTCGGGGGCAAGTTGCCCCACCGATGTTCAAAAAAATTAAAAATAAAAAATTATAGGACGGACCAAACTGCAAGCAAACCCTTTCAAACAAAAAATGTTTGATAATCAGTTCTTAAATGACAGAGTTATGAGTATACAAACATTAAAACATTGAAGTCGGCTAAAAATGGCAATAATGACATTACCCAATTTCTTATGACATTTGTATGAATAAGAACTGTTATAAAATTAAATTGATGTTGATTTTTCGCATGTTCCTAGACATATTGGTCATGCCTAATTCTTTCTCAATTTAACATTACGAACTTTAGCCTATAAATCACTACGGACTATAAAAGTAAATTTTGTTCGAAAAAATCATGTTAATCAAAATAATTCTCGAAAAAAAACATACTACAATACAGGCGTATTAATGCCTATAATTTTAATCATAATGATGTACTTTCATTAGAATTAGCTAAGTAAAAGTAGTTTAAATGAATATTTACTTTTCATGGGCGTGACACTGCCCACTTTTCTAACCATGTGTGTGCAAAGTTTCATTGGAACCGATTGAGTAGAAGTAGATAAAAAGGCATGTATATTTGTTTCGTATGGGCGTAACCCCGCCCAGTTTTCAACGGGACCAATCTGGAAGTGAATCTTTTTATATAAAGAAAAAACATCCGAAATCGGTTCAAAGATGGAGGAGTTTTGGGAGAACATCAAAAAAATAAATATATATGACGAGTTGATAGCCTTTCTCCTTTTTTTGAAGTCGGTTAATAATAAAAACTTTGTTTTCTACAATCAAGCATTATTGTAGAGAACATAATATTGCTATTAAAACCATGTCATAATCATTTCTTTTCGGTGTACAAAAGAGCCTTATTATTGAATACAGTAACAGAACAAAATTTGTCCTTCTTACATATTACTAATACATTTCACGAATAACTAAAAACATACACTACATTGTAAAGACATAAATTTGACTTTCAACAATTACTGCCGCGTTTGCTGTTAAAGCCAAAGCTACTGTTATAATCAACAGTGAAATCGTGCGGACTATAGACTTAAATTAAAGTTAAGTATGGTGGATTAAATCAGAAATTGTATGTGTGAAAATGTTTGTGGCTTTTAAATGTGCGTGCGATACTAAAGAAGTGTACCAACATTCAGAATTATTAACCAAAGGAAATATTAAAACGCCCTTATTATAACAACTACACTTCAACACAAACACATGCCAAGATTTTATTATATAAGCACAAATACCAGCAACGATAATGGAGAAAATATGAATTTAAAAAATATGCATATTACTGCAGGCTATAAGGCGTAAAGCATATAAATATATTTACATATATGATACATAAGCATAATATATGCATAATATACATTCAGTATGCCTACATTACTTGTTTATATGTGTGCCTCGGTATCTATATATGTATGTGTTATAATGAATTTGAATTTTGAAGCCAGTTTTTCTTTTAAGCTTTTGTGAGTATTTGAATGTGTTGAAGTAATTTAAATTGTAAACACTTTTATGCGTGTAATCATACAGAAACATACTCATATATGTATATGTATAATTTTTTACATGTGTTAATATATTCCTATCAGTGTTGCCATGACCAAGACAATTTTTGTAGCCAAAATGTTTCAAAAGTGTAACCAAAGGAAAAAGATGTAACAAAGAATTTTTCTTGTTGATTAAAAACAAATTGAAATTTTAAAGCAGTTTAGGGTTTAACGAAACCCAAGACACACGAATGCTGATGAAGTGCGTTCCGGCTGAGAAAGTCCGTATTCCATTCTATTGGTATAGAACTATAGTATTTTACAAACATACTACGAAACAGAGTGAACGAATTGGCACTCAGAGTGATGCTAACGCAATAGCCAATACTAAGGTTAGACTTTGGTTGGTACTTGGGTTAGATTTGTTCTTCAATTTGGAATGGACTGTATTTTGTTGGATTGCTAACATATTGAGGGAAATACGTATTTGTCAATTTATAATTTCTCATGTAATTGAGAAACTTTACAAACTTTATTTAATGTTTAGATTTTAATTTAAGTATGATTCAGCTTGGCGGTACATGAATCTAATTTTAAGTTAATAAGGTTGTTAACATAACTTCGAATCTGTTTATGGTTACAATTCATTCACAATAGTAAGTTATTCTTTACAAGTACAGTGGTATCTCGGTTTAACGAACGATATAATGTCAGGCCGATTCGTTTAATCAAAAAGTTCGTTAAATCCAGTACTCTTATGTTTTTTACTTTTATCAATAAAAAGATGCATTCTTTTGATTCACAATTAAATATATTTTCTATTTACATACATTAAGCAATAACTTTGATGTTTACTTTACTGAAAACGTATAAGAATTACACAACATACCACAAAATAAAAAACAAAAACAGTTTTTGAAGGGAATAAACAAAAATTTAGTAAATTTTAACGTTCGTTAAATCAGAAATTCGTTCAACTAAGTACTAGTTAAACCGGGATACCACTGTATTTACTTTTATTTGTGTTATAATTCATCGTTAATTTGAAATGCGTGTTTTTAGCCCAGTCAGATAAGCAGAAAAAAGGGTCAACTGCGGAATGAGAGATAATAAGCTGAAAATGCATATGCACCTTCATTTTGGTTTTCTAAAAGTTGTCTCAAAAGTCTCATAAAATCTCGTGTCTGCGCCGCAAGTTATTCAAGGTCAAAGGTCACAAAAATCAATTTTTGTCGATTATCTCGGTTTCTATAGCTCCAATGATGTTAGCAGTTATTATAAGAATTGTAGAGCATAAAACTTGCGACAAAATTTGTATTAAACATTTTTTCAGGCGCCCAACCGTTTTTGAGATACAGGGCAGAGTGCCCGCAGCGTTCAGCCATACACACTGTAATCCAAGTTCAATCAAGAATCTTAGTGAATAATACCGAAATAATTGCGAAAAACTGATTTTTGTGACCTTTGACCTTGAATAACTTACGGCGCAGACACGAGATTTTATGAGACTTCTGAGACAGCTTTTAGAAAACCAAAATGAAGGTGTATATGCATTTTCAGCTTATTATCTCTCATTACGCAGTGAAACCCTAAAATGACTGGGCTATTTAAGTAAATGACAAAGTAAATGAATGAAAAGAAAATAATTGTGCATAAAAAACAAAAATTATTTTATTTAATGATTTTTAGTATAAAATTCGTCAATTTTATACACAAAGATAAGAATTGCAATACCCGATTGCAAATTGTTCGAGTCGGACTCTTAGTTTTCAACGAAGCCCATGAGACTTTAATGGTGTTGAAGTGCGTTGCGGCACTCACAAATACGTTTTCTACTCTGCTGCTGTATACCTTCATATATTCCACAGACTCTGGTTTCGTACCGCCAAACAGAGACAATTGAATCGTTTAATTCAGAAAGCCGTCAAGCTCATAGGGAAAATACGTCAGTTGAAGGGCTTCTGAAATACACAATTCAATTGCAAATTTCTTAAACGCTAGTAAAATTCTAATTTCACAGCTAACATTAATTTATTTAAAAAAATTATTTTTAAAATAGTAAAATGCAAATGAAAAGGCAATCTTCCATTTACCTTCATACATATCTCGCAGCAAAAACTTTGCGTACTTTACTGGTAGGCGAAAAATAATATGAGGATTTAAGTCGAAACTACTTACAATTTGACTTCATAAGTATTTTTTTTATTGAAAAGTTCAAAATATAAGGGGTACCCTTTACATATGTATTTATATTGTCACAGCAATTAACTACCTATTATTTGACTTACTAGAATCTAAAAAATAAGTGGTCAAGTAAAAAAATTAAAACAAGTAAATAGTTTTTTTTTACTCATTATATTTTATTCATATTTTTTCACACTTTGTTTCCTTTTTTGAGCCAGGTGCGATACGAACCTCTGCTCGTTCAAATTGGAAAATAACTACTATACTCACATTTGTTGACTATTGTTGACTTATAAGTTTAAGCGACAAAAGTTTGTTTTCATATACAAACACATGTTGACTTATAAAGAGCTTGTCTACTTACACAGTGAAATAACTTGCGGGTTAATCCTTGCAACTTATGCACCTCAATGACGATTCGTTAGTTTTTCCAAAATAAATGGTTTGTTAACCTCTTTTAAGCTTTTATGAATTAGACCAGAACTATATAACTTATATTATATGAAAACTTTATTTTTCGAAAATCAAAATTTAATTTTTTTCCGCTTTTGAATCTTTTTTATTGTAAATAAAACTAAAAAATACATATCTACACATTAAAGAAAATATAACCAAATTTGGCTTAAAATAATCAAAACGTCAACGCTGATTCCAATATATATTTGCAGATGTTTAAAAGCGTTTGTGTTATATTAAAAAAGCAGTGTTTTTTAATTAAGTTTTACAACATTTCTTTCACACAACCTTCACGAGCAAAAAATTAACAAATTTAAATTTAATTGGAATTATATTTGTAGAAAATTAAAAGGATATACAGGAATATCACAAATTAGCTTAAAACAGTAACATAATGCAGTTGATTTTAAATGTTTGAAGAGAAAAATGGGATTTAGACGTAAGCTTTTTAGCTTGATTTTTTTAGAGTTGATGGCCAAAAGAGGTGAAAACAATTCCACAAGATATTGCCTAAGAAAGTAAATTTCTTTTGGATTTTATGTCCCACTAAACGCCCTTATACTCCGTTTGACCATAAACTAAAAAAAATCCAGCTGAAAAATCTTTGCCTAAATCTCGTAGAAGTGTAAAATATCATAGCATCGAAGTTTGAAAATTTCTTGATAATAAATTCTATCAGGCTCATATACGAATGAAAGATAAAAAACTGATAATGAATCTACCTATATTAATGCCCGTTTTAAGAATTAGTTTACGGAAAGACCGCAGAAATGGAAAACAAGGCTGCTGAGCCAATATCGAGCGAATATCGAGTTCTTACCAGATTTCGCCGTTTTGAGGTCATATGAAGCCATTCTGGCTAATTTTACAATGACTTCCGTATGACTGTATTTATTTATGTGTGACCCATCAGCCATATGCCTTTCTTAAGATTTTGGTTAAAATTAGATATAGTAGGCTTCGAGAATTTCCGAAAATTAAATTTTCAAAAATTACTTTTAAAATTAATTTTAAACTAAAGACCCTATCGATTGCAAAAAATTTTCTTGAAATCAAATTACTTGCACGAGATATCGTTTTCCACACATATATTTTGTAATTATTCAAAAATTCTTGTCAAGTCGATTTTTTATATTCAGTCACTTTTTAGAGCTTAAGAAACTGCGTCGAGGGTTGCAAATTATATTTAATTCGGTTAAGTGGTTCGAGATACATATCGCACACTAAATCAATAACAGTCAGAACTCAAAAATTAACAAATGTTCATGAGAGGCCAAAAGCTATTGATGCTGTAGAAGCGACGGAAGTAAAATTAAAACGGTGTGTTTCTAGTTAAAGAAGACTATGATGATTATGAATTCTTGCGGTAGTTAGATATTTGTCCTGTGATTTGATTTATAAAAAAAACCCCGATTTTGGTAAGTCCTGAGATGCGACTCTTTTTGGTTTATCGTTCTCGAATATATTTAAAGTGTTTATAATCAATATAACCCTTTTTTTAATTACTCTAGAAATGTATGGATTTTCTTGCGCTTTGAGCTTGTAATTAGCGGAAAATTCCAGGGATAGCCTAAAGGTCAACCGCATCTCATATTTGTTTTTTAATTTAAAGTTCATTGTCATAAAATTACGCAATTCTCATTTCAACTTTGAGAGTTTTGATATAAGCATACAATGTTTGAAAATTTTCATTCATAATGGTTGAAGGCTAACTTGATGGGTTACATATAATTAAAAAGATTTAAGTAGAGGGAAAGTTATTTCACAGACAGAAAAGATATATTTGTGGCATGGTTGCGTCAACAATATCATGTTTTCCGTTATACCTTATGGTTGTGGCAAATAAGTTATAATTGTTTTAAAAAATTGTGAACTTTAATTAGTTTATGACAAAAAACTTATGATTACATGTAATCATGATATTATTAGCATTCATATTATTTACAACAGGGTTGAATTTATTGCAAAAAAATTTTTTAGCAACAATCATGGTATATTTGAAAATTTAACAACAGTATGGTTCTATAACAATAACATGTGGTTCTTGTCCATACTATTTTAAAGCAGTTTGTTTGCAATCAAGCTATAATTACAAAAGAGTCATGGCTCTCTGCTTCCAAAAAAATTTTTGTTCTATCCCTTCGTTGAATGCTTTTTTGTTAGTTTTTTGTTTAACTTGATAGCTGTAGCTTTGTTTTTGTGTGTCGCATGATTTGAAAAAATTAGAAATAAATTAAAAATAACATAAACGGATAAATGGTAGCAATTAATATTGGGCCATGCTCTGACAACTATTTATGTTTGATATCGCAAAAAACAGTGTTCTTTTAATTGGGATAAAATACAAGAAACATAAAAATTAACTGAAAGGCTGCAATAAGTGAGATTTTTAGTTGAATTCTCTCCTGACATTTGACGATTTCAAAACGAAATGGTTTCCAGAACATGCCCGATTGCAAATATATGTGTCAACGAATATGTATGTATGCATGTCTCTATGTGAAAATAGATAATCATTTTTTCCAGATTAAAAAAATTTGATTTTATACTTAGTCCCAAACAAATATATATATTTTTAGCTGCTGTCAATTTTAAATCAAAATGTGATTAAAAAACAACCTTTATATGGTTATTTAGAGCCATGATGTTTTTATAAACAAATATAATATGATTAGTTTAAATCATAATAGATTTACATTTAATTAAACATTAGGTTGTATGAATCATATTAGTGTTATATAAGACAACAATATTATATTTAGAACAGATTTAGAACAGAATAGTATGATTTGGCTCCAACCATATAATTCAAACATAGTATGGTGCTCTTAGATTATGGCTGCCTCAACCATGTTTTTTCTTTTCGTGTTATTATAAAAACGCATTTTCATTTCAAAAGTATATTTTTAACCGCCAACCAAATAATAGGAATGTTACAGGTTTGGAGTGTGTATCTGCGAATGTGTCTTTCTGCTCCCTCGTAGATTCAAAACGGCTGGACCAATTTTGATTTTGATTTAGTTTTGTTTGAATGGTTACATGATGAGAGTGTTCTTAGCTAAGTTTGAAAAAAATAGATATCACCTCTTTTCTAGTTCTATTCTCTTGAATCTGTTTCTCTGTGGCACCGTATCTCCCAATTGCCTAGATCGATTTTAATTTATGTATATTATTTTGTATGACAAGTGACTTTATCTAATATACTCTAAGCTATGTCTGCAAAAAATTAATCTAGCTATTTTGTAGTTATCATTCATTTTCTTTGGTGATTTTTTTAAATTTTAAATTTAATCTTATTATTAACAAAACATTCTGCTGAAAGTTTTTCTTTACATAGTGGGTTTTCTTATTGATTTTCATATGTATGGTAATAATATTAAAAATAAAAGTAGAAAATATGTGCTATAAATATTATACTTAAGCTTGCTTTATTTTATGACATAATTACGTGTGTGCTTTTTCACACTACAACAAGATATAATTTTATTGTTTTTTTTAAGAATGATGAAGAAGTTTTCAGCAACAGCTACATAAGCCTTTAAAAGCATTTATTATTAACCATAATCCCTAAAAAATACAGTAATAAAATAATATAATATAAAAATATGTATAGTTGAAATGCTGACCAAAGAATAAATATCTTACATAAATAAAAGTTATCGCATAAAAACGTGAGGTATCACAAATATTAACAAGCAGAATAAGAAAAGCATTATGTCATCCCTTCGCTGTGAGAGTAATCTATTAAACTTAACTTTATTTGATTTAAGAAAATTGTGTTAATTATTTAAAAGCGATAATTATTTTTACCAATCTACGTATTTAACAAATTGTCTACTTATTTATTAAAATTATAATAAATTCAACTTAAAGCTATTATATCTAAAATAGATATACGATGGTCCTTAAAAAATGTCACCAGTGTCTATTTGTCCGCTATATTGAAATTAATATTGAAAAATACAGCAATTAATTGAAATAATAAATCATTAACAAAAATACATAAAGACAACAAGAGTATGTATTACAAAATGTCAGCAAACTTTATCTGATTTTAATTTAAAACAAAAAAGTGCCGGCACTATTAATGTCATAATTCTTAAATTTATAATTTTCAACGAGCTTTCAATTATTGTCCATTTCTTTTAATCATAATTTTTGACTACTATTTAACAAATTTTAAGAAATGACTCGGCGTTAATTGATTGAACTCGAATAAGGATTAGGGATTACCTGGAACAGAAGCATATTCTGACGACCTTCTAACATTTTTCGTAGCGCAGGTAGTGAAAAAGGTGATTTAAAAAATATTTAAAAAGAAAACCAGTCCTTCTAAATTTAAGTTTTTTCTTCTTACTTCTAGTAGCAATCGGACGTAAAATTCTAAGTACAAATAACACTAAATTTAAATTAAAATAAAAGAAAATCCGAAGTAGTTAAAGAATTCAATTTAGGAATTCCTAAATTAAGTACGACACGTCTCAGACTTTATACCAGTGCTGGCCATCGAGAGAATAAGTTATTAATTTAGTATTAGTGTTTATGAGCATGTGGTAGTTGTATTCTACTGTGTGCCTATTAAAACTAAAAACAACAACGCAAAAAACAACAAGCTTTCATACAACTGAATGAAGGTGGTCAGCGTTGTCAACTTTTAGATTTCAAAAAGCACTGAAACAAGTAAAAAAACGCGTAATTCTTGAAAAAAGCACTGAATTTTAATTTTTTAGTTTTATTTAAAAAAGTTGTTGTATAGCTGCGAGTTCTGTAAATCGGCCCGATTTAAAACAAATCGTTTTAGAAAAATAAAATCCACTAAAAGCAAACATTTTCAGACTTTTTTGTAGTTTTCTATTTTCAACCGACTTCAGAAAAAGGAGAAAGGTTATATAAATTCGTCATGTACTTTTTTTATATGTATGTTCCCTCAAAACTCCGCCATTTATGAACCGATTTCGGATTTTTTTCTCTATTCAAAAGGACGTAGTTCCAGATTAGTCCCGTTGAAAAGTGGCCGGGGTCACATCCATACAAAGTAAATATACATTCGTTTTCAACTACTTCTACTCAACCGATTCTTATGAAACTGTACACACACATTAAGCTTCTGTTTAAAGCAGAGCCAGGCAAAGAGAAAACTATATACATCAGAAAAAAATTTTTTTTTAAGTGTGTTGGTGTTTAATTGCATTGTTGATAGGTAAAAATGACTGTTGTGCTCCTGTTGTTATTTATTTTGATTGTTTGTGTTGTGTACATGTAAATTGTCGGCTGTGTACATGTAAAATTTAAATATAGCTGAAAAGTAATCGGCAAACGTCGTGGCTCACGGCTACACATCGCCTGCGCGTGGTTTAAATACTACATCAGGATAAAAAAATTGGGATGTGTCACGCCCATGCAAAGTAAATACTCTTTTTCAACAACTTCTACTAAACCGATTCTTATAAAAATTTTCACACAGCCTTAGTTATCGTTACAATAAAACATTATGTTTAGAAAAGTGGGCAGTGCCACGCCTATGAAAAGTAAATATTAATTTTATCTACTTCTACTTATCCGATTCTTATGAAACTTCGCATACACAATTAGTTCTCGTAAAAGTATATGATGATAAAATATGGGGCGGTGCCACGCCTATTTTGTAGTCGGTTTTTTTTTCAAGAATTATTTAGAGCTTAATACATCATATCCGATATTAATTCATTATATATGATCATCATAGTTATTGCTACAAGTTTTTCATAGAAATGAGCGGGTTATCAAAAAGAAAAAACTGTAACTTTTGAATCCGTTTTGATACCTACTTAAAGACTTTGTACAATAAAGACCTGTCAGTTGTAGTTAACTCTGTAATAAATATAATTACATATGTAAAAAATCCCGAGTTCAATGCAAGGATCTTATGTACTAAATTACAAAACCAACGCGATTTTGTGTTAGATCAAATTATGTGCTTGTCTATAAATGGGGTGTTCGCCCGCAACTTTTCATAGTACCAAACCCTTCATGTCCTTTCACATAAAATATTTTGAAAATCTGTAAAGAAACGTCGGAGTTATGTGATAATATATCGGGCTACCACTTTGTCGGCCAGATTTTCACTTGTATGGTATCAAACGGCAAGCAATTCATTTCAATTTTGAAAGTTTGTTCATATATTGAGGATTATGCGAAAATCAATATTTCTGGCGGAGGGAGAATGCCCTAGAGAATTTCAAAAAAATAATTTTGGAAATTAGGTTCACATATACCGCATTTATGCTTGGTGGAGCAAATTTTCTCACCAATTTTTTGAAAAAATTATGCAACATAACTGCAGGCAAACCCTTAAAAAATCGGTTAACAAATGGCAGATTTTTGATTGTTGGGAGCGAATTTCCTCACCGATTTTCGAAAAAAAAAACTATGGGACCAAACAGCAAGCAATCCCTTTCAAACAAAAAAAGAACTTTGAAAATCGGTTCACAAATGACAGAGTTATGCCAATACAAACATAAAAACTACACACGAATTGATAACCTCCTCTTTTTTGATGTCGGTTAAAAAATAAAGAAATTACAAATAAATTTTTCATGATACTTTGGCATTTTAGAGGACTTTCTAGCGGGAAGCTATGTCATTTGTAATCAATACTTATTAGGAAGAGACTGAAACATTTCGAATGAGACAAAATTTATTAATATCCGATGACGGGCTCTAAAGTTATTCAATCTTGAATATCACGAAAATTTTTCAAAAAATGGCCGAGATGCCCAAGTTTAGACAGCTATACGAAGAAACCATAAAAAGTATCGGGATAGTTCTTACGCCACATGCTGCGCACGTAAGAGTAGAATATACCGTACATATATTTATGTATGTATGTAAAATTTCGTGGAAACGGAAAGTTTTTGAAATCTGAAGTGCCAAGCAAACGAAATACGTAAAAAATTAGTTTTGATGGGGTTCGACAATTAGTTTTAATGGGGTTCATTCGACAAAAAAAAGATAACAAATGAAGCACGACTAATTCCTCTAATAAATTCTTTCATTCTTCGGCAAGGGTGCAAAAAACGTGTTCAGGAAATAGTTGCATTAGCAGAGAATTTTACACTTGAAAAACATTTTTTAGATAAAGAAATAAATTTTTTAATTCTGGGTTTAGTGCCACCGCACTAAAAATTAGAATAAAAAAGCACCGAACACTAACTCCAAAATTTTTCGCGTCGAAAAGTTGAAAAAGTACTAAAAACGGTGCGAAAAGCGCTGAGTTGACAACGCTGAAGTTGGTGTTTATTTTTTACTCTTTAGTGAGTACGTTGGTTTTCATTCGGCTGTATAGATATACATACATATACGATCCAATAAAAAATAAAAATAAGAAATTAAAAGAGGTTTAGCTATATTCCAAATGTCTGATATCTTAGTGCAAGAATGACAAAATACTAAATTTTTTTGAATTAAACCCATATAGTTCGACTAAAATCCATAACTTAGTTCTATCTTTTAGCATTTATTTAATCTAGAATCTAGATTCTAGATATAAAATCTCTAATGAATTTTACTATTCTCCTGTTTTTTCTACGACTGAAAATTGAAGTAATGCATAAAATTTTTGTGTTTAAAAATAGCATTTAAATTTATTGGCATTATAAACCGTTTGAGTATTGTATATCTTTGTACCTCGGGTTTAGTTTTGTGTTAAGTTATCCTTCATTTAATTTAAAAATGGTTAATTCTGTTATTAGAAATCATATTAAAAATTAAAAAAAAAAAATACAAAATGGAACCTAACTTTCCCAATGCATTTCATATGAGCGAAGTTGAGGTTCCTTTCTCTCTAGAGGTGGAGAGAAATCTATTTTTAAGCTATCTCGGAGATGAATATAGGGATAACTCAACTTATAAAGTTGTGGAACATCTCTTAGCATTGATACCAACGATAATCTAAAAATCGACAGCTATTTTTGGCTTTACTGAAAATTATTACTGCCAAGATATGGTAACTTTTCATCAGTATCAGAACATACAATCGATACACAATAAATAAATACAGAACTGAAAAAAGAAAAGAACATAAACAACAGCAGATGACAAAGATTGCAAATGTAACAATTAAAGACTCACCGACATATTAAAATGTCATGGTTTATGGAAATAGATTTTAAAAATGAATCGTTTTAAAACCGATAATTTCCTTTTGTATATATTCAAAACAAATTTTAAAACATAATGTGTTCCTTAACTTTCGATAAATTTTTTCAAAATTATTTCATATTGCTTAAAGTTTATATTCTGGTCTCAATAAATAAGTTTTACTCAAAAATGATTCTGTAAATTGTAAATTGCACTCAAGAGCCATTTGTTCCACAGCTGGAAAACTATTAATGCCTTGAAGGACTAAAATAGCGAAACCTAGAAAATACTTGGCATATACAACAAATTTCGATAAAATGTTTCATTCCCTAGAACTGAAATTTGTTGGGATGCTCTACGCAAATCTGCACTCCATTTTTTCGCGATATAGCGTAATACAAATAGAGGCACTTGCACGACAAACTTTAATGGCTTAATAAAAAAAGCGAATCTCATATCATAATATATTCATCTGAGCTTGAGCTCTGATGATTATATCATAACGCTGATATAACATTAATAAATTGAGTCTATACGTGATAAATTTTCATCATGATACCAATTTGACATTCATCATGATATAAAATCATCCGGTGTGGACACTATGTTAAAGAAATTTCGACATTTATCATGCTTGATATTTCTCGGTTACAGTTTCTTTTAAGACAATCTAACAGAAATCGTACTCAAAGAATGGGTAAAAGAAAAACTACTCAACTGGTCATGCCAACTAGCCAAATGAACTTCTTGTGGACATTGTCGCTCACCATTCTGTCACCAGTTTAAATCATTTTGATACATTCGTGCTTGCTAAAATTGTGCTGGTGAAAAGTTCTGTCGCAATATCTATTAAAACTTCTTGTATGAAATACTCTCTGAGCGACAAATTCCTCAAATTGTTGTAGTAGAACACGTGTAAAAAAGAAACAAACGAAAAAATTTTATGGGGATATTTCTGAGGATGCTGTTCTTTACATGGTCATTAATGAAAAGATGGATGATAGTGTCGCTCTTGTTGTCATGTGTGAACTTTGCGGCCATTTGTTCGAAAATGTCCTCACTGATCTGACGCTTTAACATTGTCATGCATCGGTCTTGCAAGATGTCTGAAAGACATGGCCAACCGGGTTATCAATGAACAAAGCAAATAAACACTAACACACTTAAACGACAAATTATTTCTTGTAAATTTAATATGATTTAAAATCAAATTTGTTTCATGTTAATTTTACATTCCTCTTTTTCTGTGTGTCTTAAATACTAGTTTTGTGATATGTATTTTTGAAGGCATTAATGCTATTCTCCTATCTTGCTAAAGTTGCTATTTTATGAATTAAGTTTATTTCGTCCATTGAAGCATCAAATTATGAAATAAACCTGTACAGGTTTTGTATAATTTTTAATAAAAATTAGCTAAAATACTGTTTCCATTTTTTCTATTTATTAATCTAAAATTATAATGAAAAATATATTATTAATTTAATAATTCTTGTTTTTTTCATTAATTTACTATATTTTTATCTTGTTTTGTCGTTGACAGACAAAAAATATTTAAAAATTTTATACTTATTTACATTTGATTTCATGCTTTGTTAACTTTAACATGGAATAACGCAAAAAAATCGCTTTGTGTCACCTGTCTCAACAGTTTTTTTAAATTGTTAAATATATATATATATATATATAATAAAAAATTAGTAACGATAATTATGCCTGCCAAACCGTAACATCAAGGGAAACGTTAACAGCAACCATTCTAGTGTTCTTTTCAGTTCATAGAAATGTTTGACGTTTTTTTTCTTTATTGTTAAAACAAGATATTTAAAAGGCAAAAAAAAAATTAAAGCTACATTATAACAAGGTTTACACAGTAAGAAAAGAAAGAAAAAGGCAGAGTATGTTCTACGTGAAAACTGTTAAGGCTGAAGAAGAGCAATGATGACATTTTAACAACAGCGAAATTAAATGAAACCGAAATTTTAAATGAAAGGTGGACTACGGTAAATGCAACTGACACAAAACAAGTCACTTGACCGGTTCCCACGTGGTAGGGACCAGTCTGAGTTCTAACACTTCCTATGAAGCGGACCAGCCACTTTTACATGGGGATGGCCTAGGATGTGTAATCTTTTAATTGAAAAATTACTTCGAAGTAAATTCATATGTTTCACCATCAACATGCTGTTAGGAGGAGACTGAATTCGTTCATTTACGAAGAGATTGCGAACCGATTAGATGGATCAACACATTACAAAAAAATTGTTATAGACTCCCCTTATAGTACATACTATAATATCATTGAATACCCCTAAAAGGTGAAAGCTTTTTTCTACCTGGCGCATACGACAATTTTATATGGAACTCCTTGATGTTATTGAGCTCTGGTGCAATTTGCCCACCCTAACCATTGTTCTACGTGCACCTAATCACAACATGGAAACACTCAATGCAAATTTTAGCAATTCTTGATTAATTCTTTTATTTTAATCCATCAAAAGATTTAAGTGTAGGTTATAGAGAAATTAATTTTAAATTAATCTAAGCATCATTATTAGAGCTTAGAACAATTTGGTGTTTGAAATGTAGATTAAATATGGATAGTCTTTATATTTCGCTGATTATGTTAGCTAACAGAACAAAATACTACTAATGGGTGATTTTATAAGAGCTATCGGAAAGTAAAAAAAAAAAAACACATAAAATTCAGAAAAATGCATGAAATATTTATTTGGATCGATAGTTGGGTCGATATAATTTAATGTTTGAAGATTATTTCATGCAAATGTTGGCCGCGGCTGCGCCTCATACTTAAAAATAAATATCGCCGATACCGATTCCGATACCGATACGAATATTGAAGGACAAGAGGAAAATTTTTTTATTATACAAAATTACAGTGTAAGAGATTATTAATATTTAAAATTGATATTAACCTAGTATTGGAAGTAATTTTTAAAGAACTACATTTTCATTGCTTCCAAAGAATCTATATTAAAAATATGCAGATAATTAGTAGAAAAGCAATTTGTAACTCCTCTATAAGTTCAAAATAATTTAAAAAAAATTTTAAAAATACTCGCCATGCTTTTTAAAAAATCGATTTTTAAAGGACATTTATCAACTAAATATCAACTAAATAACTTTATAGCTTAATTATGAAAAGTCTTCTAAAAGTTTATATTTATTCATTTAAATTTACATGAAAACACAGTTTTGTGTTTAAATTCGCATAAAAAGAAACAAGTTCTGAAAATGGGAAATTTTTCATCCTGTTTTTGAGGAATCATTAATGAGCACCGAAAAAGAAATTTGTCCTAATATCGCTTCAAATTCAGTGATTGGTAAAAATATTTCCGGATCGCGAATTCTACATTTTCATGACTTCTTTGGAGTGTCTTTTTTTGCCGGGAATAATATTTAAAAAACAACGCAATGAATTTAGTTCTTGGTAAAATTAACAAAATATAAACAATTTGTCAAAAAAAACTGAAAATTTTTTTTAAAGTATCGTCGTATCGATTGTAAAATATCGCCGCTACCGATGTATCGGAAAATCTGAAGTATCGCCGATATATCGGTATAGGTATTCGTTACATCCCTAGTATAAATCAACATGATTTACTCAAATCACAATGATTTGACGAAATCATGCTATTGGAAACATACTATTAAATATACTGGCGTTGCCCAGCCTAACGTGGGTCATCACACTTCCTTTGGATACTTACAAACACGCTCATTGATCTGTTATTGCAGTAATTTGATAGTAAGATATAATTTCTTCAGGGTGAATTTCAAGAGGTGTGAAAAATCAAGGTTTGGATAGTGGCCGCATGAAATAATGCTAAATGAAATAAATAATTCTTGCAATTTTAGATTATAATGTTGTACTTAAGAGAACAAATTGTGTGTGCGAAGTTTTATAAGTTTTGGTTTCGGTTAGGAAGAAGAAGTTAAAATTAATATTTACTTTTCACGGACGCGGCATTGCCCGCTTTTCTAAACGAAAAGTTGTATTGCCACGATAGCTGAAAATGTGTGCAAGTTCCATAAGAATATGTTTAGTAGAAGTTGTTGAAAAATAGTATTTATTTTGCATAGGCGTGGCACTACCCACTTTTTTAGTCATGATGGAGTATTGAAAGTGGAGCTTAATGTGTGTGTGCAAAGGTTCATAAGACTCGGTTAATTAGAAGTATGTAGTTTGAAACGAATGTGAATTTACTTTGTATGAGCGTAACCCCGCATATTTTTTAACGGGAAAAATTCTGAAGTACATCCTTTTAAGTAAAGAAAAAACTCTAAAACGGTTTATAAATGGGGAACATACATAAAAAATACATGAAGAATTGACAAATCCTCTGTTTTTTTAAGTCGGTTAAAATTCAAACGCTAAGATTCAAATGCTAAGAAGAACAACGTTCAAAAATGCTCCACAAGCCGAAAACCCACGAGAGCCCCTGGAATAGACAATGTTTACAATTGGCACTATCTATCTGTGTATAAAATAATTTAGGGCTATAATTAGATAATTTTTAGTGCTTTTTACCCAGGTAGTATGCTTTATTATACCTTCCAAACTTCTATGAAAATTTAATTACATTTATTAGAAATTTGTATTGAAGAATTTAAACAGGGCAACTTTATGAACTGTTGAGATAGAAATAGCTCAAAGATTAAAACCACTAAAGCAACTTAAATTGTTTTCATTAAAATTTTAAGTTAAACTGAAAATCCTTTTTTATTCTTCGTATTCTTTGACAAACGCTTTTTAAAAGTAAAAAGAATATCATTACTGGTTAATCCGAAAAAAAAAAACACTTAAAGTAAATGAAAATTTAAAACACTTCAGAGAATAGACACAACATATTGAGCACTAACCGCGAAATTAACGTAAACCACAGAAAACCAAGTTTAAGAGATTTTTTTTTTAATATTTTCAAATTACCGATAAAAAAAACAATTACAAAACGGTGTATGTGTAAATTATGGAACAGGACCTAATATTGAAACTAAGACAACCCTGTTGTTGAAACACATGCTGAGGTACAGGCTGTCAAAATTTACTACATCGGGCATGACAAATCTTGTTGGCCTGATAACTTTTACAAATTTTATCCGATTTGAATGAATTTAAACTTATAAGCAAGTTTAAATTCATTAAAATAGATAAAGAAAATACAGTTAATTTCATTAGACATTTCGCAAATATCTCCGCTAATAGCATTGCCAAAATTTCCAAAGAGTTATTTTATTGTTTTCAACACAATCTTTGATAACATGCAAAACTAATTTTTCAGTTGTCCCAATTCATGTAGACGTGAAAGAGAATCAAAATCAAGACTTTGATATGAGAGTCAAAGATGGCTAAATCTGGGCAAAAATAGAGCTTAATTGTACTGTAGTTGATATTTCAAATCGATTAAAGCATGCACGCTAAATCAGTATTAGACGAATATAGTGATTTTTTTTACTAAATTATAAATTAATCGTTTAAGAAAAAAAGCTCATCGAGTTTTTTTAATTTCTTCGTATTTTCTACACATATTTTTTTTAAATTAAACATTCATAAAAAATTCCTATTTAATAATACATCATTATAATTTTTAAACTTAAGAAAACTGTAGTGTTTCTTAATTAGTAGTAAAGAAATAAAAATGAAAAAATTTTGTTTAGAAGAACGTTCATGCTGGTAAATAAAATGCTTCTGAACATTTTACTATTTTTATAAAAATCTTCGGTCCTAGCCACATTTTTGGCGTGCGAGTAACACTTATAAGCCAGACTAATAATATTAAAAATATAATTTGCAAAGAAATTGAATAACATTATATTAAAAATTTTAAGAACTTCCGAAGAAAATAGATGTTAACTTCTAAACGGCTTCTTCAAACATAGGCTAGAAGATTTTGGATCGTGACCTTTCAAAAAAAGTTTATAATAAATCTAGCTGTTTGGGAGCTACGGTGTCAAGGACACACAGGTTCAACAGAATACATCAAGAAAAGATGTGATATATTTTAAACGGCTAGAGCGATTTTCTTCAAACATAGCTAAGAACACTTTCGATTAAGTCACCTCTCAAAGAGAAAAAACTAAATCAAAATTGGTCCACCCGTTTGGGATGTACGATCACTTACACAGACACACACTGTAAGCTTATAACATCCCTCTTTTTTGTCGGGCGTTTTTTAAAGCGATGAATGTAGAATTTCGTAGAAAAATTCACTCCATACTGGATGTAGGCTGCATGCCTTAATCGTTTTCAAATTTCATCTGTAGGCGTTTGAAAAAAAAATCATTTTAGTTTTGAAACATTTTTAGAAGAAATTCGAACACTTAGCCATTTTTCACACTAATTTCAAAGTATTGACTTTGATTCATTTTCAGGACTATATGATTTAAGATAACTAAAAAAATGTTTCTGCATATTATCCAGGATTGTGTTAATACACACAAAATATGTGTTTAAAATGTTTTGTTATGCTATTATAGGAGATACTTACGATCAGGCTTGGGGGTAATGATTACATTTTGTAATTAATTGCATGTTCAAATACACATTACATATAATTTGTAATTGGTATACTGCAATTACAATTACTTGTAATGTGGAATTGTCTGAAGAGCAATTAGAATTACATGTAATTGTAATTGAGGCATGAGCAATTACAATTACATGTAATGGGTAGTTGCTATACTAGCAATTACAAATTATTGTAATAATAATTGAAGATTATCAACTACAATTACATGTAGTTGGGCAAAAGTAATAGTAATTGCTCATAAAGGGATAATAATTACTTTAACAATAAAAATTACTATAAATGTATTTCATTACAAATAAAATCTATTATTTATTTATTTTTAATATATCTAAGAATAACTAGAAATATCTAGAGCTCTAAAAGAGGATAAAAAGTAGAAAAATTACTTACATCGCAGACATGAAAAAAACTGCCGCTAAATTCATTAAACATCGCTCAATACACATTTGTCGCGAAAGTCGCGAAAATTCGCGAAAAATTTTAAAATGGCAAATGGCCCGAAAATTGCTTAAAATAGCTACTATTATACGGAATGCAAAAAACTCGGCAAAAATCACGCAAATGACGAAGATTCGCAAGAACTTGCTAACTTCGAAGAAACAGTAAAGTTTTATATGAACTATAAATCGGTAAAACTGTAAAAAATCCAAGAACTGGTAAAAAATCACTATTACCGCGAAAATTCGCGAAAAATTTAAAAATTGCAAATTGATTTAAATTGCTAAAATTTTATGATATGCAAAAAACTATGCAAAAATCGCGAATATTACGATAATTCTCAAAAACTTGTTAACATTAAAAACATAGAAAAATCTTATAGTGATTAAAAATCGATAAAACTGTAATAAAACTAAGAACCGGCTAAAAAAATCACTGTTTGCAGTCTTGCAAACAGGCCTAAAAATTGCTTAAAAAATAGTTAAAATTGTAAGGAATGCAAAAAATTAGGAAAAAATCGCGAAAATGACGCAAATTCGCAATATTCGCGATAAAAGTAAGTTTTTTTCAGTTTTTGGTTTTTTAACAGTTTTATCAATTTTTTAATCAATATGAAACCTTGATATCTTTTTAATCTGAACAAGTTTTTGCGAATTTTCTTCATTTCCGCGATTTTTTTCGAGCTTTTTGCTTTCCTTACAATTTTAGCTATTTTTAAGCAATTTTAAGGCTAGTTTGCAATTTTGCTGTTTTTCGCGAATTTTCGCTATTTTCGCGAAAATATATATTTTTTTAGCCCGTTTTACCAATTTTTAATCACTCTCAGACTTTTCTATGTTTTTAATGTTAAGTTTTTGCGAATTTTCATCAGTTTCGCTATTTTTTCTGAGATTTTTGCATTTCTTAGCATTTTAGCGATGTTTAATAAATTTTACGACTTGCTTGCAATTCGGCAATTTTTCGCGTATTTTGAGAGTAAAAGGGATGTTTTGCCATTTTTTTGCTGTTCGTCAAGCTTGAGATTATAAAAAAAAGTTTAAGGGATTGTTTCTTATTCTCACAATCTGTAGAAATTTTTCGTCATTTTGGATATATAAAAGTGTTCCAAAAATCTGAAAATATAATTGAGTATATTGTAATTATATTAAATTTTCCTTGTAATTGTAATTGCAATCATGCCAATACAAATTACTTGTAATTTCAATTGATATGATTGCATTAACAATTACAAGTAATTTGTAATAGGCTCCCTACAATTACAATTATTTATAGTTGTAATTGGTGCTACAGCAATTACAATCAGAAGTAGTTGTATTTGGTAGTAGTCCAATTACAATTACAAGTAATTTGTAATTGGACCAGGGCAATTACAAATTACTTGTATGTAATTGAAGTGAAAATGTAATCATTACTCCCCAAGCCTGCCTACGATAAATGTAGAGAGCAAATTCAAGGCCAAAAATTCCAAGCCAAATATCTTCGAAAATATTAAAGATTTGCTAATGAAAAAAACTAGATTTTCTTTATCTATTCATAAGCTTACAACAAATTTAAGCTTAATAAAATCGTATAATATTTGTAAAAATTATGAGGCTGAAAAAATGTACATAATAAATGTAGTAATTTTGACATCTAGCTCACAGTGTGTTTCAACGGAGTGACACAAATTTCAGCATCCTTAACCCTTTATGGTATCATGTTGCAGATATGCAACAAACAATTCAATCTTCATAAAAAACATTAAGTATAGGCAATTGTTAATTTTATTTTAATGCAATAACGTTGGTGCAACATCTAGTTTCAAGCTGTTGAATTCGTTCCTAATAAATATTATATATGTTACATAACAACAGATTTAAACTAAACCTACGATTTTATTAAATCAATGTTACCGTAGTGCAATTTTTTTAAAAACTTATTTTGCACGCGTTTTAATTCATTAAATTTTGTAAACTTTCAAGTAAATTATTTGTTTTATTCTTAAAATATTATGATCAAAACTATTTTTAAATTGACGCTTTTATTGCTTCTTCCCACTTCTATTTTTTTACCCATTTTCATCCCAATAAATAAATTTAAAATAAATCCTAAAACAAAATTTTTTACTTGTGCAAGGAGGTCCTAGAATCTGTAGATGTTGCACCATAAATAGCTAATGCTTAGGTATTCTTCTATTATTTTTACATATATTGTTTTAAATTCGGATCTCAAGTTTTTCCAATAGGACCACGGTGCGACGTGTTAGACGCTGTAGAACAAGTTTACATGAAAAAGTCAATTTCGACATATGTATATGCCGGTTACTGTTTTCCGCACTTAGGGAATATGTATAGTACTTTTTGCGAGGTAGCCAACATACTGACTAAAATGATTTGTAAAAAACACCATTTCCCAGAATTTAATAAAAATAAGTAAAAAATAATAGAAGTTAAAGCTCGATGTTACCATGATGATATGATAAAAGTTTACGGTTGTTGTTGTTGTTGTCTGTGTTGCCTGGTGGCAAAAAGGAAGTCGTTACATTTTTCAAGGCATATTTTAGCAATTACTTTGTTTCAAGGTAAAATTTACTTTAAATTCGTTCAAAATTTTGCTTGTCTTTTTCCATTTAAACACTTCAAGTTAAAGCAGATCATAGTTACGTTTATGAAAATTATGTAAGAAGAAGTATTTGGTGTTTCTAGCCCTAAAGGAACACAAAAAGATGCTATCATAAATAATTTTATTTCAATAATCTGACATAAATGAAACAGGTATAAACATATACATAGTATACAACCATTAAATTAGAAGAAGCGAAGGTGGTGGTGGTAATAAAACTCCTGCCATATTTATAACTCAAGCTAATATTACCTCCAGTTAAAGTTATCAAATAAAATTATTTGTAGAGAAAAATAAAGATATGAAAAATGTTAACTACCTTGTAGCAGTGTAACAGTAGGCTTGGAATTGTTCAGCTATTTTTATATATTTATTTTCTATATTTGAATAAGGGATTTTAGGCAAAGATATTGAACTTTTCTTTTCATGTTGAAATCTCGAAAAAAATAACACAGCAAAAACTTTTGTCATTTTTGTAATTGGTAGTACTCTATTCATGGGTTACAAAGTAGTGAGTGGTACTTATTTATTTACAGAACTACTACCGTGTTTTCAATAAAATTAGTACATATTTTTCTCATTATCTGAAAATGGTTAAAAATTGTTGTTATGTGTTAATAAAATAAGTAGACAACCATATTTAAAGTCAACATGTGTTTTTGTATATGAAAACTAGTTCTTGTCCCTTAAACTAACAAGTCAACAATAGCTGAGTGGGTAAAGTACTTGTCTTCAAATATGAACGAGCACATGTTCGTATCCCAGCTGGGTAAAAAAAAATATTGAAAAAATTTAAATAATATATATAATTTTTCTTTTAAAGTTAAATTTGTTTAATTTTAATTTTTAATGTGGTTTTTCCCAACTTAATATTTTACTTTCTAAGTAAAATATTAAATTTTTATTAAAATACATTGAAATTGATTATGGAGGGGTATTAGCTAGTTCCTATGGCCATTTCATTGGGGCTAATGCAAATCGTCAGGGAACCTTTACCCAAAAATCTCATAGAAAAACTAAAGATATTATATTAAACTCCCAATCATAAGAATAAGAAGTTTATAATATTAAAGTTGAAACATGAGCTCCATAATCAATCATGTTTTTTATTTTCTTTTTCCAACTCTAAATTGTAGTTGTAAAGGCAGTTGAAAATAAATGAAAGCAACAACAGCTACAAATTGTTTTCGCAATGAGCTGTGATGCCAACATATATTTTTTTTCCGCGGGCACTCGCATATTTGTAATTAAAAAGTTTTTTTTTGGGAATTATTAAATTACATTAATTTAAATTTTTAACGTGCTTTTTCCCAAATTAATATTTTACTTTTTAAGTAAAATATTAAATTTTTATTAAAGTACATTAAAATTGATTATGGAGGGGCTTTAGCTAGTCCCTATGGCCATTTCATCAATATGAGTACTTTTAATTGCCAAAATTTATGGATATATCCAAGAAATTGGTCTTTGTTCTTTTTCAATTATTACATGCTCCTTGCTCAATAAAAAATTATTTAACTTAAGCCTGAATAATAAAAATTTCTTTGGATAAAAACGTAAAGTGCGACTAAAAATACATAATTTCAATCATTAGCACTACAGGTACGTATTACTAACCCCAATGAAATGGCCATAGGAACTAGCTAATGCCCCTCCATAATAAATTTCAATGTATTTTAATAAAAATTTAATATTTTACTTAGAAAGTAAAATATTATATATTTTACTTAGAAAGTAAAATATTAAGTTAGGAAAAAGCACGTTAAAAATAAAATTTGTTTATTTGACTACTTATTTTTTAACTTCAAGTAAACCAAATAATAGCTAAATAGTTGTTGTTCTGCAAATGCATTTGTAAGGGTTACCCTACATTTATACTACAAAACTTATGATAAATATAGGTAATCCTACACATTAGTAGCGAATTTATATATAAAAATATACAGAAGAATCGCGACAACTCGTAACCCGATAAATCGAAAATCACGTTAGATCGCAAAAATTCCATATATTTCGGTCGACTCGATATTTCGTACTTTTTTCAATACAATGTCACCTTTTAACCTCTTATTAATTGTAATTTGTTGTTAATAACCTCTGATAATTCGAAATGCAAACAAATAAAAACCAAGAAATAAAAATATGTATGCCATTTAAACCGACTTGCGCCTTTTTTAAAAATATACAAAAACACCCATAAAACGAACGGTTAGAGGGCTAAAAAGTTCCAGAAAAATGAGTGCCCTAAGATTTTCTACAAAGTTGCTGAAGATATCCTACACCTCAGATATAAAGATCACATAGTTTTATGTACCGATATGTTGCACGCTCAGGACAAAAGGGTTGAAATTTTAACCACCTAAAATAAATTCCGCCGATACACGTAAATTTTTTGGTTTCCTCTACCAGAATTGGTTTACAGAAACCCGTAATTTTGAAAACAGTTCAAAATTGTTGTATAGTATAATTAGTAGAGCAGCAAGTAACATTTTATTTAACTCATAAAATAAATTTGTATTACCTTTATAATTTTAAAAAATACTCGCCATGCTTTTTAAAAAGTCGATTTTTGAAAGGACATTTATCAGCTAATATTCTTTAAAATAATTTAATAGCTTCCCAGCAAAAACTTTGCTTATTGGTAGGCAAAAAAGTATATGAGCATTTAAGTCGTAACTACTTACAATTTGACTCGATAACTAATTATTTTTGTTTGTGAAGTCCAAAAATTAAGAAGTACCCCGCACAAATATATTTAGATTGTTACAGCAATTATCTAGCTATTATTTGGCTTACTTGAAGCTAAAAAATAAGTAGTCAAATAAGCAAATTAAAATTAAAAAAAATTATTTACACACATTATATTTTATTTATATTTTTTTTAATTTTTTATTTTTTGACTCAGCTGGGATACCAACCTGTGCTCGTTCAGAATTGAAGACTTTAACCACTCAGCTATTTTTGACTTGTAAGCTTAAGCGACAAAAATTAGATTTCATATACAAACACTTGTTGACTTAAAAAGTGGTTGTCTACATATTATATTAATACACATCAAAAAATTGTAACTACTTTCAGATAAAGAGAAAAATACGTACTAAATTTATTAAGAAATGCTAAGATTAGTCAAACTTTCAATCATACAGTGGTAGAATATATAACAAATTTCAAATATATCTCCACAGTAGTTAGCAGTTATACATTTTTTACCATTTATTTTGATAACTTTGCCAATTCTAAACCGATTTTAATAATTTTGGGCTTTTTGTAATTGCTATAAGATAAACTTTTTAAGAAAATAAAAAATGAGTAGGCTTTCAAACATAGTATTGCAAAAAATACACAAAACTTTAAGAAATCGGAACAAAATAAAAATTTTAATGTCCTTTGATAACATTTCTACGAAATATATATAAGTCAAAGTAAAATCTTTTAAATATACACGAAAAGCTTAATTCCTACTCTATTGGTAACTGTTTAAAAATTAAAAATTGGTGCAGAGACAACGCAGTGAAAATTTATTTTTTCCGTGAAATTCCAAAGAAATTGGTTTTTAACGACAGCTTCCGATTTTGAGGGTGTATTTTAATTTTTTAAATGGCAAAATGATCTCTTCAACTACATAGATCTACAAGACTCACTTAGTCGCTGTTCACGAGAAAAAAACTTGGTATCTTGTAACAGCGCCTTATAAAATTATTCAGTCTTCAATATGACGAAATTTTCTCAAAAATGGCCGAGATGTCCGGACTAGTTCTTGCTCCATGTGATGCGCACGTGACAGTAGCATGTAAATGTCGAATGTCATTAAAATCATAGAGGGTAAAGATACAGACCGTGTCAAAAATTGCTTAAATTGCTCGTAATTCAATTGACCCAACAATGGAAATGCCAATTGATTAATTAATTATTCATTATAGTGGAAGGAGTTTTTTTACACCTTTTTAAGAAGAGAACAGCTTTTCATAAAAGTTCTGAACACATCTGATTACTCAAACGTACCCAGTAACAAATTTTGAAGTTTTTTAATGCACTAAGGCAATAAAGCGCATAATAATACGCTTTAAAAGAAGACCTTATTGCAGAGCAGTGAATGTATATGAAAGAAACTATACAAAAAAGCAGATTTTTCTCTGCTGATACAATGCAGGTTGTTAAGCGAGAAAGTTCCATATAGTTACAGTTGTAGTGATGAATATGATTATTTTCAGCGCTTGAAAAAGCGTTTTCTATAAAAATTTTAGTACTCCAAACCGGGATTTCGCCATACAAAAATCAGCAGCGATATCAGCATGTTTGTAAGCACTACTTTTATTCTCTCATAGTAAGAAGCTGCTTTATTTGAAGCAATTTTTTTACTGGGTAATTCTTACATCCAAATACATTATACATATAGGCTAACGTTCGTAACGTTATAACGTTATTAGAAAGAATTACATATGATAAAAATTTCCAAGGAACAAGAAAAAATCAACATCAATTTTTCTTCCAACGTTAACAGCAGAACATAGCAACGCTCTCTTCGGAAGCCGCTACACTTCCATCATCAGTCCTCATGTGTATTTCACAATTGTAATTCTTATATATGCAAACTTTTCGTGAAAATGTCACTAAATTTACGTTAATTTGATGTTTTATCACAACAACTTCCAGTATTAACATATTTTCTGACCCGCGTAAGTTTAACCATGTGCAAAACGGCGGAAATTTAACTCTCCCTAACACTAATCTCAGATGTAAACTTTCAAATCGCCAAAACACTAACATATGCTTTTTGAGCTCATTCTTTAGCTCCTAGTTATTAAAAAGAAATAAATAATTGGCTTTTGCTGACATTATCTTTAGCCAATTACCCATAAAACTTATGTGTTACTACCCACTCTCTGGAATATCAGAGCCAAGGGCGTGCATATAAGTATTGAAAGGAAGTATTATAACCCATGCTAGTCAGTAACAAGGTGGAAGACCAAAGTCAGTAGACCAAAGACCAAGACCAAAGTCAGTAGAAAGTTAACCTCTAGGAGATTTCTTTCGAGGCTTAACCAGTAACCATAAACTGGTACTACGGAAACCAGTAGCCCCACGGATGACCTGCCTTCCAGACGGTTAAAGAGATGATGCTCGCCATTCGCGACATCATTTTTAACGATGTTCGAGAATATGCTGGCCGACTTTGTCTTACCGTCAACAGGAAGGATGATTCTGTGCCTGGTTATTGTTGAGGTCTCCTTCGGGAGCTAGCGTGATAGCTGTGGTTGCCACCAAAATCGCTGGGAGAGGTGTAGGTTTAATGACTGATGCTAGTGGCTTGTTTGACTTCGGTCAACCAATGGAAAGACTTTTTGTGCTGTTGCTAAACTAACAGTAGCTGCATCGGTAGTGCTTTGTAGTCGGGTGCTGGGGAAGCCTGGTATAGCTGTTGTCTGGCTTTGTGGTAGTCTTGTAGCTTGCCGGCTATTCTCTGGTTACCTTGTGTGCATCGCGTAAGCTGCTGATGTAGTAGAGATTAGATAGCTCGAACACTTTAACAAGGTGTTTATGCATGGCGGGCGGCCATGCATGAGAATTTACAACCTGAGTTGCATGCCACACAGGTGTGCCTTTGGGGAGACTCGGTGGTGGTGGTGAACACTCAACTTCACGCGGTATTAAAAGGACACCGTCAGGTAAGGCCGTAACGGCAGGTCCTCACGTTAATCTTGAACACATCTGTACTTGTAACTTATTTAATATAGCGTAATATTTAACAGCTATAAAGCATTTAGGAGCAGAAAATAATGATTAGTTTAAAAACATCAACAAGAATACATAAAGAATAATGTTAAATACAAAAAGGATTATTAACGCAAAACGTTAAAACATAAAAAAATTATTAAAATATTTAACGAAAAGACTGCACACACATACAAGCACACATTAAAGTTCCCTTGCAAGACGGAAGTGTGCAGAATTTCGTAAATTCTGCAAAAATACCAACAACGATAAAAAGCACGCTGACAATATAATTACATTTCCCATAAAAACTGAACCGCGATTAATTCATGACATCAAGGAACTTCTTTCTCAATTTATAATTCTCGTAATATACAATTTTAATTCATACTGTTGAGCTTGTCTGTCGTAATACCACAAACGTTTTGCTGCGTTTGTTGGGTTGTCATCACTTCCATGATGCTGAGAGATTCTTATTCATTACTGTTTGATATGAAAAGTAAATCCGACAAATGTTTAAAAAAAGAATGCTTCAATAAAACTAGCGTTCCTGGAAATATTTATAAAAAAAGTGCCCGGATATTTAATGAGTTTAATTAACATAACAATGTCTGTTAATTATATTTATAACGCTTTTGTTTTACAACATGGATGGCAGCAACAAAGGCAACAATATTCTGTAATAATTTTTTATTAATTCGGTGCCCTACATTGAGCAAAAGGAGAACATTTGGTTGTTAGAGCCAAATTTTTTAATAAATTAAGGGCCGAAGACCGGATAGCAAAAAAAGAGTATTCAACGAAGCCGCTATTACTTTGACATACATATTTAATATTTTGCATATTTTTATTAATAACATTCAATTACAAATTTGAAAAAATCCCAGAAAAACATGGATGAATCTCCAAAACGGATGGAGCGATTTTTTTATATAGGAATGGGGAAATGGGGTACCCATACAAAGTAATAATACATTTTCATATATCCCCACAACTACAATAGTAAGACTATCTAAATTTAATGTGGGTAATTCTTAGAACAAATTGTAAGTTCCAACAAAATCTTTGAGGTATAGCACTCCTGCCTACTTTAATTTGTATGGTACCCACCATACAAAGTAATTAATAATGTTTCTCTATGTGCACAACTACAATAGTTGGCCTCTCTAAATTTGTTGTGGGTAATTCTTAGAACAAATTGTAAGTTCCAACAAAAAATGTTGAAGGTATAGGAGATGGAGACGGGTACACCCCATACAAAGTATTTATTAACCACCATAGTGAGACTTTCCAAATTTTATTTAGGTGACACGGAGAACATATTATGCTTTTAGAGAAATTCCTTCTGAATTCCTTCTAGAGCGAGGACACTGTGGTACAAAATAATGATGTATTGTTTTCCTATATCTTTAAAACAATGGGGTAGCGAAACACACCGGGTGGGGAAAGTTTCATATAAAATAAGTTTCCAAAAACACTGGGGACTATTTTATTTAAGAATTTTGGATTTATTTTATAACGAAATAGTTCCCGAAAACTATGAACTTATTTTATTTTGAATTCGGAGAGTTACTTCACGAGGAGTTATTTCATACTGTCATGTGTTTTCATAAGAAAAATTATAAGATTCAAATGTAGTTACATTTAAAGTTCTCATGGTCAATGTTTTCGCTGTACGAATATTTGTTCACTTGTTTGCATTTGATGGTGCTGAAGTCCTGCTGTTTTTATGTTGTCAGACAATTTGTAATATTTTTGTGTTATTTAACACAATAAATTTTCGATTTTTAAAACGTAAAAGTGAAAAAAAATTATTTATTTAAAAATAACTTTGTTTAATGTGCAGGGGTTTGGTTTTCGCAAAGCGTGCAAATATATTACATACTTGTGCTTAAAACATTAATTGGGGACTTTTTTTCTCGAAAATAAATAATATTGTGGTTGCAATAAATACTTTCATTTGTTGGAACTGTATACATTTTCCATAAATTTAATTTTAAAATAAATGTCGATTAATTGGGTAAGATTCCGTGTTTCTGTTTTTCGAATATAATTAAGATATGAATTTAGTCGAATCGTATGGTTTTTATCTTAAGTTATTTAATTAGTTTGGCTTAAGTTCGTTTTTAAATTTAATCTTTTGATTAAATTATTTTTATTTTAGAAAGATATTCTAAAGCGTGTAATACAAAATTTGGTTGTACGGAAGGTTGAAATTAGTCAGATGTTTGGAGACCACCACGGTCTTCTCATCAGAATTCTTTTCCGCCTTGAACTCACTGCCAACGAAAGCAGCAATAGGCAACTAGTTGAAAATCCTATAGATATGATCGAAATAATAGCTTAAAGTTGAATATGATAAGAAACATAAGTGAAGTTGAGAAAAAACCACAAGATTACGGACTCGGCTGTTAATTGACTAAAGTAAAAACGATTTTCTGCACACTTGCAAAAAAGCTTAATGCAAAATTAACTTTGAAGAATGAGATCGTGGTGCATCTAGAAAATATCATGGTGTTACGTTCGACCCTTATACAAAGCCAAAAATTCGTCTTTCTGTTTATTTTCTAAATACAAAATATTTGATTTAAAAATATAATTGAAATTAAAGAGAACAAATCTATGAATTTTCCAGAGCTTTGAGCTTTATAGTGGCGGGAAGTTCCTGGGATGGCATGAAATGTCATCTCGTCTATAAAATATTATAGGATTTCACAAATTGATGTTTGTATTTTGTCGTATAATATTTGACATAAAATAATAAAAAAATTATATAAATAACAATTTTAAAAGTTTTGAAAAATCGTAGTACAGGAACTCATTTCTCAAAACTACAAGATACAAATCTACACAAAAGAACAACACTATTTTTTTTGCAAATTCTATTGTTCTTTTGTATGTATTTTACTTGTAGATTTGTAAGTTGTAGTGTTGAGAAATGGGCACCAGGGGCCCGTTTATCCAAAAGTACAAATTACAAATCTACAAGTAAAATACACACAAAACAATAATAACATTTTTAAAAAGTGTTGTTCTTTTGTGTGTATTCTACTTGTAGATCTGTAACTTGTAGTTTTGAGAAACGCCCCCCGGTCGTATGTACAACACTTAGTACACCTTGTGAATTTCAGTATTCCAAATTGTTTATTAGACTAAGGTTCTTAACGTTATATTCAGATGGAATCTGACATGATTAATATTCCAAAGAATAAGGGAGAATTTAACATCAACTTCATTTTTCAACGTTCGCAGCAGAACAGAGCAATGCTACTTTCGGAAGCCGCTACACGTCCATCATTAGTGCTCATGTGTAGTTTGCTTATCACCACTTGTCAGGTGGCTCTCTTGTGTGTGATTTCAATTCACAGTGTTACCGATGGTCTACTATCTTCTTGCCATTTTTTTTATTTATTTATTTTTTGTTCTCTAAGTAAAATTTTTTCGGTTTGATTTTATACTTAAGTATATATGAACATGTAAACATGTGAAAAGCTCAAGCCATTAGCAAATTGCTTATTAATATGATAATTTCGAACTTATTTGCTTGTGAATCGAAATTGATTATTAAGCTAAAGTTTTCTGAATATAACGTTACGAACCTTAGTCTAATAATCAATTTGGATTCACAAGCCCGCTTCGCGCGCTTAAAGTTCGCTTTATGACTATAAGGTGCCTGTAAAATATAATGATATAACGTCCCTTACATAATTTTCAATGTTCCTGTTATACAAAATAAACAGTGCTACCAACGTTAAAAAAACATATTTCTAATTTCCAACAAGATTTATCTTAGTAAAATTGGGTATATTTTACTATTTTTCTATTTTAACGTAGAAATAAGATATTTCATTGCGGTGAAATGTACCCTATGTTTAAATCAGGACTCTATAGTACCTGTATACCAAATTTAATGAATATCACTTCAGTAGTTTTTGCGTGAAGCGTGTTCGGATAGACAGACAGACAGACAGACAGACAGACAGACAAAAATCACAAAATTTGGTTTCTTGTTCTCTACATCGATTACTGTCTATGCCACCATAAACATTTTTAAAAAATATTTCATGTACAGAAACGCCCTTTTTACAGTTTTATTATATGTACAGATGAGTTTCATTACTGTTTTTGGCAAAGTAAAACAATTAATAAAATTAATACACATGCAGCTTAATAAAGTTAACAACAGGGGCGCTACAACACTGCTCTTAAATTTACAACAGCCCGCTATAGCAAAGTTGTTTTCTTTACACTGTACCTTTCCCAAAGAGGTAACATATTAAGAAGAAGTCACTAATTGCCTAAATGTTACTTCCCTTAAAAAACACAAAAAAATCAATTCTAGATTTAGTTTCCTTTAATCTTTTTATATATAACTTCCTTCTCGAGAAAGTTACAAACATGAAAAGTTTATAGCAAGTAAATTCAGGCACGCATGACAACGAGCGCACTAAAAACTCAATTTTGTCATACCTCGAGTTAAATCGTTATGGTTTGTGAGCATCAGAGTAGGAAAATAAATAAAACGAAACGTTTGCTTTCGTTTCACTTTATATTTTTCAATATGGAAAACAAAAAGAAAATTAAAACAATGATAGAGATTGTCCAATTTAGTTTTGCACTGTTTTTGCTTGTGTGCAGATTAACTTAAATGTACGCAGCTAGAAAAGAAAATAATAAGAACAAAATTGAATATTTTTAAGAAAATACGTTTGCAAATGTTCCCGATTGATTTGCTCATCATAGTATTGGGTGTTTTTTATTGAGGTATAGAACTTTAAGTTGGCATCACTTTTTTAACTGGCGGCCATTTTGTCAGCTGTCATGTGATTAATATTTAGTTTGGTTTGCCATTTCATCATGAACAGGTTGACAAAAGAACAACGCTTGCAAATCGTGCAAATTTATTTCGAAACTAATGGTTCAGTTCGTGAAGTTTACCGCAAGCAAAATCGCAAAATTTTGTTCAGTGATGAGGCTCATTTTTGGTTGAATGGCTACGTCAACAAGCAAAATTGCCGCATTTGGAGTGAAGAGAATCCACATGAGACCCTTGAGACGCCATTACATCCACAAAAACTGACTGTTTGGTGTGCTCTATGGGCTGGTGGAGTCATTGGGCCATACTTCTTCCGAAATAATGCTGGAGAGTCAGTTACCGTTAATGGAGACCGGTATAGAGCCATGATAACCGACTATTTTGTTCCCGAATTGGATGGCATGAATGTGGATGAGTTGTGGTTCCAACAAGACGGCGCTACATGCCACACAGCGCACGTCACAATCGATTTATTGAAGGAAACATTCGATGAGAGCATAATTTCGCGGAATGGACCTGTCAATTGGCCACCAAGATCGTGTGATTTGACACCATTGGATTGTTTTCTTTGGGGATATGTGAAGTCGCTCGTCTACGCCAACAAACCAGAAACGTTAGGGGACTTGGAAGCCAACATTCGTGGCGTTATTGCCAACATACGGGCCCATATGCTCGAAAAAGTGGTTGAAATTGGACCTGTAGAATTGGCTTTATTCGAGCCAGCCGCGGCGGCCACATGCCCGAAATCATATTTAAACATTAATGGCATAAAATTATCCTTCCAATAAAGCCAAATTGATGGACATTAAAACGATTTTCTTGTGTTTTATTTCAATTCGAAGTTCTATACCTCTACAAAAAACACCCTGTATATATGCTAAACACAATGAACCATTCAACGAAATACATTTCTGTTTTTGATATGTTTGCAATGTACGATTGAAAAGGAATATTAAAGCAAGCCCATGAGTGAAAACTCCAGTGTTTTATTTGTGATCTTGGTCGTTGTAAAAATATTTGTTTTGGTTTTCTCATATACAAAACTATTAAAAATATTTTAAAAGTTTGTGCCTTCGCATGAAACGTTTGCAAAAAGTTTTGTTTGTTTTCACACTCTGGTAAGCACTGAGTTGTAACTAAAAATATATGTATATGCAATTAATTTTTAAGCAATTTTATGCACAAAGAAATATCAAAAAAAATGGAAGTCATTGTTAAGGAACTACATTTTCATTGCTTCCAAATAACCTAATCTAAAAATGTGAAGAAGATACTTAGCAGAAAACCGAGTAAAAATTTATTTTAGTCATACAAAAATTTTTAATTTGGTTATAGTTTTAGAAAATAACAGCAATGCTTTTTAAAAAAGAAATCTTTGAAATAATTTTCCTCTAAAAACTAGCAGTTATTTAATGAAATTTTCATTAAAACATGGTTTTGCTTTTAAGTTCGCATAATAAAAAGTAAATTTAAAAAATCAAAAAACCCGACTGCGTGAAAAAAAAAACAAAAAAAACAAGCACAGTGTGCGGAATATAGCGCCGGTGTGGAAATAAGTCCTTTCAAGTAAACAAAAAAATATCAGAATCAAATTAAAAATGGCAGAGTTGTTAGCTTTCTCTTTTTTTTAATTCATTTAAAAAGTTTATATTTTTCTTTACAGATTACTAATATTATGTTTACCTCTCGTAGGGCTGAAAGTCTTATCACATTATTTTCCAAACATACCTAAAAAGAAAAGAAATGGAAAGGTTAATTTCACAAATATTTTTATTCTAATTTTATAATAAGCAAAAATTAAGCATCTTAAGTTTTTATAATTACAAATACACGAAAATTAATCCTTTTTTATACCTAAACAAACCTACAGAGATTTTCTTCTCTTTTTATATGTAATATAAAATAAGCTTATAATACATTTTTGGTTTTGTCTGACCTAAGCATTTCAAAAAGATTAAAAAGGATTTAATACTATAAATTCAACTTTCCATAATAAAACGAATAAAACATATTTTTTCTATATTTTATAAATTATAAATTTAAAAATGCACAGCAAAAGGTTTATTTAAAACTTGGCAGCAACAACTACATTGAAAATAAAATCCAGTTAAAAAATAATCCATTTATTAAACAATGCGTTTGGGGCTTATAAACACTATTCAATGGTGAATGTATATAAGTCTATGTGCGTAGCTTGTTTGAAAAGGACTTCCTCTGTCCTCTTTTTTTCTTGATTTTTATTTTCCATGTTCAAGTTTATTTTAAACAAACAACAATGCAAGAGTGGCAACAACTGAAATAACTGACTCTGTGCTTGTAGCACTTGTACGTACTTGTATAACTGGCTATAGCAACAACACACATCATAAGCACAAAATATCCCAGAGCTTTAAATGCGAACAACAACTATCATAATCATCATCCATACTATTCTGCTTCTCTTGACCCAAATTTCGTTTGAAAATGCTCTACTGAAATCCTTAAATAAAGAAACCCTGAATAAAATATTATTTAGCACAAAGAAATATACATATAGTTAAGGAAAGGGAGGAAATTCGCGATGTTATTGTTGCGTTTAAAGAGTTAATATAAATAAAAGTTACGTTTTTTTTCTGAATTTCTGGGATGTTACTTTTCTGGCCCCAAAAAAAATATATTTCCATGCATTGGCACATTTTAAAGTCCTGAGAAGCAGCTCTTACTATTTTTACGATGATGTCCGTATCGTTGTATGTATATGTGTGTGAAAATCTCTCATACCCGGTAGCAAAAGTCAACAGGCTGCTAATTTCAGGCCATCTTGAAGGCCTACAAGACCTTATTTATTATTACAAAGCAAATTTTCTTACTTCTTTTACATTTTTCGTCCGATACACATGCAACTGCTTTCTCGTAGAAGGGAAGGTGGAAGTAGTACTTTATTTTTAAAAATTACAAAGTACTTTTAAAATAACAAACATTCTCGTAACCTTTTCTCGCATGTAGTTTGTATATAAAGCTTAGAAATAGAGATGGGCGCGTGTCGTTTTTTTTCATGACACAAACACGCACGACTCAACAAGAAAATTTGATTTCGTTTGTGTTTGGGTCGTGTCGTATTGAGCAAACTTAACACGAAAAAACACGAAACGATTTTCAGATTAAAGTATGTATAAATGCAGATGCTTGCCGCACAAGATTATTGAGCGAAAGTCTTGCTAAGTTATTGTTTCTCATCAAAAGTATGTAAATAAAAATACAAATAGAACACGAGACGTTAAAATAGAAGAAAAATATGTCTTTGGATATAAAAAAATATATTTTTTTTTGTTTTTGGATTTGATTTCGTGCGTGTTGTGTCGCGTTCGTGTATTGAAAATTTTGGGCGTACGTATTTCGTACGTTTTGGACATCCGGGATTCGTGTTCGTGTCGTGCTGGAAAATGTTGACACACGCCCATCTCTACTTAGAACTCTGTTCAAATTTGTAA
Source organism: Panzeria rudis (assembly GCA_956483635.1). Taxonomy (NCBI): domain Eukaryota; kingdom Metazoa; phylum Arthropoda; class Insecta; order Diptera; family Tachinidae; genus Panzeria; species Panzeria rudis. Next base: position 73,085,600 of record OY101448.1, on the reverse strand, counting down.
AAAATTATGATCAGTATTGGTTTTTTCATTCAAAACATTTGACAAGTAACCAATCATAACTAGCCCTTGAAAATATGCTACAATTGTTTACGTTTGTAAAAAACCCAATGTGTTTGTTGTAAATTCCACACGAAAAAGTAGTCCTCATATTATTTCGCATGAAGATTCAAAATGTTGTAGATACATATCATATGTTTTTCACAAAATAAACAGAATACTACTTCTGCAATAATTTTGAATGAGCAATTCACGTAAATTTTTTTTAATGGACTTTTCAATGCACTTCGCACGAAATGAAACAGAGTATCATGCTTAAGACTAAAATTTGTAGGCAGATTTTATTACAAACTTCGTCTCTTTTTTTGCCATACAAATTTCAAAACGCAAAAAGCGTTTGTATTTATACAATTAGGCCTCTACATACAAGAGACATCACACGTGCTGCCATTATGTCGGAGCTGATCAACTTAACATTATTCCGCCGGAACTATATCATGGCCAATTCAATGTATACAAAATTACCTTGGATGAAAAGAAGTAGTTCGAAATAAAAAAAACCCGTCAATCAAATCGAAAGAAGCCACTATGCAAATACTGACATATAAAAAATGTGTACCTCCATTTGCTTTTTAGCAGACCTTCCTTAGATAGCCTTCAAAATGGCATGCCAGAAGAGGTCTGTAAGCATCCCTACATTGGGAGGCGACTATGGCAACACTGCGCCGCAATGATAGCATGGATAAAAATGAAATGAGTATGGAATGCGTATTGGCAGGCCTTTTGTCTGATAAACAGGCCTTATTGATGGCCTCCTTACTCCTACAATTTACCGCTGGGCAACTTTGAAATGGATAAGATTAACCGCATTAAAATGATAGCGTTAATTTATTTATAAATTTGAAAAAAAAATTTTTTTCTATGTAACCCGCAACTGTTTGTCTGTCTGTTCCCTCGTAGAGCCTAAATGGCTGGACCGATTTTGATTTAGTTTTTTGTGTTTGAAAGTTGACTTAATTGAGAGTGCTTAAAAGTTATCACCTATTTTCTAGTGGCATCTTCTTGAATCTGTGCGTGTGTTGTTTCGTATCTCCCAAACGGCCAGATCGATTTTAATTTGGTTTCCCTTCTTTGAAAGGTGACTTGATCTAAACTTGTCTAGCATATATTTGAAAAAAAAAATCGGTCCAGCCTTTTTTGAAATTTTTAATAATTTATTAATAAATTTTTAACTACTATAGTGATCGAATCCAAAGTCTAGTCAGTTTTTAAAGTAAAAAACAATGTATATTGTTGCCAGAAGTCTGACGTTCCGCATTCTTCGTGTGTATTTAAATAGCTATGTATATGTGGTTTGCCGAACGCCCGATCCCTCGCACTTTTCGTATTTTCGTATAGTATTTAGCTAAACGAGCTTACGTAGTTATCGGAAAACCCGACTCTCTGCATTTTTTGTATATTCGGATAGTATTTAAGTACCCGCCTATACGTACAAAGATTTTCGTGTTTTCATAGATTATTTGATTAGCCTAGGATACTTACAGTCGCTCCAAGACAAACTCGGACACTATGATTAATATATTTGATCCTAAGAAATGTTTACCTTTTAAGAAATGTAAAACAATATCCAAGCTATTTCTATATTATCTTATAGTTTAACACTGAAAACCAATTAAAAAATATATATGATAAATTAAATTCACAGAATATTAGAGCAGAAAATATTTTTATTGCCAAAAAAATACCGCACAAGCCAAGCTCGGACATATGCAACTGTGCCAGAAATAATATCAACCCTGTGAGTTTTATGCAACCAACTTCACTGCAACGCTTAAAATAATTAAGATTACATCCGTGAGGTCAGTCTTTTATACTTGTGAAAAAAATAAAATTTAAAATCATAAAAATGTCGAGACAAAGAGGGCAAAATTAACAGAGAATTAACAATTAAACATTCCAAAGAAGTATTCGTGAAATTTTCAAAATGGTGAACAGAAACCATTCAACGGTACACGATGCCATAAAACGATTCGAAACTTAGAAGATGTTGCAAAATAAGTAAATAAAGGCTCACAACAATATATTCTCTGAAGCAGAGGAACGCTTCCTTGTTAGAAAATTGAAAGCGGATCCTTTTTTAAGTGCTCCAAAACTGGCTGCTATAGCTGATTTGGAGTTGGGAAAGAAAATAAACCCATCAACCATAATAAAATTGCTTCACAAATATGAGCTAAATAGAAGAAAAGCACGGCAAAAGCCGTTCATTGCAAAATATCATGAAAATAAAGATTTTTTCTTTTTGGTTTAGTGATGGTCTGGGGATCATTTTCTGTAGCAGGGCCGGGATCGTTGAATTTTATTGATGGGGCAATGGATCAAAAACGTTTATTTAGAAATCCTTATGGAACACATACCAAAAAGTGTGGATAAGCTTGCTCTTAATGGCAGTTGGTATTTTTATCAAGATAACGATCCAAAACACAAGGCCTATAAAGTACGATCCTGGCTACTATAGTTATGGAAACCCCACATCAGAGTCCCGATATAAATCCCATAGAAAATTTTTAGGACTATAGCAAAGTTGAGTTAAAAAAGGTTTAAGTGGAAGAATGGGACAAAATACCAGCAAGTTATTGCCGAAAGTTATTCGAATGAATCCCCAAAAGACTCAAACTAGTTTTAAAATGCAAAGGCCTACACACAAACTATTAATTATTTAAACTTAGATATAAAATATGGAACTTTTAGAGCTGTCCGAGCATGGCTTGTGCAACATTTTTATACCAATTGAAGTATTTTTTTTCCTACTAATGAACAATGAATTATAATTTTGTTTTATGCTTTCAATAACGAAATACATATATATCCAATTAGCATTTTGTTTAAGATTTTCCTTTCATTTTCACAACCGGTAAAATTTTACAAATAAATTTAGTTTACAATTCTGCCCGAGTTTGGATTTTTTTTCGTGCTCTTATCTTCTTCGACTTTTTAGGTAGCGTTTAACTATGGAATTTGCTTTTAATATCAGGAATTTCACTTTTAATTGTAACTTTATACAAAAGACAAGAGATAACCTTTTCATTTAATGGTTAGAAAAGAACTCAAACTTTATGTACAAACAATTATCTTAAATACTAAAATATCAAATCCTTACAACTAATATAGAATTAAATTATTTCTATGTTTCCTTAACTAATAACTTGTTAATTACTGTAAACAGAACTAATCTATGGTTTCCCCTCCACTTATTACCGCAGACCATTATTACTGAAACGCACACAACACGTGTGAACATATTATCAATGGAAATGTATTATTAATTAATGGTTTTTCCAGCAAAAATTATGAGAGACCGCGATCCCAAAGCATACATTTTATTACCTGACCACACACTTGTGAGCATATTATCAATGTAATAAGAAGCCAAAGTAATTTCAAGTATAAATGAAGAGAACAAACAAGGAAAAAGATAGTTGAAAGAATTTTCGTTTATAAAACCAACAGGTAACATAATACGATTTCTGGCAGCTGGCGAATACAACGCTAAGCATCCGTTCATGTTTAATTACTTATAAGGGTCATGTTTTGTTTGACATAATTTCTAAAATGAATTTGAATGTTGTTTTAAGTGGTCAGCTAAGAGACCGCCGAAAAATACCTGGGGACGATTTTTGTTCTTTGAAACTTTTCATAGTAGTTTAGATTCTCGTTTAATGAAAAACTGAAAAGTAATGTCAATATTTTTTCATACCAAAAAATTGGATCGATACAAAAATGTTTCACAATTACACAGCACTGTTGATTCTTGTTTTGTGTAGCAGTGATAATAATTGTAACAAATTTTTCATATGAAAATATATTTTACACAGAAAATTTCTAAGTGAAAAACATTTCGCTAATAATAAGAGAAAACTTACTGTCGAAAGAATGTGTTATTTTTTAGTATTTGGCTATTTATTAATTAAGGGAAGAATGTTACACAATAATCTTGAAATTTCATTTAAAAGATTTATTCTAAGAAAAATGTTATTCTAAGTAAACTGATATTTTGGATATGAAACTGTAAAGTTTTAGTGTTTGTAGAGTTTAAAAGCCCTAGCACCGTACTCAGTGAATTGTTGAAGCTAAAGTTGGTATAACAATCCTTTATTAATACGACGGGACCAAGACCTTTAAGACTCTATAATTGGTAGAAAACGACTGATAATTTCCAATCGAATAAAGTGATGATTTTCTTTAAAATGTATCAAAGAGCAATATAGATCAAGATACTTTCCAAGCAAAGAAAGCTATGTTGAAATCGGCCCAGCATTGTTGGAGCTTTAGTACCATGGACATACAGTTACAGGAGAACACAAGTAGAAAAGAACAGGTAACTTCCAAACAGCTATACCGATTTTCTTCAAATATAGCTAATACAAGCTCGAACCAATCATCTTATGGAAATTAAAAACTAAATCAAAGTCGTTCTAGCTGTTTGGGTGTTATCTCAGCTAGCATTTTATGATAATATTGACCATATTCGAATCTTTTTTAGCTCCTCTTTTCTGATCACAAAAGATACTTTTGCCGGTAGAAACTGGTACCCTAAATGTTCTCCTACACCTGGGGACCTGTCACGTGACTTATTTTGTGTCAGTTCGAATTACACTAGGGTCTTTATTAAATAAAAAAAGTACTGCAAGTTTATAATAAAAAAAGAACAAAGGTATACATATAGTTTTAAATAGAGTGGCTCACAGCTCATTTTATGCAGTGCATAACGTATTCTTTAAGGCTCTATAACGAAATTAAAGGAGTATAAAAATAAATATTAATTTATTGCAAAAGTTTACATTAAAATGCATTAAAAAATAAGAAAAGTTTAAATAAATTTTTATAATTCGAGGAATAAAGTTACCATTTTTGAGGCTAAATGAAAAATAAAAACAGCCTAGAAAAAAGCCACGACACTAAAACCTAAATTTCCAGGCTAAAAGGATAAACTGGCAACGCTAATGATCAATTTATGATTGCGCACTAGTCGCCCTCCAAGCATATATGGAAATAATTTTTGATTATTTTTTTGAGCTCACTTTCAGTTCACTTTTTGAAGGCTTCAATAATACGCATTTCCATATATACATTAAATCTTATGAAGCGATTTAATAATAGACTACATTTTTTTGAAGGCAATGTAATGCAGGATATATTTTTAGTGAACATGAAATTAGTTGGTATAATACAAATTACAAATACATATTAGGTATTTTGCGGGAGCGTTTTGATGGTATTTCATATAGTTAGTTACTCCTGGCATTCATAGAGGGTAATATATAATTTTTTCTATTTTTTTTTCTAGATTTGAGGTTTAGTTCTAAGATTTTTTATTTTAAGTTTTAGTTTTAAGTATAATATAAATGGACTAATTACTCTATTAGTTAATGCAAATGTCGGGAGCAAACATTGTTATTTATGTGTACTATTTTAATTATTTAGTTACTTAATTTTTCATTTTCTAGTTCCTTAAGCACTTGTACTATTCTTTTGTTTAAATAATTAAAATAATATGTACTTTATAATTTTAAGTTTTCAATACCATTAATGTTAAAAAAAGTTGCTATGTAATTTTTCAAGTCTCAATAAACACAATCAATCAATCACTTTCTGATCGTCTATGGTAGTCTTAAAAGATTCACTTTGGCGATTTATGGTACAACAATCTTCCAAATGTTATGTGGGATGTTGCAACAGCCAGACGCACACACATAGAAACTAAGTATTAGGATGTCCGTTATTTTTTAAAGTGGAAATATTTTTGGTAAAAGTGGGGGCTTGATGCATAAATTACTGTCAAAAAATTTCACTGCCCTGGGACCACGCATCGTTTGCCCAGTTTATACAGCATAATGACCCACAAGTCGAAAAATATGACCACATCCAAAAAACTTTTCTTTTAATAAGTTCTTGTCTGTGAAGCTTTTAGCAGCTTTTGCCTCGCCGACTTCTATCTACTTCGTATATTTAACAACATAAGCAGCAAACTATCGAAAAGGCCCATAACTATTAAAATAACAAAAAAAAGGCACTTAATTTTCAACTTTCGGTAAACTTTTTCCTTCCCTAGAAATTGAAGATGTTTCTTTAGTTAGTTGGAACATTGAACGCGTATGTGAACTTCAATTTTTTTATCAGTTTTAGTTTTCGAGATATACCGTTATTTCGAAAATGAAGGCACCTGCACGACATATGTACATTAACATTTTTGTGTTTAAAAATTAATTTAAAAAAAACCAAAATATACCAACGGTCCGGTCCCACTTTTTGCCCAGTATAATGTAGCATAATATATTTCAAAGGAAATGAGCCTTTTTCATTGAAGTTGGTGCCCAACTTTTACTTTTGTTCACAATTTAGTGAGACAACTTTTAAAATTTGTATGAAATTTTTAATTTTCAGGGTCAAACTTTTACGATATCTCTGCAACAAATGGGTAGATTTCGAAACAGTCTTTTCTAGGCTTAAAAAGAATTTTTCTTTTTCTTTTTTACTGAAAAGGGCAAACCATTCTCTAGTTATGCTAATATATGTCGTAAAGTGCCTCTATTTTCGAAATAACGGTATGACTAGAAAACTAAAATTGATAAAAAAAAAAGAATTGGAGTTCAGATTCGCGTTCAGCAGACGAAATTACTTCAGAAATAACTTTTATTTCTAGGGAACAAAAAAGTTTAACGAAACTTCCAAATTTATGGTATATTTTGTTATTTTAATAGTTATGGGAATTTTCGGTATTTAAGTGTTTATTTTGTTAAATATACGGTTTAGATAAAAGTGGAATAGGCACAAGAAATCATTTTTGTAACAAGCCTCCACTTTTTGGTGGTGAAATTTGAAGATTTTCATACAAAATATATTCCCATACAAATAACGGGCGCGCAAAAAAATATCATGTTTCTGGAAGCAGTAAAAACTTTCGTGCCTTCCACATTCGATCTTTTCAAGTGTTCATAATGTTTAACGTACGAAGCTAGTCAGTGTTTTACATTTCTTCAACACGAACTCCAAAATAAACAAAATCATATTCAGTAGCATTGTAGCTTTCATCAATATACGTTCTAAAGCATTGTCGTTCGCACTGTTTCAAATAAACACTAACACATTTGAAAACTCAAAACCCAATTAAAATATGCTCTCTTTCTACATTTTCCACCTATTGCATGGAAGAGAGAAATTTAACGATGTTTAACGATGATATAATGCGACATGATTTTAGAGCATTTTCGATGCTTCGAAAGAAGCTCTGTTTTACATCAAAAACAAGGGCTCTTAAGTGGCGCATCGCAAACAAAAATCATGCATTTTCGAATCACTTTTCGAAGCAGTAGAAACAATAAAACTAGGTTCTCTCGCTTATAAACCTGCTTTGGCCGAAGCAGTAGTTTTTGCTAGGTATGTATACACAAATCACATTTCAAACACCTTTTTTGTCAGGGGCTAAAAATAAATTATTCACTATGTATGATTTTAAATATGCGTTGTTACATATATTGTAAAGAGATTAAAAAGTATTAGTAAAACATATTTGTTCTAATAGAAAAACCTTATATAACACTACTCAACGCTGAAAATTAAGCTGGCTTTTCATCATCCCCATAGATTGACCACAGTGAACAATATAAAACTCTACAATTAGAATTTTTATACCACGTCATAATTAGTAGTAATATGACCTTTTTTATCTTTATATTATGTATGCACTTTCTTGTAATTGCTTTACATATTTCAAATTTCGATATCGAAGTGATTAATCGCGTTCACAGATTCATAATCTGCATAAAATTTCTTGCTATTTGAGTTTTATTTTGGTTATACTTGGTGCCAGGATAACTGGGTTTCGCCGCAAGGCAGCTAGAATTGCGTTTTGAGTTACATTAGCTTCGACCCTATAAATTTTATACTCGCAAATTACTTTTTCAGTTCTTATACCACATAAAAACTAGCCATACTAACGAGCACATGGTAGGCAAAAAAAGTTCCTACCTACAAACTTTTTTAACATCATATGCATGACTTCGGATCAAATAAATAGGTATCAAAAAAGAGAACTTTGTGCTATGACAACTCTACGTAAAAATCATTTCAAATGATCCAGGTTTGAACCACTTCCGGATCACAAGTTCGGGATCTTAATAACTTCCTTGGAAGTTTTTTTTACATTTAGGCTACGAACTTTAGCCTAATAATCAGTTTGGATTTATTAGCAAATAAGTTGGAAATAATCATATTAAATAAACACTTTTTAAGTTAACATGTTCTCAAATGTATATGAAAAGCAATTTTCGGAGCTTAAAAAGTATTTGTCTTCAAATCTGTAAGAGCATAGGTTTGCATACACCAAAGCAAATTATGAAAAAATATATCAAAGAGACTAATTTTATTTTGTTTATTTGACTACTAATTTTTTAGCTTCAAGTAAGTCAAATAATAACTAGTTAATTTCTGTGACAATGTAAGTATATTTGTAAAGGGTACTCCTTATATTTAAAACGTCTCAAACAAAAATTCTCAATCTCCTTATGAAATTAATTTTAATTCTAAGTTCAATTTTTTCTATTTTATTAATTATTATTTTTTCTGTTTTAAATTACACTAAGAAAATAAACGAAACTCGTTTGTCTATAAATGGTCTTAATTAAAGTTTAGTGTCTGCAGTAACTAGAGCAAAAAATTAAAGTTCAAAGCATTTTAAAAACAAACATGCATATTAAAAAATATTTTTTGATTACAAAATACCAAAATTATAAACAACAATCATTAATAAATTGCGAATGAAACAATCGAGAAAAATTAAATAAATAACGCTGTTTTTAACTGAAATGAGAAAAGTATTTTTTTAATAAACATCCACTAAAATTTAAAAAGTATACACATTTGTACAATGTTTATATGTATATCTAAACTAGGGATGTAACGAATACCGATACCGATACCGATATATCGGCGATACTTCAGATTTTCCGATACATCGGTATCGGCGATATTTTACTGCCGATACGACGATACTTTTAAAAATTTTTTTCAGAGTTTTTTTTTAACAAATAATTTATTTTTGTTCGATTTTACCATGAATACACTTCGTTATTTTTTAAGTCTTATTAATATCAATTTTAAAAATTAATAATATTTTATGCTGTTATTTTGTAAAAAAAATATTTATTTTTTGTTAATTTTACCATGAATTCAAGTTCAAGTCGTTGTTTTATAAATCTAATTCCAGCGAAAAAAAAAGATACTCCAAAGAAGTCATGAAAATGTAGAATTCGCGATCTGGAATTATTGCAAATTTGGATAATTTCTAATTAGTTTTACATATCCTTGCCATTGCAAGAAGTTCTGTTTTACGATTACCAATTCGGTGGAAGCGATGCTAGGACAAATTTCTTTTTCGGTATTCTATAATGATTTTCCTTAAGGAAAAAGGATAAAAAGGTACCCATTTTCACAATTTTTTATGCGAATTTAAACTCAGAACTGCATTTTCATGTAAATTTAAGTGAATAAATATAAACTTAGAAGTCTTTTAATAATTAAGCTTTTAAGTTATTTAGATGAATATTAGTTGATAAATGTCCTTGAAAAAAAAATCGATTTTTTAAAAAGCATGGCGAGTATTTTTTTAAATTATAAAGGAATTAAACAATTCTTCTTGCTTTTCTACTAATTATCTGCATATTTTTAATATAGATTTGTTGGAAGCAAAGAAAATGTAGCTCCTTAAAAATTACTTCCAATGTTTTATCAATTTTAAATATTCTCTCTTATAATGTAATTTTGTATAATAAAAAATTTCAATTGAGTTTTGCTAATCTAAACTTGAACTCAATTTCAATATTCGTATCGGTATCGGAATCGGTATCGGCGATATTTATTTTTAAATATCGGTATCGGTATCGGATCGGCAAAACGGCGTATCGTTACATCCCTAATCTAAACTGAAAGCAAAAATCAATTAATAACACTCATACGTATGATGTACAGCAAAAATTATTACATATTTAAAACACTCATACGTACGATAAACTTTTAAACCATTTCGTTAAACTGTAGATAAACTATTTTGGTCCATTTTCAGGAAAAAAGAGAAACGTTTTTTGTTTTTGTAAGTTTGTGTGCTAACAAGAACGCAATTTTACTACTACAGAGAACCAATAAAACATTAAAATTACAGTAGGCGAATAAAAGATGACCTGCTTTTGTTAATTTTTCATTTTTTCTTGGCTTTTGTCGAAGATGTGTTGGTTGTTAGTTTGAATGGCTTAATTCTCTTATATATTTGGCAATGCAGGTGAAGTTTTTATTGTGTGTCATTTTTCACAGGCAGAAATATACACAAAAAATTATATAAAACCCAGAAAACCTCTCAATGGGGGCAGAAGTAAAGTAAAATGACACTTTAAAGGAGCTACAAATATAGTAACCATATAAGGCATTGCGATACCCACGTCACCATATTACATGATAAGCCTAACGGCCGTATTTAGGAAAAAGAAATACTTTAGGTTTAAAGTGCACGTTTTCTAACAAACAACCTAAGCTTAAATTCTACTTTAAAAATCCTATTGATGGTATATATGAGCATCCACATAAACCATTCATACCAATCAGCCGCAGTTCGTTTAATTTAAAAACGCTGCACAAAATTCTGGATAGTTATATATCATAGTTCTTAAAATATATAGAATACTGTTCTGTAATTCTGTTATTAAGTTTTATGTTTCAAACTTAAAATTTTTTATATGTTAGATACGCTTCTTGTAAATTAAAGGAACGATATATTTTAGCAAAAACTGTATTCTATTAAATCGAATACACCAATTTCAATTTGCCTATCAGTTGGGTGAACCGACGGCGACCGCCATAAATTACTTAGCCACAGTTATATAGAAGTCTAGGGAAGTAAACCAAATAACCGTATGTGATTTAGCATACATTTAAGAAGGCTTCGTCAATACGTCGTATGGTGCGATCGGAGTCGCTCTCGATAGGAGAAAGGTTTTAAAAATTATTGGCCCTTACTACGGCTGTCATGGTCGTAGTAAAAAAACGACTCCAATGTAAAACATATAGCAAGCGTTGCCAAACTTTATCGATTTTGTAATGACTACGAAAGCCGTAATAAGGCTGATTATCAACTGTACTTTAGAAGGTTTGACATCTAGAGTTGTTGAGCTAATTCTGTGTGGAACATTTAGGATCATAAGGGACACTAAAGGCTACCCATAATATGGTGTTCTATCGCCTCTACTGTGGCCGTTGGTCATCTATGAACTACTTGTACAACTCAACAACCTGGACTTTCGAATATATGGTTACGACCTTATCACGACTGTGGTACACAGAAAGAAAAAGCTCTCAATACATTTAATTTTTTTTCACTTTAATTACGTGTCGTTCTTAAGAACTTAAGTACGAATCGTACTTAAAACAAGCTGAGACGGTATTACTCAGTACTCTTTCAGCTTCTCTCAGAATACTTTCGTCTATCTTGGCTTTTAGCTGTTGTTTTTTATATGCTGATGTATCCGAGTTATCTAATGCGTTGGCTTACAAATATGGGAGGAATCTACTACGTTCAATACCAACAATAAACAAAAAATAAATTTTATATGGAAACAATCAAGTTAAACGATTAAAATTAGCTAAGTACTAAAAATAATAGTCCAAGTCTGTTACAGATTTAAATATACATATATAAAATAGCATGATTCGGGCATAATTCAGGTACTTGGCAGGCTTGATTTAAGGCAAAAAACTGTATACAGCTTTGGATTGGATGCATGATGATATTGGACGTGGATTTGTTGGCAGATGGACCACAATACTAAATAAGCTTAAATCATCCTTCCAATCCGCGTCCATCATGTAGCTGATACTACCTTCCAATTGTCATCTTAAATCAATCGTGAAGTGCTCTTTAACTAAGATTTTTGGGCTTGAAACAAGCTTGAAATCTGTACCTGAGTCAAACGCTATCTACTTGGTTTAAGAAAATCTGCTTCATTTCACTGCGAATGGCTTGATTGTTTTTTCGAGTGTAGGGTAGTAGAGGTGGAAAACTATCGATAGTGTCACTATGGACAATTTTCGATATTTTGAAAAAATATATCGATATTAGGATTCTCAACTATCAAAAGTTAGAAAAACTATCGATATATCGACGTTACTATCGTGATACTATCAAAGTTTTATAGTTCTCAGATAAAGCACTAAATATGTAATTAAAAATGCTAAATAAAACCGGGTTTTAAACAAAACAGAACTTTATTTCTTAGTTCAATAAATAACAAAACTAAAATGATTTAACATTTTAATATAAGAAAAATGTGTGAGTTCAATGATTTTTAAATTCAATTTAACTAACGAACGATCGTTTAAAAACATGTCGAGCACAACAATAGTAGTGGATCAGTTACTATCGATGGCGTAAAAATATCGATTGCTTTCAAATATTAATCGATTGCAGAATAAAAACATGTCATACTATCAATAGTGCCATCGATAGTTTTCCACATCTATAGTGTAGAACAATAACGGAAAAAATGCAAAAAGACCTTAATCTAACTGGCAAGTGGTGCAAGGATAGGAGGTTTTCCATCAAACTGGAAAAGAGAATTATCGCACCATTTACCGGACGAAAAGAGATAATAGTCACGAAGCCAATTTTAAATTGATCAATAATCGAGTTCTCTGCCGAAGTTGAATAACTCGGGATTATTCTTGACAAATTCATTCACTTGGAATCACTACATGTTTCCTATACGGACAACAAACCTACCAGGCAACTTCATGCCACCTAAGAGGCTTTTGACACACCAAGAATTGATTTTGATGCTTTAAACATTATAAAAAAAATCAATACGGAAATACAATACTCTATTGTGGTAGCCAAAAACTGAACAAGTCAGAAATTGTGGCGGTCTTGGTGGCTGGTAGACGTGTATTTGATAGTCTATGTCCATTAAGTTCCCAGTCCAAAGCCATCCCATTTATACCTTAAAACAAGACTGACTTTCTCTAAATCTTTTTGTTTGCTTGAAATTTTTCCCGGCCAGCTCCATACTTTACGTAACTTTGGCACCGTTGAATCTTGATCTAAGTACGGATAAGTGAGTTTTTCTTTTAAGTGTAGAAAACAATTTTCGAAAAAGTAAGAGTAAAATTACTTTGAGAACGACCAATATTTGTTATTAGTATCTTTTTGCAAAAATATGTGCAAAAATAATGTTTTTTTTTCGCAATGAACCCCAAGTAAACGATAAATGTCTGTACATGAATGCTAACTTGGAAAGGAAAATCTTAACAAAGTGGTTACTTTTACTTTATATCATGCCATCAGCAACACCCACCCAGGAGTCTCTCTGGTATACAATACATATACTTCTTGTAAGTTTGTTAGTTTATTTGTTTTATGTTTTCTTGGCAACCAAAAACGTTTTGGCACAAACACTTTGTAGTCCTTCGTTCAGTTATGTCGAATATAAGTTACCTTTAGCCAGAAATATTTGCTAAAATAAAGGAAAATGAAAATTTGTTTTAAAAATTTCTTCATACTATCAAGGGAGAAATTTGCATTAGAGACCCACTTGTGTATATACTTAAGCGCGAATTTAGCTAATTATTATTAAGGTAACGCAATAGATATAATAAATATTTTGCATTATCCTGCATTTCTATAATCTATTTGGGTCAATTTGATTCAACAACAAAATAATGGTTGGAACAACTTGATTTAAGAGAAAATAATGAGGATAAAATCTACATAGATTGACAATTTATTTTGTTATATTTCCTGATAAAAAAATTAATAGAATAGTAATGTTGGGACAATTTGACACAAAAGCTGCAGAAGGGCTAATAAATACTTACTTTTGGCTCTATTTGCAGCGAAATCTTCAAGACCTAACTGAGAACAGGATTGTTGTGTTCAATTGGTCTATTTCTCCTACTAGTATTACATAACTTAGCGTCTACAACTGCGATTAACTTTAGTAGCAGCTAAACACATCAATATTCTGCTTCAATATATATGTTTGTGTGCGTTTGTTTACAAAAAATTGTTACACATATAGGGAGGAGAAATATTGAAGAATATCAAACTGCTTTTGATTTTCATAACAAACGCACACAAGCTCATATATTGAAGCGAACATATTGATCCGTCTAGCAGCCACTTTTGAGCTAACATGAGAGAGAACATTGGAAGAATAACAAAAATAAAATATCGATATTTCTCTTCATCTCATACAACAGGTACACGTAAGTTATGAGGTTTTATTTAATGCAAATGCTCATTGACTTAACATGCATTATTTTTACATAATTAGTTGACTTATTGCAAGCCTCATAAGCGAAGCGTTGAGGTGGGTACTACTATCACTTCACGCGAAACTACTGATTTTTCAAACTTGAAATGGCTCTATTATTATCATATATTGCACTTGTAAAAAATATATACACACACATATTAAGAAAAAATACCATTTTTAAAACTCATGACATTTTTAATGTAATTTTTATTATTTTTACTAATTAAAAAACAGTTTAAAAAGTTCTGTCTTGGGCGTCCGTTTGTCTGTATGTCCAGATCCTGTATGTGGTCACAATAACGACCGAAAGACTTCACTAATCGAGTCCTTTTTTTTTTTTTTTGTTTTACGCTTCAGTATAAGTAGGAATAGAAGCCTATTTAATTTCACGGTCTAAATGAGATTATGAGGCGTGCACTTTTGGATTTTCCAAACTATTTTTAATTTTTCTTAAAAATTTTAATTAAAGAATTCTTGCAAAAAAAAACCGACTGCAAAATAGGCGTTGCACCGTGCCGCCATATTTTATCAACATGTACTTTTACGAGAACTAATTGTGTGTGCAAAGTCTCATAAGAATCGGATAAGTAAAAGTAGTTAAAATGAATATCTACTTTTCATCGGCGAGGCACTGCCCACTTTTCTAACCGCAATGTTCTATATTAACGTAACTAAATGTGTATGTAAAGTTTCATAAGAATCGGTTTAGTAGAAGTTGTTGAAAAAAATAATCACCCGTATTATGTATGTCGAAGTCGAATTTATGACTACGACAATTTGTCCTAGAATAAAGAAAAGTTTTTTAAGTTTTCTTTATTCTATGACAATTTGTCGTTGTCACGAATTCGGCTTCGACATACATAATACGGGTGAATATTTAATTTGCATGGGCGTGGCACAGCCCATTTTTTTGATCCTGATGTAGTATTTAAACAGAAGCTTAATGTGTGTGTAAAGTTTCATTAGAATCGGTTTAGTAGAAGGAGTTGCAAACGAATGTGTAGTAACTTTGTGTAGGCGTGACCCCACCCACTTTTCTACGGGATCAGTCTGGAAGTACATCCTTTTGAATAGAGAAAAAAATCCGAAATCAGTTCATAAATGGCGGTGTTTTGAGGGAACATACATAAAAAATACATTACGATTTGATAACCTTTCTCCTTTTTTTTAAGTCGGCTAAAAATCAATTAAACAAATTTAAATACATAAAACTACTGACATTTTCTAAAAAACATAGTTTTTTTATATATTTCAATAAACACATACACACACATTTGCTTATTTTCATGTACGAATAAGTATTTTGACAGCGCTCTCTCTCTCTCTCTCTCTCTCTCTCTCATAGTATTGTTGCTATAAGATTTCTTACAACAGTGCTCTCATAACAATTCTTATAACATCGAGATAACACTAATTTGAAGTCTACACATAACATATTTGTCTGTTCGATTAATTTTGACGTTCTTATCTTAGATATTATATTACGTGTGGAGTCTAAATTTTATACAGCTGCTATTATAAGCACATCTGTTCTACCTTCTTCAATGGTGTAGACCTCAAATAAGGTCCGAGTATTATATAGTATTATATTCTATGTTATTATATTGCATGTTATTATTAGGGATGTAACGAATACCGATACCGATACCGATATATCGGCGATATTTCAGATTTTCCGATACATCGGTATCGGCGATATTTTACTGTCGATACGACGATACTTTTAAACATTTTTTCAGAGTTTTTTTCTGACAAATTATTTATTTTTTGCTCATTTTACCATGAACTAAACTCATTTCGTTATTTTTTAAATCTTATTAATATCAATTTTAAAAATTAATAATATTTTATACTATTATTTTGTAAAAAAAAATATTTATTTTTTGTTAATTTTACCATGAATTCAAATTCAATTCGTTGTTTTTTAAATCTTATTCCAGCAAAAAGAGACACTCCAAAGAAGTCATGAAAATGTAGAATTCGCGATCCGGAAGTATTGCAAATTTGGATCATTTCTAATTAGTTTTACATATCCTTGCCATTGCAAGAAGTTCTGTTTTTCGATTGCCAATCAAGAAAAAAGGATAAAAAATTACCCATTTTCACAATTTTTTTAATGCGAGTATGGCGAAAATTTTTTAAAATTATAAAGGAACTAAAATTTTTTTCTTGCTTTTCTACTAATTACACTATGCGATAAATAAAGACTTTTGGAAAAACATAAGAACTGGACAGTACAGGTTCGAATGTCCTACAATGGGGTAGTAAAACACTTTACTCAGTTTGGCGAATTTGGTGACCAATTTTTTTTATGGACCACCAAATTTTCTAAAAATCAGTGGGGCCTCAAAAAACGGTGTCATCAGTATTTGGCCAACAGCTAATTCAAACTTTATAATACCGCTTAACTGTATATGGCAATAATGTAGCTAAGAGTCAGTTTAACAGATTTTTTTAAACATTTCATGCCAAACAATTTTTTTCGTTAACTTTTTGTTGACAAAATTAAGGAAACAAATGTTTTTTCACTTTTTTCAGAATAACTTACAGCGACTTGTAATTTTTAACTAACAATATTTGGCAAACTTATAGTTACGGTAGAGCTGAACAACTTTTGTGGACATATCAATACAATCTGCACGTATCTAGGCACTCTAATAGCTCACACAGACCACTTTTTACCTTAAAAATTTTAGTTTTTCACTATTTTTTATGCTAAAATTTTTTTTTTTTTGAAAATAGTATATTCAAGTGTATACTTCTTTGTTGTGTTTCACTAACATTTTGTTCCCAGAAAAATAATATGTTCCTGTACTTTTTTTGAAAAAAAAAAATTAAAAAAATTATTTTATTCAAACAACAAATAATAAAAAATAGTAAATACTAAAATCAGCAACATAAGAAGTGGAACAATAACAAAGAAAGAAAAAAAAATGCAATAAAAATATAGCCTAACTCGTAAAAAACGAAAACTTTTAAGGTAGAAATTAGTTTTTCTGGGCTGTTTAGGGTGCCCAGATATATTCAGATTGTATTGAAATGTTCACAAAAGTTGTTCAGCTTTACCGTAGCTACAACTTTGCCAAATATTGTTAATAAAAAATTACGAGTCCCTGTAAGTTCTTCTGGAAAAAGTGAAAACAAATTTTTTTCCTTAATTTTTCAAAAAAGGTGCACGAAAAAATAATTTTTTGGCATAAAATGGTAATAAAATCTGTTTATCGAACTCTTAGCTACATTATTGCCATATATAGTTAAGCGGTATCACCGAGTTTGAATTTTCTGTTGGTCAAAAGTTGATGACACCTTTTTTTTTTGAGGGCCCGCTGATTTTCCAAAACTTTGGAGGTCCATAAAACGAAATTGGTCACCAAATTCGCCAAGCTAAGTATAGGGTTTTACTACACCGTGGTAGTACAATCGAATCTATACTGTCAAGTCCGTGTGTTTTTTGGACTGTTGCACTGTGTTATCTGCATATTTTTAATAAAGATTTTTTGGAAGCAAAGAAAATGTAGCTCCTTAAAAAATACTCGCAATTTTTTATACTGGGTTAATATCAATTTTAAATATTAATAATCTCTTAGACTGTAATTTTGTATAATAAAAAAATTGCACTTGAGTTTTGTTAATCTAAACTTTAACTCAATTTCAATATTCGTATCGGAATCGGTATCGGCGATATTTGTTTTTAAGTATCGGTATCGGTATCGGATCGGCAAAACGGCGTATCGTTACATCCCTAGTTATTATATTGTATGTTATTATATTGTATGTATTATATGTATTGAGTATTATATTTTATGTATGTATATAAAAATTGTTTTATTCTCAAATCTTTGCAAGTGTTGCAACAGACCAAGTGAAAAATCAATGGAGGCCTTCATTTAATAAAAGGTAAAAAATTGTTAAATATATTTTCCTATCTGCAATGTTATAAGGACAAATTGTTACAAATTAGTGGCATAGCACGATTTTAAGGTTTAATATACAAAGGAAATTTAACATTTAACAAAAACCTTTTAAATTGTCTGATTATAAATCTTTTACACTATATTATTTTACGATAATTAATTATTCCGCATAATGTATTATTTTTTTTTATTTACGTCTATTAAAGTAAATAACTAAATGAGTTTAATATTCTTTGAATAAATTCGTATCAAGATATAAGAAATTATAAATAATTGCAATAAAAGAATCACTCAGCTTCATTATTATATTCCATAAAAAAAATTAATTTTAATATTCGCATTAAAACTCATATGTGGTGAATAAAAGTTTTACTATGCAAAATAGTAGAGAATTTATATTTTAATATTAAACGAGTACTGGAAGAGAATTTAATTAAATTTTTTAATGACAAACTTTTTCTCGTTGCTCTAAATGCGATAAATATTTTTACTCCGTTATATTTTTAAATATAATCATAATAATATTTTTATTTATAAAGTTTTGCTTTTAATTTTTGTGTACATGAAAAATATTTATGTTGTAAATATTAAATAAAATAGACAGTTTTATTAGAAGGGTTGCATAAAGTTCAAAATTTAAGCCTTAGTAAAATAACTGTGCATATGTAATTGTGACTATTATGGAATCGAAAATTTACATGAAAATACAAACAAACTAACAAAAACTGCTTGACAGTATAGGTTCGATTCTTCTATCAAAGCGTAGTACAACCCTATACTAAGTTTGGCGAACTTGATGACCATTTTTTTATTCGCCTCCAAAGTTTCTAAAAATTGGTGGGCCATCAGTTTTTGGCCAACAGCTAATTCACACTTAGTGAAACCGTTTAAATATATATGACAATAATGTAACCAAACTGAAATTAAATTAAACAAATTCTTGTTAACATTTTATGCAAAAATAATAATAATTTGTTCGTGCACTACTTTAAAAAAAATATAGGAACATTAATTTTATTTTACTCTTTTCAGAATAACTTACTGGGACTTCTAATTGCTGATTTTATCATTAACTATTTCTCAGGGTTTGTTCTTGTTTTGCCAAATACTGTTAGTGAACAATTTGGTGTCATTGTATGTTATGCTGAAAAAAGTGGATAAAAATAATGGTTCCCTATATTTTATCAAAAAACCTGCAGAAAAAAAATTTGTTTGGCCCAAATTTTAATGAAACATAAGATAATACAACAGAGAAGTGTGCACTTGAGTTTAAAATATAAAAAAAATAAAATTATTATAGCACAAAAAAATAGTGAAAAACTAAAATTTTTAAGGTAAAAAAGGTATTAGCTAGAATAAAAAAAGGTATTAGCTAGAATAAAAAGGTTCCACCAAAAATAAAGTTAAATAAAGTTGTAACTGTCAAAAAGAACCCTTTTCAAACCATAAATTAACCAACTCTCTGAGTTAGAACCAATTTTAGCTTGTGCGTAAAAGTTGTAATACAACGCAGTTAGAACAATTTTTAACTCAAAATAGCATTTTGGCCAAAATGTTCGTTGGAACCCTTTTAATCTAAGGGCTCGAGCTATTAGGGTGCCTAGATACGTTCATATTGTATTGATATGTTCACAAAGGTTGTTCAGCTCTACCCTAGCTACAACTTTGCCAAATATTGTTAGTAACAAATTACGAGTCCCTGTAGGTTATTCTGAAAAAAGTGAAAAAAATGTTTTTTCCAAAAGAGTGCACGAAAATAATTTTTTGGCATAAAATGTTAATAAAACTGTTAAGAGTACTCTTAGCTACATTATTGCCATATATAGTTAAGCAGTTTGAATTATGTGTTGGCCAAATAATGATGTTCTCTTTTTTTGAGGGACCACTGATTTTCAGAAACTTTGGAGGTCCATTAAATAAATTGCTTATCAAATTCGCCAAACCGAGTAAAGAGCTCATTACGCCGTGGTAGTAAATTCAAACCTGCACTGTCCAATCCATGTGTTTCTCCAAAAGTCTTCATTTGTCGCATGGTCTTATTTAGGGTATTCACTCGAATAATGTTTGCTCGATTAATCGAATAATTAAAGTCAAACAAAAAATTTAAGTTTTGAGTAAAAATTTATTCGAGTTATTTGGCTCGATTAATCGAATAACTCGATTAAAAAATTTTAGGTAAATTTTATTTTTTTAACGAGTTTTTGTAGATTTCTTAATAAAAAGTGGAAAAATTTTTTAATTTATATGAAATTTGCCATTCAATTCGAACATTATTTCATACTAATAGTCTGCATGATCAAAAAATTAAGTAAATAATAGGGAGAAAGATACTAAATTCAAATGTCTTTCAAAAAAAAAAATCGGAAATATAAACATCAAACAAAAATTAATAGAAATAAAGAAGATATTTCGAGAGCAACTAATTAACAAGGTGTTTCGTAAAATATTGAATGTAATGTTCGGAATTATAAAAGCCTTAAGGTACGGTCGAACTTGGCAAATATTTGCCGAAAAAAAAAGTAACCCACAGACAAGTTAAAATTTTGTTTCCTTTAATTACAAATTTTTTTTATATGGGTTCGCATTTATTAAAAATAATATAAAAATAGTTTTTTGCAGCATAACTTATTTTGTGATATAAAAAAGAAGTTAAATAAATCAAACTAACTCTGAGCAAATTTAGTGGTTACGTTTTTTTGGGTAAATATTTCCAATGTGGAACCGTATTTATAATTATAACAACAATAGTGTTATGCCAATTCCGATTATTTTTATTCTGCCTTGAATACAGGATAGTTCGGAATGGTATTAAATATTTCCTGGCGCAAAATTTTCTCAAAGCGCGACATTTGAATAGTGAAAAAAAACCATTTTAAAGGATCAGTTTATGATCTAATTTATGTTGAAATGTTGTGTTTTTGTTTGTTTCTATTATTAACATATATATATATATATATATATATATATATATATATATATATATATATATATATATATATATATATATATATATATATATATATATATATATATATATATATATATATATATATATATATATATATATATATATATATATATATATATATATATATATATATATATATATATATATATATATATATATATATATGTATATATATATATATATATATATATATATATATATATATATATATATATATATATATATATATATATATATATATATATATATATATATATATATATATATATATATATATATATATATATATATATATATATATATATATATATATATATATATATATATATATATATATAAAAGCGCGAAAAGACTTGTTTTGTTTTATTTTTGTCCACAAAAATGTACAAAAAACCGATTAAATTCAAACATTTTCCAATTAACTCGAATAATTTTAAGTAGTAAAGCTTACTCGAATAACTCGAACGAAATAAAAAGTTTTACTCAATTGCGCAAGTAATTTAAATACCTCAATTTCGAATAATTGATTAATCGAACAATTGAAAAGCCGATTAAAATGAATACCCTAGTCTTATTATAGACCTAAAATTAGACACGCATTTTTTCTTGATTTTTGAGCAAAATATGTTTAATTTTAAAATTAAGGAAAAAAATACCCGCAAAGCGATTGGCTGTATGCGGCTTCGAACCGCGACTTCCTGCCTGATATAGCGTAGGTACCATTCAGCCATAGGCGTGCTATACCTTATGTTGAGTTTTTTACACTTGGACTAAATATGTTTAATTTGAAAAGTTTTGTATTTAATAAAAATTTATAAAGTATGTTTTTTAATTCATTACATTTATTAAGACAAGGAAAAGTCTTACAATTTTGTTTATAATATAACCATTATTAGTTGCCAACGCTTACTAAATTTATATTTAAAATACTTTAATCACCAGAAATTATTTTGATTACTGAAGGAAAATATGTTGTTCTTCAATTTTTAAACACTTTTTTAATGTTTCTTGCGGCCCTTTAACAATGGACGATTATAAGTTAACGTATACTTTAAGGTCCATGTTAACTTTTAATCATACATTGTGAAAAGGGCTGTTAGACAGATTTGCTTAATATTCAAGATTTTATTGTTCTTTAGACATATTTTCTTAAAAAATAAACACTTTTACCAGCAGATCTGTATTTTTTGCGAAAAATTACACAAATCATATTTTTTACTTCAAATACCTGCAGAAAACGGTACAATTTTAGACAACGAGAAACTTTCAACACAAATTTAGATAATATAATCCTAAATTTTAAGTAATGTTTTAAAGTGTATGTACATTAGGGTAATAACTTTTTGACTATTTTTGCACATATCAAATTTTAATGCCCTATCCAAAATGGCAATAAAAACATAAAGAAACGTCATCTTACTTTTATGCTGTTTTCAGAAAACTTCCCGCACCAAACGAGTTTATATTTGGTCTATGTGTTAAAACATATAAAATCAACCAACCGTTTTGCATTATCGTTTTACATTTTTATAACAATTGATATGAATGA
The DNA here is from genome assembly GCA_956483635.1 of Panzeria rudis. NCBI lineage: Eukaryota > Metazoa > Arthropoda > Insecta > Diptera > Tachinidae > Panzeria > Panzeria rudis. Next base: position 73,062,821 of record OY101448.1, on the reverse strand, counting down.
TGCCTCTGGCATAACTAATATTGGTGCAAAATCTAAGCTCACTATTTTGATAATTCGCTAAATATCGCGACAGTAGAATAGGAAAATTCATCAAAAATTTAGTAGCTTGCTACACAAAAATAGATACTTCATGAAAAATGGCGCAAATTTGCCCTAAACATGTATTTTTAACAATTAAAAAAATACCATTCTGCAAGAAAAGTGCTCTGAATAATGAAAAATAAAATTAAAGCATATGTCATTTTAAGGGCAATTTTGTGGCCTTTAATATGATATCTTAATGGCATATCTAGTATAAGTAGTTTATATATATACATAATTTTGTGAAGTAAGTTTTGTAAATTTTAGATGAATTTTCCCATACTAAAGTTGGGATATTTCGTGAAAAAGGCAAAGTAGTGAGCTAAGATCTCGCACTACGAGCAGCTTTGTCAGAGGCATCATTCGTACTAAATTTTATCAAAATCGATAAACAATGTATATGTATATTAATTTAATAAAAAAATATGTGGGTTTTTCGAAATTGCATTTGGTGCGGAAGGTTGTAACAACAAAATACATGCAATTATCATGTTAACACTAAAATCGTCGTTGTTGAAGTTTTTTTTTTGTGAAAAATAGCCGTAAATTAAACCTTTTCCTTTTTGTTTTGTTATTATATATTATAGTGTTAGTTTCTAAAAACTAAACACGAAGTACGTATGTATGTACTAAATAAATTTATTTTGCGACACTTAAATTATGGAGCAACACTGAAAGAATTTTGTTCATAAATTTTGTGAGTTTTGACATTAATCCAATGCAAAATTTCATTAGAACTCAACACGCTTCGTTAGAAACAGGTTTCGTTAAAATTATATTAAAAAAATTTCAATAAATATATAAAATAATTTCATTGCTCCAATGTAATAATTTCACTAAGTCAATGAACATATCTCATTATATCAGTGAAATTATTTAATATTTTAGTAAAGTGCTTCATGATTTTAATGAAATTATTTCATTATTTTAATAAAAGTCTGTCAATATTTCAATGATATTCTGTTATTATTTTAATGAAATTATTTCATTATGTTAATGAAATTATTACATTACTTACTAACCTCATTAACTTATCTCTTTATATTTTAGTTTAATTTATTGACAATGCCATGGGTGAAATACGTACGAAGACGCCAATGCACATTAGAAAAGTTTGTAATGTTGATGACAGCTCATAGTATCGAACTCAAGCTCTTGATCCTTGTCATTTGCTTTATAGGCAACGTCTTAACTAGTTCAGCCAACAGCACTGTCAAGACAATGTGTCTATGAGTGTATAATAATAAGAAAGAGTACAACAACAGCAAACATATAAAACTATTTTTGGTGTTCGCTTTTGGCTGCCAACTCTTGAAATAAATAAGAGTATGTTAAAAAAATATGTCTGTGATTTAACTATTTGATAAATCCAAAGAAACTTTTTATCAAATCATTGAAATACATTTCATTTAAATTATGACTGACATTCAATAACATCAAATTTTAATATTTTTTTTTGATTTCGTATAGTATATATTTAAAGAATTTTAAGTATCAATTAAAATATTTTGTCGTAACTTAAAGGGTTTTTCATAAAATTGCTAAATCTTATTGTCATAAATCCAATGAATTTTTCTAACGAAACTATGAAAGTTAATGAAGCCATTCCACTGAAATTCTTTCACAATATTCGTGAAACTTCATTAGAACTGTTAAATATTTCATTATATTTGTGGAAAAAATTCAAAGAAATTGTTTCATTGGATTTATGAAGCGAAATTCTTTCAGTGTACAAAAATATAGTACAAATTGTAATGATAAATTTAACACAGAACTAAAAACAATAGTTAAATAAAAACAAAAAGATACATGTCCATAGATAATAAAATAACCACAGTGAGATACTTATAGAAATTTAAATGTAAAATATATTAATCTATTTAAAATTTAGAATAGTGATTTAGAGAAAGAACAATCATTTTATAATTAAGGGGCTGAGAACTATTATTAAGTATTGATTCCTAAATCTATCTCATTTTTTAATTTAAAAACTTGTACCTCTTTCCCCTTAAACCCCTCAATTATTTGACTTAATTATAAAGAGTTTGAAATATAGTTTACATGACAGTCAAAATGCAAATTGTGTAACCATGTGTTATTAAAAAAAATTCGCTCACTGTTAAAGCAGTCTTGCTTAAAATATCTAATTCTGTACAGAAATCTGTGCATTATTAACAACTTTTTAACAACATAGTATATTAAAGATTATTGGCTTAAAACACTAATATTAGGTAAATATTAATTTAAAAAGCTGAAAAAATCATAAAAAATACACTAAAATTTTGTTCTGAAAACTAAAAGATAACAATATTGTGGTTAAAGAATAGAAATATCAAATACTTACAGCTTGCATAAAATGCGGTCAATGCAACAATCGACTATTCAACTGTCTGTCTAAAATAATCGTTGTTTTAATACTAAATTTTGAATTATCAATTTTCAACAAACAATTTGAATATACTCGTGTGTGTATGAGTAAGTTTGCTAATGAATTGAAAAATTAAACTTTGCGGTTTATTGTTTTGTATTGTTTTACACTTTAACCCCAACCAACATTTTACAAAGAACTATATGGAAATGTGTAAAAATACAACAAGAATATTACGTACGTTCGTTCATTCATTCATTCATTAACTGAAACACTCACCAGTCATTCATTAATTTAATTTAGCATAATAAATTTAATGAATACACTTTTGTGTTTTATTTGGTAGGTTAAGGTTTTCGGTATGTTCAACTGGGCGTTGTATTGTACCGTTTGTATTGTTGCGTTGAACATTATAAAACTTTTATCGTTAAAAGTTTTGCTATAAACAATTATTAATATACCTGTGTTACTAAAGCGTTGCTAACAAGGTTATTTGTAGTGAGAAGTGTAATGTGTATGTATTATATCGGCAAGTAAAACATGATTTTATATATACAATTCAAGCGTAATACAAACGCATAGTTAATTGCATTGAAATTGATGTTAAACACTCACATCAAATTATCTGAACTTAAAATCGTTTGCTATATTTCCAATGAGCAATAAATAAATAATCAGGCAACAGCTTTCTCAGAGGTATGAACAGTATGGTATATAGGTAACTAACACCCATTAGTATTAGAAGGAGTTTACATACACCAAACTAGCACTCGTTACCTTCAGTTATCGGCTTAGAGCAAATATCCCTCGGTATCTTTAGCTGCCAAGTATCAATCACCAACTTCGGCTTTTAGCCATTCACTCCCACAGATATGTTTTGGAGATTGCAGACAATCTGATTTTATTGCATACCGGGATATAGAAATGCTAAAAATACTTCAGGTCAGCTTCGGGCCTTAAGGTTGTAAGCTGTTTCTCTCACAAAAAATCCCATTTATACATGGCATGATTTAGTTCTCGTATTCAATTTTCACGAAAAACTTGTGTATATAAGAATTAAAAACACATTCAAGAGAGCCACCTGACAAGTGGTGATAAACAAAATACACGTGAGCACTGACCATGGAAGTATAGCGGATTCCGAAAGTGGAGCTACTCTCTTCTGCTGTGTACATTGAAAAATTAAGTTAATGTTAATTTTTTCCCTTGTTCCTTGGAATATAACGTTACGAACCTTAGCCTAATAATCAATTTGGATTCACATAGTTTGGCTTAAGTTCGTTTTTTTTAATTTAATCTTTCGATCAAATTATTTTTTATTTAAGAAAGAAATTCTAAAGCATGTAAATATTGAACATTGAAAGACAAATTTGCATGTACAAACTTGCATGTACGTAAGGTTGAACTGACAAAAAAATATCCTGGCATTGAACATATCGATGACATTTCAGGCTAGCAAGACAGAATTCAAAAAGCTTAAAAAAAGTTGAACGTGATAAAAGAAAAGACAGTTAGTAAAAGTTCCGAACCTTTACAAAAAGTTCATCAATAGGAACAACTCGCCGCGAGGTGGCGACAAAATCTGTTGATTGCGCTTACTAAAGTAAGTAGGATTTTTGCTGGGTGTTGTTGCTGCCGTCGCTGGCATTGTAGACAAAGGGCTCTAATGAGAAGATTGTGGTGGTCTCGAAACATCTGATGTCAGTTCAACCTTCCGTACATCAAAATTTTACTTTAAATGTTCAATATTTACATGCTTTAGAAATTCTTTCTTAAATAAAAAAAATATGATCAAAAGATTAAATTTAAAAAATGAACTTAAAAGCCAAACTAAAATTCATAATTCAATTGTCAAAATAGTTACTTAATCAAACAAAAATATTTTCTAGATTTTTGTCTTGGTCATCTTCATCATCCACTAAGCATTTATGAAATTTCACTTTGTTAAAAGTGTTCAAGTGTGAATTTTTATCTAAAGACTTTAAAATATTAATGAGAATTAACGCAACGACATTAAAGAATTGATTCACTAAAAAATCTTCAGTAAAAAAACTTGGTACAATCGCATTCCTTTAGCTATCATTCTTGTTGTTGTTATTTCTGTGTATGTCGTAATCGACGTTGTTATTTACGACACAGATACCGTGGTTTTCTTGTTATTTTTGGTATTTGCGTCCTAAATAAAAGTCAAACAAAAAATTCATTCCTTTAGTAAAGAACATTTACTGAAAATGAAATATATTTTTAGTCAAACTTTTGTTTGAAAATTTTTTTGTGATAATTTGTTCTGTGTAGACATTCGCAAACACACGAAAAGTGGCTTAGGTTCCCGAGAAAATAAAAAATTGCTAAATCTACGCGAAAAAGTTCGACATTTGAAAAGCATGCGAAAATGCTTCAAGTCCTTCAAGTCCACTAAGAACCCATAGCTTTAGTAAAGTAATAAAAAACTCTGAACAAATATAAGTTAACCTAATCAAAAATTCTCCAAGAACTTAAAATATTAAACAGAAAAAAATAAAAAATTATTTTAATTACTAAAATGATTGGCTCGAATTTCGAGATATTGGTATTTTAGTTTTTTTTTCTTTGGATACCCTATTATTCGTTAAAAATCGATCTTTTATGCAAATTATGTGAACAGGAAACGGTTATATATTTATGTTTACATTATACAAGATACAATAAAAGAATTTAATAACCATTTTATTATTTTTTACTATTTGCTATGTTATTTTTCAAAATTTTTACCACTTGTTGTCTTATTGAAGTTTTTGCTCGTAATCATGTTAATGCCAAAATAAATTGTCGCCGCTTGCTATTATAACAGTTTCAGATATTTTTGTCTGTGTATTTCCTAATTTTCATTCGAATATTTTATATACGAGTATGGAATGTTTCATATTCGAATATCATGTAAGCAGTAACGATTTGTTTTATCATTAACTTGATTTTGAGCAAAAATTTTTGTAAATCAAATAACAATTTTCGTTAGAGACTTTAAATAAAAAAAAACAAATTTGTGTGTTTTTTATTGTTGTTTCAATATAAATTTCCTAACGAAATTTATCATTTCATTTACAAAAACAGCCAAGCCAGCTAATCAAAAGTAATACTGAATTTAATTATTATAATAATTGGATTAAACAACTCAATTATATAATTATTAATCAGATCCATTTAAATATTGTATTGAATAAATTAACCGCTATACTGCCCTCCTAAGAAAGAAAGTCACATCTGTATTTTAGTAGTTTTGACATATTTAGCTTTTACGTTTTTTATCTTTCGCGTCTTAAAATAAAATAATTTTGCAAAATTTCAAAAATGGTTTAAAAATATATTAATTTACTAAATTTTACTGTCGTAACAAAGAGAGCAACTTTGATGATAAAGTATAGAAAATGGACTTAAGACACTTATTTGCCTAGTATATGCACTGAAAAAAATTTTACGATAACTAAATTCTACAAATAATTTCAAAATTTCCTTGCATGTTTTCACAATAAAAATAGAGTTAATTTTGTCCAAAATATTAAACTCGTATAAAACTGCTTTTGCCGCGAAAATGGTGAAAGTTCCCGAAAAATTGCAATATTAAAAAACAAAGTCAAAAATTGCTTACAATGCGTAAAAACCGTAATGAATGGAAAAATCTTGAAAAAATAGCGTAAATTGCGGTAATTCGCAAAAACTTGCTAATATAGTGAATATACCGAAGCCTAATATTAAGTTAACACAGCTTAGACGGTGTAAAACTCGTAAATTTGCAACAAAAAAAATTGTTGCTGGTGATTCCCTGCAGATATTATTGGGCTACGTGGGCCATTTAAGTTCAAGTGGACCAGTTACAACATGGTCCTATGTAATGCAGTCATGAACTATGTCATTTGCAAACAAAAGCTCCTAGTTAAGCGACAAGTGTTTACGTTTTAACGACTGTAATCGTTAAACACTAGCACTTAAGTGTTTCATTGAATAGCGACATAGAGTAGTTTTAGACTTACGCCCATGTATTGCAGTCATGGACCATGTCATTTCCAAGCAAGAGCGATGTTTTTCCGCAACATCTTATTCTGTTATTTAATGGGTAAGATACTCTTATTCAAATGTTTAATAAAGTAATTAATGGGGTCAAGCAAATAGCTAATTAACCCCCATAAACACAAAGCTCAGTTATTTGATTTTAACTTTAAGTTTATTAACTTTCAGTTTGCCTAAACTTGATTTTTAACTGAAAGTTAACAATTTCCGTTAACAATAAAAAAATTCAGTTAACTTGTGTCATAAACTTTTTTGATTGCCTAAAATAAACTATTTTTGGGAAATGCAAAAATTTTAGCAATTTACATAAATAATATCATGGTTCAACAGCATCTGAGTATGACCGCTGCACAAGGAAGTGCTCCATTCGCCTAAGAAGCTTTGAATTTGTTACTATTCTTGAATATTTTTGTTAAATATTTTCAGAATAACAAAGAATTAATTTATTTTCAAATGTCAATAATTTCTTTACTTAAGAACTCAAAAAAGGTTCCAGTTAAATTTAATTGAAATTGAATGGGTAAATCTGCTTTGTGTTAATTAAATTTTATTTGTCAAGATTTAAATTTTGAGTTTAGTGTTAACTGCAGGTTAATATTTTTATTGTTAACGGCCCTGAATTAATTATCATTTTAATTGAATATTAATTAAAAATCTATTATTAAGTTAATTGTAAATTTTTATTTGTTTGCTAACTTTTAATTAAAAAAACAATGCTGGTCTGCAGGAAAGATCGCCTTTAAGTAAAAATATGAATATACAAAGTTTAATGCTAAATATTAAAATCTATCTTTTTTTTTCTATCACGTAAATATTTTTTTAATGGGCATGACTGGTATTTCCAGTTGGTACGTCAGTATATTCCACCATAACTCAAGAACGGACTGCCCGATTTAGTTAAACAAAAAAACCATCAGGAGATGCGAACTAAAACTACCTTAAGTCATATAATTTTTTTATTTCTAACTCTTTCGCAATTATTTAGAAATTAACGGCAAAATATTATTTTTTTAATGCCAAATTAATCTTTTGCGTTTTCAAAACTCATAACAAATAAAAGGGGAACAAATTTAAAATTTTTATGATATACCAGAAAGCTAGGTGTTGTAGGAGTTAAATAAACCATAAATCATTGAAGTCGATGGACAAATGTCGATTTTATTCAAAATTATGTGAGGGAATTTAACTGACAAAAATTGAAATTTTCATACACCACACATTCACACACACACACACACGCACACACACAAATTAAAACTTTTCTGTTGTATGGAAACAGTGATTTTTATCAATTCAGTACCTTCCTTTAATTGTGAATAAAATCGACATTTGTCCATCGATTTCCATGATTATTGGCATATTGTATTCCAAATATACCCAGTTTTTTGACATGTAAAAGTTTTGCTCTTTTACTTTTTTATGAATTTTTGAAAACAAAAAAAATATGTGTAGTTGGACATATAAGCATTATATATACATAACGTAGAGGTAATTTTATTCCGGATCTTTAATTTATTTGTTTATCTAAATCTAATTATCATGAAATAAATTAGCGAGACCGCCCTATCGGATGTCATACCCATAAAAATACAACTGAGCCCGATGGAAAAAAAAAACTGAAAACTCTTTTGTATAAAGAAAGATACATTTTGCTGCTGACATCGACCACCTACGAGTAGCTTCCGCTTCTATTGATTTCTTCATTCTAGTATATTCAACTCTTTTAACAATGTGTTGAATAAGGACTAAAGTCCAAAAAAACCACACCTGTTTGAAACATTTATTTTGTAACTTTAGCAATTCAATTTGCAGTTAAACTTTAAGAAAAATGTATTAAAACGGTCAACGAGCTAAAAAGGTCAAATGATGAGAGAAGAAAAGCATCCTCCCCTTGTAAAATGACTAAGAACTAAAAGTAACTGGAAAATCATCACTTTAGTACGAAAAATAAAGATCATTTTTAAAGTACCGAGCATGATTTCAACATTAGATTAAACCTTTGTATGGTAGACAAATTTCTTCCTGTCAGCTTTAAATAAGTGATGGGCTATTTTCGTTTGCATCTTTCCTATATTGCCACAATTATCACATGACTAGAGATTGTAAAACGTAGTTTTTACCTTAAAAAATAGTGTTTTCTTTTTCGCTTATGTTTTTCATGTGCCTTTTGCATTTTAGCAAAATATTTCCTGTTTGGAAAATACATGTTGTGCTTTTATTGAAATTGTCTGTTTTTATTTCGTATTGTGGAAATTTCCTATTTCTTACAAAAAATTTTTCATTTGCTGCTTCCACAAACAAAAAAAGGTCAGAATGTTAAATAACAAGGAAAAGGGCGGTTGGTAGGGGTTGAATTCCAAAGTGGGGGTGTTGCAAAATGTTGTAAATACTCGTTTAATATAAATTGAGGGCGTATATTAAACATGTCAAAATATATTAAAATGCTTTTAACTTTACTTCAAGATACTTTTAAGTAAACATTATCTTTAATGCTGTTTTATGTATCCTTTTTGTCTAAAATCGACCGTTAACTAGTGCAAAGTAAAAACAAAAACCCCAAAAAAATGACAATAAGAGCAAGTAGTAGAATGGATAAAAATTTAGTAGAGTTTTTAGTTAATGTTTATTGACAAGGCTGCTTATTATAACCTAACTAAATATTAGCATCCTTTGGGGATTTAGCCATGGTAACTTTTAAAGTGTTCAAATGCAAGCAAGGAAAGAAAATTCATATTTAAATAAAAAATCATTTATATATCAAAAAGTAACTACTAACATAAGATTTATATGAATTTAATTTCCGGCTTATGGTCCCAGCAGAAGATTTCTTTTGATCCCAAATTTCAGGAAAAAGTTTTGTTTGGAGATACAAATCACTTTTGTTGATTGATTCAATAAACGAAAAGTTACTTCTAAGGAAACATAATCAATGTTGGGATACCGATGCAAATTTATATTAGTATATTTTCATAAGATTTCATTGGCAATTAGGAATGTTTCCTTGGAACAGCTGACCTTCAAAGTTTAATGGATGTAAAACATTTGCCTATCAGTCATGATTATTTTAAGTTTTATAAAAATTCCTTGTTTTTTTATTATTCTACATAAATATAAGTAATATTTAAATAAGCAACATTCTTATAAAGTTTTTGTTTTATGAGTTAATTGGAAAAACGTGCAGCTAAAGATGATCAAAGTCATATCTGGTATAATCTAACTATTTTTTAACTTTAAGTTCATTATCTGCAACATTTTTATGTTTCATTACAATTAAACCATGTAACTTAAACATTTTTATTATATATCATATTTTCAAGGTTTTAGTTTTTTATTTGATGACCTGTCTAAAGGCTATGATCTGCTATTTTGTTTATGACTTTACTTTGGATTCGAAATTTTTCATGCATTCTAGTAGTTGAGCGTTTTCATTTAATATCCAATATATAATACCTCAATTTTTTGTGCCCGCCTTTTTCATCACGCACTGTATTCTACTAGACATATCCTTTCATTTGATATCCATATTGACGTATTTGTAAGCATATAATTATAATTAAACATATTTCTTTTTATTTTAATAACAAAATTGTATTGTCATGAAAAGAAAATGCGTCTACCGAATTTCAGATCAATCGGTCAATAGGAAGGTGGTATAACAAAACATAACTTTTATGGGCGTAGCGCAGCCCACTTTTCTAATCACAAGCTTGTATTTTCAACAAAAATAAAAGTCTCTACCAAAATCCTGTTCAATCAGTCAACATCAAGGAAGCAAATCTAAATATTATTTTTATGGGCGTGGCGCAGCCCACTTTTCCAATTACTGTACCATATGTACCAAAAGTAAAGGCGTCTACGAAATTTCGGATTAATCCGTCGACAGGGAGGGGGTGAAACGAAAAATTACTTTTTATAGGAGTGACGCAGCCTAGTTTTTTAATCACAAAATTATATTGTCATCAAAAGTAAAGGAGTTCAGCAATCAATCGGTCAACATGAACGGGGTGAATTTTAAATTACTAGATTATTCACGACGACAATACCATGACACAAACGTGACATAAACATGACACAAACACGAATGTGTTTGTATCAGACAGACTCAGGAATGAAGCAAGAAGGATTATCTCATATTCCAAAGAAGTATTAGGGCACAAACTCAGTGGAAATAGAGCAAGAACACACAAAAAAAAAGAAATCTAAAATCTACAGGTCGCAATTTTGATTGGAAATCATATTAAATTTACGAGTAATAATTTGTTGTTTAAGTGTGTTGGTACACAGAGCAAACAGATTCGTTGAGACAACCGTAAAAGTTATTTTAAAATGATAAATAATTGCTAATGCAAACCGTTTAATCAGTTAGGAGTATCAATAATAATAAAATTAACCACTAGTTAGTTGCAAGCAATTTATTTACTTGCAAATACCAATAATTGGTACTAAAATCCTATTCATTACATATTATTCGGTAGTGGTCATCATATTCGTTACTTTGTCAAGACAAACGCATACGATCGGTTGATCTAATCAACTTAAGAATTACCACAAACATATCTTTATTACAATTATGCTCTTATGATAATGAATATGGATTTTTTTTTGTATTCATAGAAAATTTATAGCGTAAGTTGAAATATAATCTATTCAACTAATATTTGATCGGCCTAACCATTTCCCAACCAATTTTTTTTTTCTGGGTATGTTTATTTACTTTAATGATTGCTAAAATTCACTGTTGTGCTCAGTTATGTGACTTGTTGTTGTTTTGCTGTTGTTTATTTTTTATATAGCCAACAATTAGCCGACAAACATCGCTTTACCAGCGAAAATTTCCTGCTGATGATTTAATATTAACATTGTTTCATATTAATTTATTAAATCATGTTGAATTGAAATTAAATTCATTTTATATACGATACTATTTATTTAGTGTATATTTAAAGTAAAGTGTGAAACTGTTGTGGATGCAGTGTTTAGCGCGTCGAGTATCTTGCAGGTGGTACGAGTTCAAATCTTGGCTGGGGCAGCCAACTACAACACAAAGTTTTCTGAAGCCTATACTAATACACATCGCGTAAGGAAAATAATAAATAAAATAGCTATCATGTTGCTTCAACTTGATATGAATTTAATTCAACGTGATTCTTGGCGTTGTTTTATTGTAACATTCACGTTGTTTAAACTTGAAATAACGTTGATTCAACATGATTCTTCGTGTTGTTCCAACGTCAAATTCACGTTGTTTCAAGTGGAAATAACTTTGATTCAACATCATTTTTCGTGTTATTTCAGTATCAACTCAATTTTGATTTAACTATACTGGAATATTAAATCAACATGAAATATAGTTTTTTCTAATAAAAAGTTTCTTTGAAGGTTATTGTAAAATCATGTTAAATTAACATGAAATATCTATCAAGCAAAATCACTACCGAAAAAAGTTTAATTAACCTCGTTTTCAACGATTTTCATATGGAATTTTTTGTGTGAAAGTTTTCCTCTAGTCTGAACATAAAATTGGTTATAAAGTTACAAGTACGTTTTGAAGGCCTACGATATTACAATTCTCTAGATAGGAGCTCATATCCGCTTAATTTGTGCTACAGCTACGTTTTTTAACTATCATTTGTTATTATATATTTTCACACAATTAGCTCAGCTATTTAAAAAAATAATATTTATAACATTGTAATATCAAACCTATTTAGACATTCAAATGTTGGAAAACAAACTTAATTCTGTAACTTAATGCTTTAACTTAATGCTGTTTTATTTAATTTTTGTATTTCTTTTAAACATTTTCACTTTGAAGCCATATTTTAGCATTAATGTTAATTAAAATATTTTTAAGCATAGATATATTTAATTAGTTGCTTTTTCGCTTATTTCGATAAAAACTTTATGCTAAAGCCAACAACCATATACTGAAAAAAGGTTACATAAAAGACTTTATAAAGCACTAAAAACCAACGAAAAAAATATCTTTCAATGCGTAAAAAAATAAAATTAAAACATAAGTCAAGCAATAATGACTTTTTCCTGCTAGTAGGGTTTTCTTCAAAATTTCAATTCAGACTAATTTTCATTTGTAAATGAATAACTCAATCACTGTGTTAAGTTTTTTGTTTTTATTTGTTTGGTTCAGTGTTTTTAATAGAAAAATATTTCTATTGGAAATGTGGCAATATGAAAGTTTAAGCTAGCAATCATCCTAACAACCAAATAATGTTCAAGACAAAGGATGGGAGGCAAAGTAATAAAAGCAAAAATTACAACTTTTAGATATTTTCGCATTTATTTTCAGCTAAAAGCCGAACAAACAAACAAGTCATCATCAATAACCTGCCACTAAAGTTAGTCTAATAAACTAATTAGTTTCAAATACAAACACAGTTAGTGAAATGTTTATATTGAAAAAAGTGATCTAAGGGAGTTAAGTAGATTTACGGATGTGGGCCCTATATATGGCTGATGTCCAATTGTATGTCTTTGATCTATGTATTTGATTATACTGTACAACGCAAAATATATATAAAAAGGTTCTAACGACTGATCTTGGCAGAGGGAAGAAAAAATAATATACTTGCGTGTTTTCGGAAAGCCAAAACTACCGATTGGGATTTTAATGGGATTTACCAGTGAGGAACTTATAAGGATTGCGCCATTGGGTCCAAGAATGTTTTTGCATTACATCCCAATTCGGAAGCATTTGGAGACCCAGTTGCAATAGTGGAACTAATGTATGAAATTTTTCAAATTTTATTTTTTCCGTTTCCACAATATTGCTGCCTGTTCCATTAATTAAAAGGAGAATACATACAAAAATTTAAAGCATAAAAGATTTGCACTTCTGAGTATTAAAATTTTCTCTGTGCCGAGATTGCTGGAACATTGGAATAAGTACTTATGGCGACTTAGGAAAAGGAGTTTTACTGAAAGTTTGTAGTGCTAAGAGATTTATAGGCTTATATGATATACTTGTGTACTATTTACTATAAAAACCAAAGTTCAGAGCTTTAGACTCCCCCGGCTTCTGAATCAGGTACTGTCCCTATCGGACAACACAAAGTTAGAAAGGCCTCAGTTGCCTACCACTCCTGTCGAAGAATGTTTGGTTCCAAATGAGGCCTAAGCCTTAACATGCTCAAATGGATGTACATAGCAATTGTACGTCCCATATTGACTTACGGATCTTTAGTATGGTGGACCGCCACAAGCAAGAAATACGTGGTAGACCAACAATACAGAATACAGAGATCTGCTTGCATTGCAGTTACAGGTTGTGAACGTACTAGTCCTTCAGAGGCTCTGAATATTATACAAAACGTTATTCCGATTGACCTTCACGCATTGGCAGCATCCTCGAGCAGTACGGCAATACTAGCGGCATTTGGGAGGTGGAGATCAAGGATGTATGGTCATGCCAGAATCTTAGATCAATTATCACCGACACTGAGGAAGCCTTCTGACTACATGATACCTCATATGGACTTCGATTGCACCTTAAAAGTCCTTATTCCATCCAGACGGGGTTAGAAGGGAGATAACATAGAAAAAGACTTCAACTTTAGGGTGTATACTGATGGATCAAGAATGATGTACGGTGTAGGCTCCAGAGTCTGCTCGAATGACCTTGGGTTACGACTATCCGTCCGACTTCGCAACGAAGCCAGTGTATTTCAGGCTGAAGCCCTGGCTACAAGAAAGGCGGGCAGAGTGTTAATTGACAGAAGTATTTAGGGGAGAGTCGGCATCTTCGTCGACAGTTAGGCGGCACTTCTGTCCCTAAGGTCACACACTACTTCTTCTACTTTGTTAGCCAGTACAAGGACATTAGGTAGTCAGGCAGAAGTCAGCCGCATCTGGGTCCCTGCACATAGTAACTTTTTTCGTAATGAACAGGCGGATGAGCTGACCAGGGCTGGCTCTGCTATGGACGCCTCCACTGCTGAATCGGTTGCCATGCCGTTTGGCACTATTAGAAACCATATTTTCAAACATTATCGGCAGAAAGCTTAAGACAAGTGGCGCAAGTTGAGCACGTTTAAGGTGGCTAGAAAGATGTGGCCTTGATACAACTATAAGCGCCCAACACAACTAACAGAAACCGTAGGGACATCCCGACGCTCGTCGCAGTAGTGACGGGGCACTGGGCGATCGGCAGACACGCTAGCAGGAGTGGCCTTTCCTACAATGCGTTCTGCCGTAGCTGGCGGGATCAAAGTAAAGAAGAAACAGTTTTTCAGTTTCTTTGTGAATGCACGGCCTTGCATCTCTCGAGACGCAAATTCTTGGGCTGCAATTTACTAGACGGTCTATTAGAGCTATCAGAAATTGGTCTAGGTGTCCTGATTAGGTATCTCAATGCGACGGGTTGAATCTAGTACCCACAACCGGATTAGAGATCTGGGATCGAAGCGACACGGGTTGACACTGACATATACCAACCAACCATGATAAATTTTTTGTGTGATCCTTCCTAGTTTAGATATGATTTTAGCCACTGCAACTTTCAACTGAAGGGGTTAATATTTACGGAATAAAATAATGTTAAAGCAAAATTTGCTTAACTCGACTTAAGCACTTATTCTTTATTGCGACATATATAATGAAAACCAAAGAGAGCTACACTGTTTGTTTCGATTGGCTAAAGTCATCTAATTCGTGCTACTACAATTTAGAAATGACTAATAGTTTGTAAGCAAGAAGCATATCCTAAATAATCCTTTTCTATGCAGATCTCAACAACTTATAGTCATTTGTGTGCCTTTTAAAATTAAACATTAACATGAATTATTAAGTTTACCTATATATGTGATGATCTTAATGAAGAGGGGACTTATCTTACCGGCAATAATTTTTAGTAGAGCCAAAATAGCTGTTTCCCCACTTTACAAGTGGAATTGTCCCCCAATTTACCCCCGAAATGACTTAAAAAATAGACTTTTCCCAACCTCTACATTTAGAAAGAAAGGAACCTTAACTTCCCTCATATGAAGTTCATTGAGGAAGTTAGCATCTGTTTTCCAACATTATATTTTTATACACAAGATTTTATGCTTTACTTCACTCGTAAATATAACGAAAAACGGCATTCCTTTCAAAGTTATATCTAGTTGTAGGAAATTTAGCTAAGGTCATATTTCATAAGGACTTAGTGCAAGTTCACTTTAATGTGCCTTTTTTGCTGATTGTGAATAAAAAATATTTTAAAATAATAAAACAATAATTAAGTACAATCGCACTGAAAAAAGTACAATTTTTCTTGAAAAATAGTACAGTTTGTAAAATCTCATTTTGCATTGCTGAGATATGTACAAATACTCTCTGAAAGTATATACAAATACTCTCTGCGTATCGTATGAAATACAATTTTTGCAAAACATATGATATAAAAGTGTATTTCATTTTTATATGAATATTACCAACAATATATTTTATACTATTGTACTTAATACTATAATACAATCGATGCAAAGATACAAGAGGTTTTGTGAATTAAGCAAATATTTCTTTAAACCAACCTTATATACCAACCTTATATACCAATACTTATAAGGCTACATACTACTTTTACTACTGTTTTTAATATTTGGCCTTAATTTATCTCTTTAGATTTACTACATACAACTACACGCAAAGAAAAAACATGGTTGAGGCAACCATAATCGAAGAGCAACATACTATGATTGAATATATGGTTGAAAACAACCACATATATAGCTCAAAACAACCATATACATGGTTCAGGCAACCATATATATATTTCAAAACAACGATATATATGGTTCAAAATTACATTAAATGGTTTGAAATAACCATATATATGGCTAAAAACAACTATATGCATGGTTCAAGTAACCATGTATATGGTTTAAAACAATCATATCTTTTGTTCAAAATTACAAAATGTGGTCTGAAATATCCATATACTCGTATATATATTTAAAATTAACCTTATAAATAGTTGCGTAAAAAGGGCCAATCTGCTGTATAAAATGGTCCCTTTTTACCCAACTACGTCGATATATATTGTTCTACATAATCATATATTTATTGGTTTCTTAACCATAAATTGATTAAAAAATTGACAGGAGCTAAAAAATTTTATTATTTCAATTTAAATCAAAAACAAAATTTTTCAACGGGTCAGTGTGTTGAATCTGAAATAAAAATTACTATCTATTTTCACATAGATATATACATATTTGTTGACACATGTTATATATACAATCGGGCTAGGTCTGAAAAGCATTTCATTGTGAAATCGGCAACTTTCAAGATAGAATCCAACTAAAAAGCTCACTTATTTGAGGTTTTCAGTTGGTTTTTGTGTTTCAGATATTTCCCATATTTTATAAGAACAAAGCACTTCTCTTCGGTTTTGAAATTTTGCTATTTCAAAACTAAATGGTCTTCTGAACATGGCCGAACATTAATTGCCGGAATATATCACTTTTTGTTATTTTTATTTTTATTTTTTTATTTTTTCACACCAACTGCTCACAAAAATAAACCAAACGCTGTCAAGTAAAACACAAAACTAACAGAAAGCATTCAACAAAGGGATAAAACAAAAACTCTTTTGGAAGCAGAAAGCCATGTCTGTTTTATAACCATAGCTTTATTGCAAACAAAATAGTATAGATAAGAACGATATTTTAATATTATAGAACCATTCTGTTGTTGAATTTTTAAATAAACCATGATTGTAGTCAGCATTTTTTCAACAATATATATTGTTCAAAGTAACCATGTGTCAATTTCAATGAAATCTAATATATTCATGATTAAATGTAAACGTTAGTTTTTTGCCTTAAACTAATTAAGGTTCACAGTCATTTAATACAAAAACAAGTTACTTGGCACATTCAAAAACTGTGCAGACGCAACCATTCCACAACCATATATTTTCTTTGCGTGTACATGTTGAAAGTATACGAGTTTTTATGAAAGACAACGAGAGTCTCGTTACGAGACTCAGATAAGCAGAATACAGGCAAAATAATTGATATTTTATACAGCACTACTCTTCTACATAGTCCCCGGAATGAAGTAATATGAAATACATGAAAAAATATTAACAAAAACATAAAAAATCATAAGTACTTCGTATTGGATAATGATGCCTGTATATGTTAACAATTTTTTCTTCAGTTTATTATTTTTTATTCTTGCTTTATACTTACATACTTGTTTCTTTATTTTTGTACTTATTTGTGTTATTTATGATTTTGTAATAAAGCTCTCGGTGTGAAGTATTATACAATTAGAATTAATTAATAGATATCTAATTATGATTAAATAGCCTTTAGGAAATACTTATTCGTATGTATACTTACTTATTCGTACAATACTATAACATTTTATACAAAAACGAACTTAGTTTTGAATTTCTATTACAACAAGTTTAATAGTAATTATGATTTTGATTAAAAAATATATATTTCTCTTCGTATATATTTTACGCTTCAGTATTATTAGTTCGCAGCTTATTACAGTAAAAAAATATATTGTATAACTGACAGTGCACAATTTATATTGACAATTTAATTAGACATTAATGGAAAATGTCATTATATTTTATACCATCTAATATATGGGGCATTATTTTTGAAGCGGACAACACAAGCAATTTTTTTGCCGAAATTCCTTAATATTTGATATAATTATAGTTCTAATGGATATGAACTTATATGGAAAAAAATTTTTGTATGATGTTTATGATTAAGTGGAGCAAAGTAATGAGGGGGTAAAAATAGCTCGAATGGTGTCGTGTAATATATGTACATCTGCACAAAAACATAAAAGTGAAAATAAAGCCAAGTTCCCAACCAAAAATTTCGGCCTTAAAAAGTACGGATACAATACCAATACCAAATAAGGTTTACACGATATTTTATACCGATTCTCTATAAAAATGAGCAAAAGGTTGGGGACATGTAAATTAATTTGCATAACTTATAAACTTATGGAGATCTCATTACAAAACATGAATAATGAAGACACCTTACTCTAATTTTGGTAAACAAAAAAAAAATTAATGAATATTATAAAATATATAAACAAAATTACAACGTTTGTATATTCTTTTACGAGAATATTTTTCAAGTTTTTAGAGCATATTTTTATGTTTTTTGTGCATATTTAATGCACATAAAACACTTTTTTTAAGTCATATTTCTGGTTTCTCTGGTTATAAGGTTAAAGAGCATATTGAAATACACAAACCCTTGTCACCAAGCTGTCTCAAATAGGGACTTTATACCTTTATTAGGTATTTTAGAGCCGCTAAATATGTAAAACCCAAAAATATTGTTACAATTTGAACTCGTGCATATGCTTGACATTAGCATTGTTAGTAACTTTTCACTCACGAACATACTTAGGCCGGAACTGTGTAAATCACGTCACTAAAGTGAAAATTATATATAGAACACAAACAACATTTTAAATATTTTAAAAACTTGTTTTATTTTTCATAAAAATTTTAAAATTTTTGAAAGCAAAGCAAAACTTGAATCTCTATGCGTTTGTTTGATTTTGAATTCATATCATTCACTTCGGTAATGTGATTTACACAATTATGGCCTTAATCAAGTTTAAAGAAAAATTAATCATGATAACAAAACTCGCTCTAACGAATTATATATGTCAAATTAACAAAATCATTTGTTTATTTTTACCTTCAAAGCTTATAAAAACCGTTTTTAATAAATTTCCTGCCAATAATGAAAAATTTCTGTTGGAGCTTTCGAAGGTCTATTCCGACATTTGAATTAGTGTTTAAAACATTCCAGTCATGAACCCTATTTTCTTTTTCGCATATATATTACACCAATTTCAAATGGGGGGAAAAAATAACAATAAATCTATAAGGGAGTTCATAAAAGCATTTTAATATATGTCTTATTATACCCACATTACAATTTTAGTCTTTTAGCATGGGTTGTCAAGTTTGTTGTTTTTGTTTTGGTTGTAAATGAAATTTGCTGCCAAGTGACAGCTTTAAAAGTGTAAAGGTGGATTTACATAAGACGCGTTGCGCGCGTTAACGCGTTACAGACTTCTGTAAAAAAGCTGAAATAGTGTGTTTGCATGAAGCAAAATACACAAATAAGTTTGAAACGCGTTGGCCCAGATGCAGATCATTACATTTTTGTGCAATGAAAATTAAACTATGAAAAATTTATTTTATTTCAACTATTAAAATAAATTGAATTAGAACATTAAAAACAAACATAAATTTTAAAAAATTCCAACGACCAAAGGCTTGAAATTTTGGGCCTGATTGTGTAAGGCGTTGGCGTAAACGCCTTAGTCGTTTTTTGTAGTAGATTAAAGAACACGGGTAGAGTTTTACTTTAATCTATTACAAAAAACGACACAGGCGTTTACGCCAACGCCTTACACAATCAGGCCGTTTATAAGTAAACTGCCACTAACGCATGATGTATAACTTGTCACTTTTAAAGCGTCTAAAGTTTGGAAAAGCACCAAACGTGTAGTTGCGTTAACGAGTGTTATGTACCTCCAACTTAAGAAATATTTTTTTTATATACACTATTTGTTTGTTGTTTAAGTGTGTTGGTGTTTTTTTGCTTTATTGATAGGTACAAGGCACTGTTGTGCTTTGGTGTTGTTTTGTTTGTTCTTTATTTTGATGTTCGTGTTGTAAACATGTAAATAGCGACTAATAGCCGAAAAACATCGTCGTTCGTTTTATTACTTTAATATACTGTGCTTTGTATCGTTGCTCACAATGGAATTTTAAAGTGTCTCGATATTGTTATTTCAAAATTTTAAGATACTCTTTGTGTATACTTTTATTTCTTTAAAACTTGCTATCCGATTACGAAACCATGCACAGTGGGGCAGAATAAAAATATTTGGGACATAAATCAGGCATTTCCAAACGGATTGTTATATCAGAATTGTTAAGAAAGTTCCAAGAAATGCAAAAAATTCAATTTTGAACAATTTTGCCCATACCGTCCACACTTGATCCAAGGCCCATTTAACACTTTGCCTAACAGCTACGTTCACATACGGGTTTTCAGAAGTGGCACTTGTTTTGGAATCCCCGCTTTTGGATCTTAGAACATGTGGACTAAATTCAAAACTTCGATTTAAAATTGGTCGTATTAGGAAGTACCCAGGTCCAACTGCATTGGGAAATTCAATTATTTTTTCTATGTAGATTCACGTCTGTTCAAATACCTTTCAGATAAATATGCATTTGCTATACGTTCCAAAAGAATTTTTATTTATATATGGCTGTGTTTGTGTCAACTGTACACAAAATAAACATTTTGTTGTTTGTTTTCGATTAAATTTTGCATATATGGTTCTCGACATTGACTTTTTCACCTCTGAGGAACACATAACTCCGAAACTAGGGGCACAAAAATCTGAAAAAATTCGTGGGCACTGACTTTTTGTCGAGGACCATATATGGAAAAATTAAGCGAAAACAAAGAAAATAAATTTTATTTTGTGTACAGTTGACGCAAACACAGCCATATGGTGATGGTGCTTTTTTATCTAAAATGTTCGAAAACTCAAAATTTTTTTCAAATTTCAATTAAAAAATTAATAATTTTTCAACTCAGACGGCAGAATTTAATGAAATTTTTGGTTAAACTTTTTGAAATTTTTTTCTTTAGCTAACAAATAAAATATATTATAAATCGGACAATATTTGGATTCGATATCTGAAAATACTGGACTAAAGTTTTAAAAAATTTAGAAATTTTATTTTCAATTGAGTGTAGCTCACTAACTATAAGAGATAAGTGTAAAACCAAACTTGTTCCTTTTAGATCTTGTTGATTGATATAATACAGCACAATTTTAAAATCCAATGAGAAACAAACAAGAAATCGAATGCAGTAAAAAATTGTACATGGCTGAAGTGCCCTTTTTGGAGACATCAAAGCTCTGCTCCCTAGCAAGTAAGAGAGCTGATATTTAAAACATAAATAGAAATACTCATCTGCTATGTCCGCGTAAAAGTTGATTTTGATAGAACTATCCGTTTAGAAACACCTGATCTATGTTATAAATATTCTGCCCCACTGTGCGATTTATGTAAAAATTACAGAAGAGGATATTAGTTTTATGAATCTTTAAATTTTGACTATCCTTTTGAAACACACGGTTAGCTACAGGGTGCCAAAGTTCACTACTTCGGGCATAAAAACCTTGCTGCCATCATGAATTTTATAAATATTAATCATACGTACCCAGTCAGTTGTATACGTATGATTAATACGAATTGTACTATATTATAGTGCTGGCAATTTCTGCTACTTGTAATTACTCAATACTACTCAATACTCTTGATTTGGCTACTCAGCAACTACTCGATACCTTTAACGTTTAGAAAAAGTTTAACTTTTAAATAGAGTTATATTTTGCTCCATAAAATTTCCAGTCGGCTTCACTATAAAACATAACAGCGAAAGTATCGAGTAACACTTCTTGGCATTGTGTACTATAAAATATAAGCAAATACTATTCGATGCACATCACAACTAAAAAACAACTTTTGCTGAAAACGACTTTAAGGTTTTCAATTTACTTACAATTTAATAGAAAAATAACACAATATTCTTTCAAGCATTCATTAAATTTATTATTTGATATATTCTCACAATTTTATTTAAAATAAAGATTTATTTGTTGAGTGTTAACAATGTATATGTGCATTTCATTGGTGCTTCACCAAATCTGCAGTAGACTTCAACCATAATTTTGAAAACTTTCAAGCCTCTTATCTTATGCACAGACTTTCAAAAACCATTTGAGAAGTTACAAATAATTTTTTGAGCATTACAAGAAAATAGCGTAGTAGGCTTAGAAACTTATACAAAATCCAACAAACAATTTATATTCGATATAAATCTACTTCTTTTACTACACATTTATAAAATAAAATAAAAAAGGTCGCGTTGAAAAGTATGAAGGGTCACGCATGAAAAATTAAACACACATTTTCTTCACCTACTGCTACTAAGCCGATTCTTATAAAACTTTGCACACACATTAAGCTTCTGTTGCAAATTAAAATTTTTATTACTACATAATGATTAAACAAGGGGCAGTGCCACGCAAATGCAAAGTAAATATTTTTTTTCAACAATTTCTACTAAGCCGATTCTTCTAAAACTTTGCATACAAATTTAATTATAGTTACAATACAACATTAAGGTACGAAAAGTGAACATCGTCCTGCCCATGAAATGTAAATATTTGTGTTAACTACTTCTAATTAGCCGATTCGTATGAAACTTCGCACATACAATTAGTTCTACAGAAAGTACAACAGTATGATAAAAATGTGGACAGTGCCACCCACGTCTGTTTTGTAGTGGGGTTTTTTTTTGCACAAATTACTTGAGACATGACGCTGCTTGAGTAAATTAGCGATATGTTAGTGTAGCTGATAAGGCTGTAGATTTCTTTATTTGACTATGGCTTTCTAGAATTAATTCGGGGCGCTCATATTTTAGTATATCTTTACTGAAGACCACTCTACAGAGAAACAAGCCGTTTTAAAAAGTCGGCGGCGGCGGCTTAGGAAAATATACTCGGCGGCGGCTCATAGCCGGCTGACAGCGGCTGGTTTTATATTTTGCGAATTTAGCGAATATTTCACGATAAAATGTATATTATCAATTGCTCTTTGCAATGTTGAACTTCTTTATTACGAAATTTCATTAAATTTTCTTTTTGTAAGTTTTTTTAAACAAATTTTTATGTAAAATTTTTCAAACACCTGACGACTTTCACATAATTTGTAATGTGTGGTACAAATTTGCAACTAAAAAAACAATTAGCCGGCTGCAATTTTGAGCCGAGGCTAGCCGCATGGATCGGCGGCGGCTTGATGGTAGATTGAAAGTCGGCGGCGGTTCTTAAGCCGGCTTTGAGCCGATCGGCTTGTTTCTCTGCCACTCTACTGAAGGATTTTCTTTCAACTCCGAACGATACTTTTTTAGTCTGATGTAATTGTTTTGCAAACCACAATATATGCCATTAAATTTACACGGCCAAGTAATTTTTTTACAGTTAAAGATTCTTACTATGTTACTGAAGTCTGTAACACAATTCCTATGTCGAATAACCCCTCTGCTGAAAGCTTCCCTAACGATTTCAACGAAGTTACAATCAAATTTATTTGCTCTGCAGTTGAAATTGCACTATACGTGATAGTTTTACTTAAATTTGTTTCAATTTCTGGTTCATTAACAATATTATACATAGTACCATCTATACAAAGAGAAAACAGATTGATTGAAAACGGTTATAACTCTAAAATTTTAATGAACTTGATGAACATTCCGTTTAGATTAATTGCATATTGTTTAATATAAAACATTTTAATTATTTATAGCCGTAGAACACTTATAGGAATGACTTTTTATATTCACATACATCTCACGATAGTAACGATAATAAATATAAAGCTTGGGAGAATAAATCAAATAAAATCCTAAAGAGGCAACCAATATAACTCACATTTCTAAACTAAATATTCTTAGCAGCAATTAAAAATTATTTTGTACAAAAGAATACTTTTGCATGATTAAATTTTCAGTTCACTTTATTGTTATATTCGATAGTAATCAGTAATAAAAATTCAATTCGGTACCTCCAGCCGATAAAAAAAGCTATAGTGAAAAAAATGTGGTATGCTTCTATTTTATTTGTCATTCAAAAATAAAAAATGGTAATACGAAAATAAATTAAAAAATATTCATGGTACAAAAAATTATACGGATTAGCGCGTGATGTAAAGGAAAAGGTTGGATTTATTTATAGTAAGTATTACTATTAAGTATTATAAAAACTTTAAAACATGCTTGGTAAACTGCCACGAGTTGGTAACTTATAAAAATATATTTTTGTTTATATCTATTGCTAATGAAGTCTCCAAATTTCAGACATCGCTAAAGTAATACACCTCCCTACTCCAGATTTTATTTTGATGGATATATATTAAGTAACTACTCAATGAAACTAATGTCACAAGAATTCAAAAATTCTACAAGGACCTATTGGTTGGTCTTTATAATTTATAATATTTCATCTAGTAAATGTATATATGTATATATGTATTTGTGTGTGGGTTTTCTTTTAAATTGTTTGGTTTTCGTCTTTGAAAAATAGAGTAAAATTTTGTATATGTGTTGTTTTAATTCGCAATAGTAAAATGTTATTCAGTTTTTTATACTGCCAGATTATTTCCTACTGCAGAATTAACTCGATTTTTATAATCGAATTGTACAGTAGTAGACGCAACTGACAAAATTCGATTGGGTACAAATTCAGTTGCCATAATGAATCTGTTTTCTCTGTGTACATAAACCGTTTGTTTATGAAAGGCCTTTAGCAAAGACCTTTTATTAAAATATCGGTAGGTCATATGATAATAAGCCATTTGAGTATGAAAGGACTCATGTTTGGTTATTAAATTCTGTTAAAGAAATAACCAAACGTGGGTGTTTGCACAATCAAATGACGTATTATATTATGGCCTATCTATTTTCGTAATAAAAGGTCTTTGCTAAAAAATTACAAACGATTCACTTATGATTTTAAATTGAATTTTTCTTGCAATAAATTTTTTAGCTCTTTAAAGTCAAAAACCTGCAAGTGGTCTGTTATGTGCAGTCGTAATGCAATCGAAACTTAAATGCATGAAAGCATTCCGGTGTTACCAGACCTTCGGCCATGCTGGTATGCTGGCGGTCTTTTTCCCCGGCTGGAGCTCGCCGTCTTGGGTGGAGTTCTTGCCGATTCATCTGGTTAACGCGACTACTGAACAAAAGAAATGAAATCATACCAGCCTTTTGAGTATACTAGGTGAAAACAATTGATTATAAGAAAAGTTTGATTAAGGGCCCGAAAGTGATCAAAAAGGATAAAAAAAAATTTGATTTTGAAGTTGATTTTAAAATTTGCACCTTAACTTACTACGTTTGGTTTGTTTTGCCCTTATTTTGTTAGCAGATGTACGCTAACTTAGGCGGCCCACCCACTTGAAATCCCTTCGGATTTCACCATGGTACCCTAAAGGCCTTGAATTTGCAGGGTACCCCAAAAAAACGTTTATTTATCCTTTCCTTACCGTTCCATTGTTTTATCCGGAGTAAGTTTACTCACTCATGTCTGTAAATAATAAGGACGAACTATTTATAAAACATTATAATAATTTCGTTTTTATTAAACTCGAAAAATCATAAAATTTATGAGAAAGAAAAGCAATTCACATTGATAAATTTTTGTAATTATATATATGTAATTGATTTAATCAAAAAAAGAAATGTTATATATAAAAAAGAACTCAAATGCAAATATGTATTTATATAAATAAAGACATACAGAATCTATTGAACAGTCTATGCTGAATATTCTCTTGTGTTTTACTTATATGTATATTACTATAATTTAAATAATGGTTTTCTTCTTCTCATCTGACACCTATTTTTTTTCTACAGGCTAATCTGCTTCTGGACCCTTGGCTGCTGGCTTCCGAATCTTCGGCGGTTTCAGGCTAAGCCGACCGTCCGTTAGCGTGTTTCGTTCGGATTTTAATGGTAAGTACGTAACACAAAACTGTTTATATATAGATTACTCTTGCCTAATTAAACTGCCTTTTTCTATTTTTCGGAAAACTTCTGGGCAAACTACCCCTACACGCGACGAGTTCCTGGCTTGAGCTCAACCCTATGAACGCGCACTCTGTCCTAATTTAACAGAGGACTGGCTCTAACGGTAAGTTTTCCTTACACATAAAAAAAACACTTACGGCTAAGATAAATATATATATTTTGGATTTCGTCCGTAGGAGTTCGTCTTAAGTCCAAGGTCAAATAGTGGCAAATACCTGGCACCGCCGGGACTGACGGTGCGCTGAATTGGAGGAGAAATCCCACGTTGGACACGACAGAGGTGGTGGAGCTTTCGTGGCGAATAGTTTTAATTTTATTGGTGTAAATAGTTTTTTTTTTGTTAGTTTTTCGAGATTTGTCTTCCTTTTTCCTTTAAATTTTCAAAGCTTTATTTTAACGTTGCAAATATTGTTTTTTTCTTACAACACAATCTTTAACTTAAGAAGATCTTGTTTCTCACTGTTCATAGCTTTGTGTTTCAATTTTTCTAAATTTTAGTATTAATTTTGTTTGTCGTAAGCTTTGCTTTTAATTTACTTTTTACGAATTTAGAATTTTTACACTAAATCCTAATTCTCACAGTTTTCCATTTTTAGAATCACTAATTCAATCTTTACATTTAATTAGTAATTTTTTTTAGTTTTGTCATTAAATTTTTCTTTTTGTAATATTTTTACTGATTACAATAAAAACCAATTTTATTTTCTGCACTTTAATCACCACACTCCTGCCTTTTCTTCTCCGGGTAATCTTTTTCTTTTCAGCTCCACTTGTCGTGTCTTCTACCAAGTCTCGATCTAAACTCCTCAAAATTTTCTTTTTCTTATACCTGCAAACCTCGGTCACGCCATCTCCAAAAACTGTCCTTTTCCAATCAAATTCTTCTTACACGTCTTTGTTTTTCCCTACCAAAATCATGCCATACTCTACCTCTATTTGTTTTTGTATACAAAAATCATACGACATTTTAACCTTTTTTTTTGTTTTTGTTCTTCCCATATGTTTTTAGTACTTTTTAACATTCCTGCAAATGTCGTCAGCTGTCCATACTGCCTTACCCTCATACCCAACTACAGGGTGCACACTACAAACCCCACCATTCTAGAGTCCGCCCATGGACCTAGAATGGGAGGGAAAAATTGCACTAGTCTGAACCGGTTTAACACTTTCCGGAATTGTGGGTATTTTGTATCTATCTCCAAAATTTAAATTGGTATGGCCTCCCTATCACAAACAAAAAAAATTTTAAAACCTGGCAACACCGAATATCTATGAATGAACGAAACTCAACGAAAGAGTTTTATAGTACGCGTGCAGGGAACAAAGAATTGATGGTAAGTACGAATTATAGTAAATTAATTAAATTAGAAAGTAGAAAATGTCTAGGAAATTCTTTAACTATGAAAATAACTATTAACATTATTTTTCTTTCTAGGTATCAATGGAGAGTACGACGAAACAGCTGGCCGGTAGGTAAGTACAACAACTACATTTTCATTCATAATAGATAAATGAATAATCTTTATTACAGCACAAAATTTTGGCGACAGGACATACATGGACATAGCCACTTCCTGGAAGGAGTACAGTGGCGTTGCATCAATAAGAAGGTAAGTGAAAATGCATTTTATAAGTGAAGGAAACCATGCGATCAATAAACCGCCGCGCCGTATATTTTGGTTTGTGGTTTCGTCGCCGTAAAAATGAATTTTTACCGTCGCGTCGCCGCCACAAAAGTTAACGCCGTCAAGTTTTTTTTTTTGTTTTGCTTGAAAAAGGAAAATCAATAAATTTAATATGTTCGGGAATACTGTGGGATACAGAAGTTGCCGAACTCCTAATTTAAAAACAAACATGACAAACTTTACAAATTGATACAAAAACTAAGGTATTTAAAATTTTTATTTCAGGTATCACTGCAGCCATAGAATACAGCTGAAGCTGTTGCCCTAACCTACTCTCCCATTAACACCAGGTAAGTTGGCGTAAACGACAGAATTGCAGGGACTAAAACCACCAAGGTATTTAAGGCTATCGCTTTAAATCCTTGGCGAGAGTACCCCCTGCAAATTCTAAAACCCAAAATAATAATTTATACTCAACATGTAGAGGTAAGATTCTAAATTATTAATTTTGTCGGTTTTGTTTCCTTGCAGGGTTATGAGATTGAGGAGCTCTGAAGGTCAACCGCAGGCCCCTGGGATACCACTCACTGACGCTCCATAAGCAGGTAACTATTAAATACTTTTGCAGAAAGTTCCCCATACTAAAGTCTCCCTTTTTATAGGTTTTACTGATTTTTCAAGCCGATAGACGGCAGAAATCTACTAGCAACGACTTGGTGAGTGAGAGCTTTTACATTATTTAATTTCAATTAAATTATACATATAAGTTATTTAAGTACTAGTTTTTCTTTTTGTACGACCGGTGTAATTTTTCGCGCGTTCTTGATTTATATATTCGCGTTCGTGTTCGGAAATAGATCATTAACTTTAACTTTAAAACCAATCAACTGCTGTTGATATTACTTGCCACGAAAATAAACACTAAATACAATCCAGTTTAAAAAGTTTTGAAAATAAAAAACATATTTTGCTACAACTTGCTGTAATATCGGCCTCAGAAGAATGTTGTCATACTAGGTGACTAACAATTCCCAGTCCTTAATGGCAAAGTTCCACAGGGCGTTACTAAGGAATTGCACTATTTGTATGATAACGGTTACAAATGTAATCAGCTTAGAAACGTAAGCGTTATGGCTGTGCAAATAATGTATTTATTTTTATTTTTAATCAGTTACATCAATAAAACTGATTATAAACTGGAGAAAATGTAAAGTTAAATAAAGCAAATAATATCCTCAGTAGTATGATTAAAAACATGAAAATGCAAACAAATATTAGATCTCGGTTCGCGAAAATTTTAAGTTTACGTTTACTTATAAAAAATCAGATAATTAATAAGCCATAGTACATAAAAAAAAGGTATCCATCAATAAACCTGGTCTATTTTAAAATAAAAAAAATTAAAATGTTTTCATTTCTGGAATTTGGACAAGAAATGTCAGGACTACAACCACCAAAGGTATTAAAGCGATGCTTTAAATCTTTGGCAAGAAATACCCCTGACTATTTCATGTTTTACAGGTGATGTAATTTCTAAACGACTCCCTTTTCAAGGCGTGTGTGACGAATTTCGAACAATTGTCATAATCATTTTTGGGCCAATCTCAAATTATTGCCTTGATAAACTACCAATAACAATATAAAATAAATTGGAAATAAATTCATCAAAAATTATTTATAACGAATACTTTGGCCTTAAATCGTTTCGTTTTTAAAATCGATTTCCATCACATACCGGATTTTCTTTCTTTTTTTTGTTTTTTTTTTGTTTGTTTATTCTATTTTTTTTTAACAATTTAATTTTAGTTAAAAAAAACAATGAAACGAAAAGATGATTTTGAAGAAAATAATGAAACGAAAATATGATTTTGAAAAAGAAAAAAAGTCCCTTTTCAATGCTTACCAAAAAAAAATCTTTTATTTTAAATAGACAAAAACAAACGGCCCTACACGTTTATAAATATAAACAACCTGTGCTAAAATTTATATTTCATTTCAATAATATTCTCCAGTAAATGAGAGCTTGAATTCAAGCAGAACATTACAGTTGAAATATAGACTACTTCAAGCCTTGAGTCAAGTTTATTTCAAGCCTTGAATTATGGTTTATTTCAATCCTAGAATTCAAATTTAATTCAAGCCTTGAAACACCGTTGGAATGCAGGGACTAAAACCACCAAGGCTTTTAAGGCTGACGCCTTGAGACCTTGGTGGGTAGTACCCCCTGCGGTTTCATAAATACAAAAAAAAATTTCCTGACGAGTGGGAAAAATAAAAAAAAGTGCAGTACACCCTAGGGAATTTATATCCCGCAGTGGAATTAAAGTTTTTATAAAACTTCTAATGAATTTGGAAACTGGTCTAAAATTACAAATTTCAAAAAGGGTTCGAAATGGCATCAAAGAAAATCCTATATAGTTCATGATTTCCCTTTTTGAGCCTTTTAAACTAGACCGCCATACTTATTAATAATTGCATTTTCCCTAATTAAGTAAATTTTATTAATTAATTGACTATACTTACTTCTCTATCCCCAGGTTATAGGAGTTCAGAGGTGACCTGAGGTTTAGAAGAAGACTACCCACTGCTATCGTGATGATTCACTGAGTGAGTAAAGTTACCTTTCCTAAAACTACTATACTAATCTAAAATGATAAATATATACTAAAGTCTTTCCTTCTATCATTTTACAGGTATTTTGGTATTATCAACGCCACCCTTATATACGCTCATGATAAGCTAACGGGAGGGCCTATATATTTATAAGGGTTCTGCGCAACCAGAAGATGAAACTGAAATTTCGGGGTAAGTCCTATTGCATAAGATATTTCTATGTTCTTGTGGTTAGGTTATTTATGCGACTTAGCTAAGTTCTAGTTCGATCCTTGTTTTTAGTGGCCTTACACCTAACTAGTTGCTACCTTTTACTACCATCTTTGGTATAAAATTTTCAACTGCTTCCGGCGGACGGCCCAAAAGATTTAACTAGAACAAGGACTCAAACTTAGCTAGGTCGACTTCAAAACATTTTTATATTACCAAATTTTACAAAATAGTTATTAAATATAGCCACCTACTAATAAGCTAGGCCTCGTGAAAATGCTATGTCGTTCTGATATTCGGGCTCGAATTTTATTTTTATATTCCGCTTGTCCAAGGATAACCTTGTATCCTTTTCCTCTCGGCAAATTATCAGCTAAACCTGATACTGCTATCAACAGCTGTCACTTTTGTCGCCATGAACCACTAATGATTTTCCGAAATTATTATTGGGCCTATTAATTGTGCTTTGCTTTAACTCGCTGTAAGATCGGTCTCAGACACATGTTATTGCTCTAGGTGGCTAAGAACCCTTAGCTCTTAATGGCATAGTTCCCCAGAGTGATCATAGGGTTCCACTATTGGAGCGATGACGGCTACAAATGTAGACAGCTTAGAAACGTAAGCTTAAGTTACAAGCAAACCAATTAATACCTCTCTGCGTGCAAAACTGACTTCTGCTGAGCCCCAGTACCAAGTGAAGTCCGATACGGACACCGAATGGGTCTAAGGATAAAAAAAATAAATATATAAAGTAACAAACTTAAAATTAATAAGCCAAAGATAAGTCTGGTAAATCTCGGTAAAACGCGTACAAAAATCATAAAAAGAAAAGCGTGTTTAAAATATTAGTTTGTGATATTTTGCGAAAGAAAAAAAACAATGGTGCGGGCGGAAATGTTGGGACTAAGCCCACCAAGGATGTTAAGGCTACTGCTTTAAATCCTTGGCGTGAAATACCCCCAACACTTTCCCCTGAAGATCTTCCACTTCGTATAGGCTTTTACCGATAGGCCGTACAATCCGGCATTTCAAAAATTTTCGTGCTAATTTTGCGTTGAAGTTATCTTTAACAGCACTTTGCTGGAAATTCCGACGATACACTTCCTGCCCTGGTATAAATTTTACCTGCCGGCAGCGCGTGTTATACGATTTCTCGCCACGTTCGTAGGCTTTGTGCAAGTTTTCGCGTATTTTCTGTCTGATCAGATCTAGTTTCGCTGCTTTCGGCACCACATTCATTTCAGGATCCTCTAGGCTCTTAAGTTTTTGTGCTAGCTTGTACACACTGCCGTGCCCGACCATATTTACGCCAAAGAGCGCAAAATATGGTGTAACCCCAATAGATGTCTGAATTGACGATCTAAGCGAAAATTCTATATCAGACAGATATTTATCCCATTCCGTGTGATCATTTTGTAAGTACGAGCGTATCGCGGCTATAATTGACTGATTTACACGCTCCGAAGCATTAGCTTGTGGAGCATGTAGAGCAGTCTTTATGTGCTTAACCCCAAAATTAGATACTAAATCTTGGAATTCTTTACTGACAAATTGTTTGCCATTATCGGACACTATTGTTTCGGGCGTTCCAAACTTATGAAACACTTCCGTAATTAAAAATTTTACAACATTTTTACTGCTGGCCTTAGGCATTGCCTTTAGCAAGACAAATTTCGTTAAATGATCGAGTGCTATAAATATGAAACAATTTCCCTGTTTTGAGCGTGGGTACGGACCCAAAAAATCAATAAAAATACGTTGAAATGGGCGTACAGATATACATTCTGCACCCATCGGTGGCCTTAACGTGGTATTGGCGGATTTTGTTTCTCTACATACCTGACAATTTGCCACATATGCGCGGATTTGCGAGTTTAGATTGGGCCAGTAGAAATATTCTTTCACTCGTCGAAGGGTTTTACCGAATCCCCCGTGAGCAGATTGAGGTGGATCATGGCATTTTCTAATAATGTCAGACGTTAGCTCGGGTGGTACCCATAACTTCCAAGTGAAGTCTTCATTAAGTGGTATACCGTCGTACGGCTGAACTCGTTTGTATACAAAACCGTCCACTATTTTGAGGTCTGGCAGTTGATCTGCGTTTTCATTAATCACCGAAATTAAATCTAGGTAATTATCACCTTTGAATGCTTCTGAGTCCAAATTAATTAAGCTCATCATATTTTCGGAGATTTCCTCAATGTCATACCGAGAAAGGGTGTCTGGCACGATGTTTTTGGGCCCTGGTCGATGCTCTATGTCAAATGCATATGACTGCAAATGCAGACTCCATCGCGCAAGCCGGTCTTTTAGGTCCTTATGTGACATTAGCCATTTCAGACTACTGTGGTCAGTAATCACAGTAAATGGCATCAGTTCGATATAAGGCCTAAACCTTTTAATGGCCAAAACCACGGCCAAACACTCTCTCTCAGTGACTGAGTAATTTCTTTGAGCAGATGTGAGCTTATGGGAGAAATAAGCGATCGGATGTTCTCCACCCGATTCATCCCTTTGAAACAAAACGGCCCCTATGCCTACATCCGACGCATCGCACTGCACATAAAAGTGCTTGTCAAAATCCGGATGCGACAGTACCGGGCTGGTGGTGAGGGCATTTTTCAACTGATCGAAGGCATTTTGAGCATCCTCGGGAAAAATAAACGATTTACCTTTCTTGAGCGTGTTGAATATTGGCGCTGAAATTGCCGCATAATCAGGGATAAATCGCCTGTACCACCCGGTGGCTCCCATAAAACTCCTGACCTGTTTAGCAGTTTTTGGGTAAGTGAATTTTAGAATTGTGTTCACTTTTTCTGAGTCAGGGCTTAATTTTCCTCCACCTATTATATACCCTAGGTAACGAAGTTCCCTAAAACAAAACTTAGACTTGGCCACGTTTATAGTCAAAGCTGCCTGTTCCAAACGATCAGACACCTGCTCTAACAACTCCAGGTGAGTTTTAAAGTCTGGCGATACAATTAAGAGGTCGTCCAGATAGACAAAGACTCTCTCCCGAAGTGCCGCGGGAATCACCTTATCCATTAAACGGCATAGCCTTTGAGCTGCATTACACAGCCCAAAGGGCATTACCGTAAAATGGTAAAGTGGTCTTCCCGGCACCGTAAAAGCAGTCTTTTCTCTACTGGAGGCCTCTAGCAGTATCTGCCAGAACGCGTCCTTGAGATCAACGCTTGATATAAAATAGGTGTCTCCTAGCCGGCTGAGCAGACCTTCAATATGCGGCAGAGGATAGGCGTCTTTGATCGTGAGTGCATTGAGCTTACGAGCATCCAGACACAGTCGATTCTTCTCGCCCTTACGGACGAGGGTAACCGGATGGCTCCAAGGACTCTCGCTCTGCTCAATGACCCCAAGATCAAGCATCCTATCAAGCTCTGCGTACATCAACTTCTGCACAGCTGGAGAGACGGGATAATGCCTGTTCTTCACCGGAGTTGCATCGCAGGTGTCAATCATATGGACCTCCAGACTGGTTCGCCCAAGGCCCTTCTTCGTATAGCACGGAAACTTCGCTATAACTCGATCTAACTGATCCTGCTGTTCCGGTGTCAATACGTGAGTTTTAATTTGGTTCTCTCCCATCTCGTTCTCCGGGCACAAGTGTACATCATTTGTCGTTAGGCTGCCTATATTATTAAATAAACCAAACTTCCGCAGGAAATCCGCGCCCAAAAATAAAGGCCTATTTAGTGTTGGTACTAAATAAAACACGATTTCTTTAGACATGTTATTCACGCAAATGTTGGCTTTTACCCGTCCGACAATTTTGTGAGGACTGCCATCGGCTGTTTTTATGCAAGATACAAAATCAAAAATTTTCAGGCCTGTTTTCTCAACAAATTCCAAGCAGCCTTTACCTAGACAGGTGACTGTAGCGCCACTATCTAATAGACCTTCAATACTCAAACCATTTATTATTATTTTAACGTAGAAACGTGTGTCATCCCCCTCATAGAGTGAGGCCGACATAATTTCCCGTCTTACCAATTTCCTTTTCTTATATCTTTCTCTCGCTTTCTTTATACGATTCGACACCACCCCAAAAATTCTAAGTTTTGCCGCCTGATATTCAGCAATTCGCTGATGCAGAGGTTTAATATCGCGAACCCTTTTTTTCTCTACTGGAGGTTTTTCTTTCTTTGGATTGACTAAAATTGAGATTGGTTTTTCGGGCTCGACTGTAACGGTCGATTTACTGAACGGGCTTAAGTTTGTGTTGAACGAGTCTCCCCCGTTCGAGACTTGTTCGACTGCAGGTTTCCCTGGCATTTTGGGCACTTAGGTTTCACAACATTACCCCGACCGCAACCATAGCAAAAAATTCGGCGATTGGGTGATGGGCAGTCGGGCCAATGATGACCCCCTTTAAGGCAGTTCCAGCACTCAGAATGATTAGGTACTGATATGGCATCTATATCCAGACTCGCACCAGCGTTTTCTTCTTCATAAAAGTCAAGTTCATGGACACGAGCAGCTGCAAATGGACGCTGGGAATATTGTTGCCTTTGGCTAGAAATCAAGTTTTCAGCCCGCTTGGCCTGCTGGCAAAAATCATACAATCCCTCAATCCTCACTGAGAATAGTAAGTGTGCTAATGAGGGTTTTAAATTGGCCTTCATTATTTCAACTAAATCCCTTTCAGTGTAAGGCGACCGTTGCTGATTTCTAAGCTTCATTATGGAATTATAGAAATCCTCAAAAGATTCATTAGGCTGCTGCCGACGGTCCATAATTTTCTTTTGAATTTGGAATTCATTTTCAAAACGCTTAAATTGCGCCAAAAACGCTCTCTCTAAATCCTCCCAAGTCTGTATAGGTGCCAGCTTCCTATAATTCCAGTACCAGTCGAGTGCCTGGCCTTCCAACAATAGGTGAAAACCACGCCTAATATCGTCGAAGGAGCAATTATTGTCTTGCCGCAAAATATCTACCCGAAAAATGAAGTCCTCGGCACTAACAGATTTGGTAGTACCATCGAACCTGATGCCCCATTTGGACAAATCTACTCTATTATGAGCTGCTGGGTAATAATGTTGACCATACCCACCTAGTTGATGGTCTCGGACATGCCCTAGTGGCGGTTGTGGCGCAAAATCCGGTCTCATACCTGAGGCAGATGCTTGCTGAGGTACATAAAAATCTCCAATGGGTGCCTGCTGAGGCGATAATCTTGAAGGGAAATGTTGTGAGGGTAAGTTGGATGAAGCAAATTCTTGTACACGATTATTTATAGCATTTGTTTGTACTCTAGGTGGAGGTATGCTACTAGACATCTGAATATTGGCCTGAGAGGTGAGCAGTTCATTCGCCCTGCTGACCGCTGCTGCACTGTTCCTGACGCGGTCCAATTCTTGCTGAAAGAATTGCCGCATCTCAGCCATATGCGACCTGATTTCTGCGCTCAGAGAGTTCCTAGCTTCTTCTGGGGGCGGCATATTGTTCGAATCAGGAGCTCGCTCAACTGGCCGACTATTATAAAAATTTTGGCGAACGTTTCTTGCAGTCAAGCTACTAAATTCTGGAGAAGGAATGGTACTACTTGACAAATTATGCGAGTGGCTGCTTCTTTCTTGTGCCATGGACAGGAATTGTTGCACTGCTGGCGTTACCTCTCCAGCAGTAGCGATGGCTGTAGCTGTGTTAGCGGGTACAGTATGTGAAACCCCCGTAGGTGCTGTGGTACTTGGCGAATTATTCATATTGGCAAAATACTCTGTTTCGATACCCTCGGCTGTAAGTTGTCTTTGTCCAGATCGAGTTATGACTACCATTCCTAATAGTAGGGGATTCTCCCTACTGGAAATTACCAAAACTATACTACGAAAAGAATTGACACTTCCCGTGAATAAATAAAAGGAAGATAAAATAAACTGTGTCTAATTAAAAGCTATCACTATCAAATAGACGCTAAATGCTCACGCCCACATCTTCAAAAATTATTCGATATTGAGTTAAATTAAATCAATGGTTTAAAAGAAGAAAAAAAACTATTAAAAAAAAATCTATAAGTAAAGTTCATAAATCTGCTTATTTGAGAATTATCTCAATAAACAAAAGCAAAAGCAACTTTTTTTAAATGCAAAAATGACCGGAAACAATGGAATTTTCAGGTGCGGATAAGGATAAATAAAAAAAATGTATAGACAAAGCTATCTATACTTTCATAAACACGTATGTATATGAATATATTTACAGTGCAAAACAAACCAACTAATAAATTTCTTAATATCTTTTTCTTAGGTTTCATAAGTATTATGGTGCTTGAGTGGATGTAATAATGTACTACTTCTCTACCAGCGCTGTCAAAAATTGAAGTGATGCAACTGATCATCAGGCTCTCAGGCCTTTAAATATCAGGACTATCAACTGCCCCAAAAATCGACAGGACGTTTTTGTGCGGAATACCTTTATATCGGTAAAAATGTTATCATCTGTATTGTAGAGAGTAGAATAAGTTATTGCTAAAAAAAACTAACTGACTGGACTCAAGTTCATTCAATAATTCTGTACTCGTCGTAGCAATGAAAACTACTGGTTCTAAGACCTGATAGCCAGACTCGACTAGTATCAAGAACTATTGAATTTTCTTAAGTCCGAAACTAAACCATATACCTAGACTCCTTGACCGTCGGCTCGCGAAAGACTATTACTTCTAAAGCCTATCGGGACTTACGGATTTAAGTAGTTCAGGTTACGCAAAAAAAACTAAAATGTAGATATTACCAAGAATTAGTAATTGAAAAGAAAACTGAATCTAGCTAACTGACTTTTAGTGGGACCTACTTGCGGACTGTTTGATGTCGCAACTTGTTGAGAGCTGTTGTATTACGACTCAACAGGACTTACACCAATCGTACCACAGAAAATCCTTTTTTTTCAAAAATATAAATTAATAGATGCACTTTCGGGCCCCCAAGTTGGGCGCCATTTTGTTATGTGCAGTCGTAATGCAATCGAAACTTAAATGCATGAAAGCATTCCGGTGTTACCAGACCTTCGGCCATGCTGGTATGCTGGCGGTCTTTTTCCCCGGCTGGAGCTCGCCGTCTTGGGTGGAGTTCTTGCCGATCCATCTGGTTAACGCGACTACTGAACAAAAGAAATGAAATCATACCAGCCTTTTGAGTATACTAGGTGAAAACAATTGATTATAAGAAAAGTTTGATTAAGGGCCCGAAAGTGATCAAAAAGGATAAAAAAAAATTTGATTTTGAAGTTGATTTTAAAATTTGCACCTTAACTTACTACGTTTGGTTTGTTTTGCCCTTATTTTGTTAGCAGATGTACGCTAACTTAGGCGGCCCAC
Source organism: Panzeria rudis (assembly GCA_956483635.1). Taxonomy (NCBI): domain Eukaryota; kingdom Metazoa; phylum Arthropoda; class Insecta; order Diptera; family Tachinidae; genus Panzeria; species Panzeria rudis. The sequence continues at coordinate 73,024,868 of OY101448.1, read as the reverse complement.
CCACTTGAAATCCCTTCGGATTTCACCATGGTACCCTAAAGGCCTTGAATTTGCAGGGTACCCCAAAAAAACGTTTATTTATCCTTTCCTTACCGTTCCATTGTTTTATCCGGAGTAAGTTTACTCACTCATGTCTGTAAATAATAAGGACGAACTATTTATAAAACATTATAATAATTTCGTTTTTATTAAACTCGAAAAATCATAAAATTTATGAGAAAGAAAAGCAATTCACATTGATAAATTTTTGTAATTATATATATGTAATTGATTTAATCAAAAAAAGAAATGTTATATATAAAAAAGAACTCAAATGCAAATATGTATTTATATAAATAAAGACATACAGAATCTATTGAACAGTCTATGCTGAATATTCTCTTGTGTTTTACTTATATGTATATTACTATAATTTAAATAATGGTTTTCTTCTTCTCATCTGACACCTATTTTTTTTCTACAGGCTAATCTGCTTCTGGACCCTTGGCTGCTGGCTTCCGAATCTTCGGCGGTTTCAGGCTAAGCCGACCGTCCGTTAGCGTGTTTCGTTCGGATTTTAATGGTAAGTACGTAACACAAAACTGTTTATATATAGATTACTCTTGCCTAATTAAACTGCCTTTTTCTATTTTTCGGAAAACTTCTGGGCAAACTACCCCTACACGCGACGAGTTCCTGGCTTGAGCTCAACCCTATGAACGCGCACTCTGTCCTAATTTAACAGAGGACTGGCTCTAACGGTAAGTTTTCCTTACACATAAAAAAAACACTTACGGCTAAGATAAATATATATATTTTGGATTTCGTCCGTAGGAGTTCGTCTTAAGTCCAAGGTCAAATAGTGGCAAATACCTGGCACCGCCGGGACTGACGGTGCGCTGAATTGGAGGAGAAATCCCACGTTGGACACGACAGAGGTGGTGGAGCTTTCGTGGCGAATAGTTTTAATTTTATTGGTGTAAATAGTTTTTTTTTTGTTAGTTTTTCGAGATTTGTCTTCCTTTTTCCTTTAAATTTTCAAAGCTTTATTTTAACGTTGCAAATATTGTTTTTTTCTTACAACACAATCTTTAACTTAAGAAGATCTTGTTTCTCACTGTTCATAGCTTTGTGTTTCAATTTTTCTAAATTTTAGTATTAATTTTGTTTGTCGTAAGCTTTGCTTTTAATTTACTTTTTACGAATTTAGAATTTTTACACTAAATCCTAATTCTCACAGTTTTCCATTTTTAGAATCACTAATTCAATCTTTACATTTAATTAGTAATTTTTTTTAGTTTTGTCATTAAATTTTTCTTTTTGTAATATTTTTACTGATTACAATAAAAACCAATTTTATTTTCTGCACTTTAATCACCACACTCCTGCCTTTTCTTCTCCGGGTAATCTTTTTCTTTTCAGCTCCACTTGTCGTGTCTTCTACCAAGTCTCGATCTAAACTCCTCAAAATTTTCTTTTTCTTATACCTGCAAACCTCGGTCACGCCATCTCCAAAAACTGTCCTTTTCCAATCAAATTCTTCTTACACGTCTTTGTTTTTCCCTACCAAAATCATGCCATACTCTACCTCTATTTGTTTTTGTATACAAAAATCATACGACATTTTAACCTTTTTTTTGTTTTTGTTCTTCCCATATGTTTTTAGTACTTTTTAACATTCCTGCAAATGTCGTCAGCTGTCCATACTGCCTTACCCTCATACCCAACTACAGGGTGCACACTACAGGTCTTTATATTTTTTCTTGTTACTTTAAATTGAGTGCAGAAGAAAATGTAATGATTTAAGTTTTGAGCCTCTGGCAAATTTAATTTTATGAAATTTGTTTGAGTAATAGCAAATACGAAAACATCATGTTGAAGTTAAAATATGACCTCAAGCAATAATTGATATATTTATTTTGGTTTCTATATTTGATTGTTTTATTTTTAGTATATTAGGAAATAAAGCAAACGATACGCCAGATAAAAATGTATTAGTTAAGCTGTTTTTAGACTATTATAAAAGCTTTTCGACTTCTGCACAAAATGCAACCTTGATCTTTTTTTAAAACTTTTCATTAGCTCATTAGATCAGGGTTGCATTTTTTATAGGAGTCGAACGGCTTGTGAGAAAGCGTAAAACAGGCAATAATGTTAATATTTGGGCACCCATGCACTAAATGTTTTGACCGCCTTCGTAACCTACAGAATTATATTCTCTTTCGGCTTGGAAAAAATATTACACAATAAACGTATGTAGTTTTTTCACTTTCCTTTCATCTAAAGTCCCCCATTTCGTTTTAGAACATTGTATTTGTCTAGTTGTAGAAATTGTTAATTGTTTCTTTTTTCTACTTTATAATTCTTGAACAAAAAATAAAAACAACTTTTGCTAACAATTTTGAATAAACAGTATGCGAGCTTTTTCCCACTCTTTTGTTATAAATTTTTTTATATATTATTTATATTCCGTTGGCCAGGAAATTTTACATTCTTATTAAAATAAAAACACTGATGATGATTTCTATGATGGCGGTGATGATGATGGCAACAGTCATTGTTTAGCAAGTTTATTATTCTTTTTTTTTGCATTTTAAATTTAACTAAAAGTAGAGTACTTTTACTAATCAACACTTAAGGGAAATGAAAGCACATTCAGGTAAAAAAAATACAAAAAAAAGTGGGAAAATGTTAAACAACAAAGAACAGCGACAACAACATTGTAAAACTAAAAACCACCAATTGTTTCCGTTTCCTTTGGTGACAAAACAAAAGTAATTTTTTAGCAATAGAAACGTGTTCTAGACTGGTGAGTTGCTGAACAAACAAAAATATAAAAAAAACATTCAATATAAAAAGGATAATACAGTTCCAAAAATTTTCGAATCAGTTGTCGCATGCATGTCTACGGATCTGAATAAAGCTTTGCAGATTAGTATATTACGTTCCTGTGTGCTATGTGTCGTTTTATTAAATTTCGCTGGAGTTTTCGAATTATCGTGGGTCAAAGTTTGATTTCTTAAAACATTTTAATAAAATACTTCACATTGAAATTAATAGATAGCTGTACAACCAATAATTCGATTTCAACAAGGTTTCAGAAACTAATACTAAAAATATACAACTTCTTTACAGAAGTATTGTAAAAATGCAAAACTAAAATAAATTTGCAAATATCTCAAAAACTCATATTTAATTTGTTTAACAAAATGTCTGTAGATAGGGCACAGTGTTATGCATAACATATCTAAAATTTGCAGTGGGAACTTTATGGGATAAAAGAAGAAACATAGTTTACAAGACGGTTCTCATATAATTTTCTAAGAAAAATTAATTCAAAATTTAGACAGACTTACAAATTATTGGTACTTTTTACATACGTTTTGAACAAAACTAAATTGTTTCCCATTATTTACATATCTTTTTTACAGGCATATCTAATATTTGAACTAGGTACACCAGTATATTTCACCTTAACTCAAGAATAGTATGTCCGATGTCGACCAACAGAACAGCAACAAATGCATGATAAAATTACCTTCAAACTGTTGTCATACAGTTAGGTAAACTAGTATTGAAAAATAGTGTGTTTTCATGAAAATTAAAAAAAAAAACTTTTCTAAAAGCTTTAAATAGATATAAAATTATTATAACTTAAGCATTTAAATAAAGATCTTAAGGTTAGATTTTGCGAACAAAATAAGGCATAAATCAAGAAGATCGACGGTTAAGTGTCGATTATATTCGTAGTTTAGTGAAGAAACTCAATTTTTTTTAAAGAGAAGTAACACAATCAAGCAATTAATGCCTACCAGTTAATTAATTTATGTGTTACCTTCTTTGGGAAAGGGATAGTGTAGAGAGAACAGGTGGTGAAGTGGGAGAGAGATAGAAAGCTTAACTCATTTACAATCCTGCTATTGCGCGTTTTTGTAGAGCAGTGTTGCAAGCCCCTCTGGTGTCAAGTAGAGGCATTGAGTTGTTTAAGCTGTGTAGCCATTTTTATTTATTCTTTTACTTCGCCGACGGTTTTGCTACAATGCCGACGAAGGAGGGTGCTGTGAAGTGCATTAGGATATGTTAGTATTAATCGCTGCCGGTATTGCCAAAGTGATCAGTGATATGACTTCATCACTTTAACAGTCCAACAACAACCAAAACAATAACACACCAATGCACATGAGAAAAATGCATGATGTAGTTGGCATGCCTGAAACTAGTCTTGAACTCAAGACCTCAGGGATTGTAGTCAAACGCGCTAACTACCCAGCCAATTGTGATAAAAATCACAATTTCCATACAGCAGACACTAAGCAGATACTAAGATTTCAACTCTATTGAGCGGCCGTTACTGTTACGTTCTGCTTGGCCACCTATGAAGGTAGTATGTATGTTTATCAGACTATCTTCTGAGCATGGATTTTCCACATCTTTCGTTATGGCTGGACACCAACCCTTGGAAAAGAGTGCAAACACCAAACTTTCAAAACATAGGCCCTTTGCATAGCAGAGTGTAATACTAAAAATTATTTTATATATCTATAAAAAACTATGTTTATAAAAAAACTTCTGTGTAAAATAAAAGGACAAATGTTGAATATAATAAACAAACAAGAAAAGTTGTTACAAAAAAGGAAAGTATGTAATAGTTACTGTTATTAACAAGCAGAAAAAAAAATCTGGTAACAAAAGGAAAAAATAATAAAACTGAAAAGCGTATGGTGTGAAATATAATCACAATAAGCTGTAATACAAACTTACAAAACACACATATACTAATGCATACGTTCATACGCATAAGTGTACTAAAAGTATGCAACAAATATTTACAAAATGAGTGTGAGCTGGAATGTATGTATACATACTGTATGCATGGAAGGGAGTAAAATTCATAATATATTATTTATGAAAGTGTGTGAGCTGCGACATTGTAACTACCTAGCAAATATTTTTTACCAACATGTGTAACATCAGAAAAAATCTGAGACTTTACCAGAAAATCAACGGATTTGTTTCTGCACATTTTCAGATACATTATCCGATTAATACATACTCTGCACATTACCCGAATACATTTTAATCTCCTTTGAGACGTTTAACAGAATAGTCTGCAAATTTTCTTATCTACGTGTTACGATATTTAGCAGTCGCTTCCGCACATTGTCCGATTTTAGTTTTCGTAATAATTCTCATTTATTTCTTGAGAGTATGTTCACAATTATTTTAATTGTTAAACTTAAAAAATGTGGGTAAATGTTTTATGATAAGCTGCTATAAGCAGGAGAGCAATAAAGAGAGAATATAAATGAAATTTCTGATAAAGTTCTAATTTTAGTTTCGACTTTTCTACGACATTAATACGACAGGATGTGAAATGTATAAGATAAATCGGAAAATTGTCTGCTGTTTTGTCAGACATTTTGCCGACATTGCTCAGACATGTGAAAAATTTATTTGGAATAGCTTTTAGAAATTCCTCAGACGAAGAGGTCCGGTTTCTTTTCAAGCGTTCATGTTATTTTCGATACGACTTCGGACGGAAATCAGCAAAAAAATGCTTGCTGGGTATATGTAATACATTTTGTATTTCTTTTTCCCACATACACACACACACACTCACACATATTACTTTATACAAACATGCACATTTCTATAAAACTGACATTAACGTGATGATGGCACTACTTTTGCCAGGCAAAACGAAGTTTTTTCGCATCTATATCTTTTCTTACTTCTGCATCGCATATAACAGCATGAATAGACAAAAAAATCTGTTTCATAAATGTGTTGCAAATGACATATTTTATGTCTGTTTGTATGGTATATGAGAGTACATTATTATTTTCTTGTAGATATGTACATATATTTTCTTGGAATGTTTTATAATTTTTTTGTCTCTACTTTTATCATATGAAATGTGTGAATAAATGAATTTATGTTCTGGTACCAGAAATAAAACAAAATTAAATACAAAACAAAAAAGAAAATAAAGGGAACATCGAATGAAGTAATATAAAATGAGTAACATCATAGCATACAGTTCCAACGAATCTTATTTGACTAAAGCCCTTATTGCACTTAATTATTTTGGTACATTTAATACAAATATATCGATATAAAAGAGCGAATAGCTCAGCTATATTGCATAAAAATCCCAAAAAGTGAATATTTTTAAATAAGTTATCGATAAATGAATATAATCTGTTCCAATAATATCGAAAAATTGTTAATTACACTCCTTACAAAGAAATTTTTATTTTCCCTATATCTGCACAACTTTACCAGCCCCCGACTCTAAATTCGATCTGTGCTACTCTTAGAAAAAATAGCATCTTCCATCAGAATCTTGGAAGCATATGATTTCTGAATTTATTAATAATATAACATACCAATGCTGTTAGTAATTATTAATACTTTATCATTGCCCTTAATTTAAGTGTGACTGTGCTCTTGTGCAATTGTTAAAAAATGTGTTTTGAATTGTGCAGAAATGTATGTTCTTATTTATGTCTGAAGTATGCGTTTTAATCATGTGATAGGAAAAATGTATAGAAATGAGTTTCTTTTATTTATTCAGCATAATGCAAAAATAGTTGTTATACAGAAAGAAAAATATCATTGTTTTATTAACAATAGTCACAAAAGTCATTTGTATGGAATAAAAAACCTGAAAGGAAATATACTTAGACAAAGCTATTATTACCCTATAATACTTATGCGACTAAACGAGTATAAAAGATGTATAGAAACTATTATGAGATATATTCGTAATAAAGAAATAATGTTGTTAAAAGGAAAAAGATAATTTTAAAAAAATGAAACAAAAATATTATAAAATTTTTATTCAACAAAAAATAATAATAGATAAATTAAATTCAATCCAATACTTAATTCATAACATAATAGTTAGATATATAAAGATTTTAGATTACTTTGGAGTTCTCTGATAATTGAAATTACCCAGCTATTACATATCGCATAATTTTGCATAACAAAACGATTAAATAAAAAATAATAATTTTTTTTTGTATTTAAATGTTTCGCATAAAATAAAAAGGTTACGAAGAATTTTTCTACAAGACACTATCCTTCCTTTTTCAAAATGTTCTTCATATTGCCACAATATCTTTAGCGATAAAAAAACCGAAGCACTTTTTATGTACAATACAACTTTTGAATCACAGTATTCACGTCTAATGTAGTCATGTCCTTTCACATCCATTCCATGTTTAATTTTTGTTTATCACTTTTAGTGCCGTCTATGGAAAACTGCAGGCGTTAAGCCATTTTGCAGAAGAAAAGAAAATATCGTGAGTTATCCAACTGACACAAGAAACAGGATTCCAAAAAAAATTTATAAAATAAATGAAAATAATAAAAAAAACCAATTCAAAAGTAAAATAGAGTTAGAAGAATAGAAGAAGAGCCGAAAACAGAAATTTGTATATAAAATAATCATTTTGTAGGATTGTACATAAAAATCTCAGTACGTGGTAGAAATATGTCACCGACATGTTATATTTGTTTTGGAAATATAGATACAAGAAAAAAATTAACTTGAAATATAACAAAAAGAGTTGCCATTTTTGTCGTCATTTCAAAATAATATCTGTGGACTTTTGACAAAATAGCTTAAGTATAATATATGAGTAATTCTCCTTTACAATGTTTTTTTCGGGTACGTTAAAAGTATATTAAATTATTTTATAAAATAAACGTCTAAATTTTAAAATGCGCCTGTTTTATAGGTCAGTCAAGTTAGACAAATCGAAGAAAATTTGTACAGTTCGTCCTTGGTACATATAAAGGGTGGACAAATTTGAGGTTAGGTAGAAAATAGGCTGTCAAATGATGAAATGTCAAGAATAGAGCTGTCATCCTGTGGCATTTGCTTAGAGAAAACTTGGGAAATGTTATCCATTGAACGCTACACTCTTGAACAACGAATTTTAATTGTGAAAATTTACTATCAAAATTGAGAAAACTTTACTGTATTCCTCGTAATCAGGCTCCTTTAATTCTTCGATGAGTTGAAAATTGTAAGCGTGAAGATGAAGATCTTTATGCAAAATATTGTGCAAAGTGCCTCTGGTAATATCCAATTGAACCAGCCATTGCGAAAAGGGAATGAGTCAGACTTTTTTAAAGTTTAGTAAAATTTTTCCAAATTTAGTAAAATTTTCACCATTTTCATAATTAATTTTCATAATTAAAATTCGTTGTTCAAGAGTGTAGCGTCCCATGGTTAAGATTTCCCAAGTTTTCACTAAAAAAAAATGCCAAAAGATGACAGTTCAAATAATGACACTTCATCATATGAAAGCCTATTCACTTCCTAACCTCAAATTTGCCCACCCTCTATGTACTATTTATAACCAACTAAGGATGACATAGGTCTGATATTACAACTTTTAGCAAAAATGTCCAGCATACAAAAGCTAAGGCTGACAAAAATTCCGTCAAAAATGGTTCTGATAATTTCTACTTAGAACCAATCTTTTTGGAGCTATAAAGCCCAGAAAAGCAATAAATTTAAAAAAATTGCTTTGAAACAAATAATAAAACAAATAAATTTTGGCCATTGTCCATATAACGAACCGTTTGCGTTTTTTGGTTTATATTACTATTTAAAGCGCAATGCACAGTCACAGGCTAGTTTGATTAAAAAGTTTAAACCTTGGTTAAAAGGCTACTAAACTATACGTAGAATTGTAGCTAAGTTTCTTTGTTCGGATAAAAAATGACTGAGTTATAGTGGATCAAACGAAAGCACTAGCATTTAAAATTAGAAAATTTTAACTTTCCAAAAATTAAAATATGTTAAGGAGTGTTGTGGATGGTTTCAAATAATTTGTTTAGTTTTATTGTTTTTCTTGGCTTTATAACTCCAAATATGTTGGTCCTAAGTAAAAATGATCAAAACCATTTTTTAAAGAAATTTTATCAGCTTTAGCTTTTGTATGCTGAAATTTTTACTAAAAGTTACAGTTTTAGACCTATGAGCAAAAAACTAGAAAAATGTTAACTTAAGCGAGCCCTTCCTGCTTTAGCTCCTTCCTCCGCCAAATACAGGAATTCTGTAGTTTTAATAAATATATGTACCAAGGACCAACTGTGATAATTTTCAAAACTTCGGGAATTATTTACTTCGACTGGCCTTATTATGGCTTATTTGACTAGGGTATTAGCGTGAATTAAAATATTATAAATAAATGTACATAAGTATTTTTATATAAGACTATCTATTATTAGTTAAAAACAATGTTTCTACTCTTTCTGTTTCTAATTTTCCACATTACACTGAAAAACAATGAAACAATTTCAATAGATTTTTTATTGATCCAATGAAATTTCACAAACCCAATGACAATTTCACAAATCCAATGAAAATTTCATAGATGTTGTGGACGAATTTCATAGGCTGAATGACAATTTCATAAATCCTATGAAAACTTTAATTAACATTCAACCAACGAAATTTTCATTAAAATTTAACCAACGCACGTTTTTCAGAATATTAATTAAACTTTTCATTCGAGTTATGAAATTGTCATTCAACAATTGTCATTCTTGAACAATATTAATGAAATTTTCATTGGATTTTAGAAATTGTCATTTGATTTGTGAGATTTTTATTGGATTAATGAAAAAATCTAATGAAATTGTTTTACTGGCCTTCAGTGTAATGTCGAAAAGCAACAGCATGTAATTTTTACACGTCATTTTGTATGAGGAGAGTAGAAACATTTTTTTTAACTCATAAAAAATCTAATGAAAATGGTTTTATGGGGCAAAATTCTTTCAGTGTAAGAAAGTATGATTTTTTTCCTAAAGCGATAGTAAATTTATAACGCTTCAGAATATTTGCATTTGCTTTTCCTAATTTGCACATAAGAGGATTTATAATTTTTTTAAATAAATTGTTGTTGTCCGCAATAATGTGTATTGATCGTTACTTCTTTTTAGCATGCTTCACTACTCAGTTTGTTTGTTGAAATTTCGTTAGCAACATATACCGAAATAACAGCATAGGTTTGTACTTCTAAATATTTAAAAGCTTCGTAAAAGGTTTCATCAATGAATCGTGGCTTGTATAGAAAAATAAATTAAATATTATTCATAGCTTTTTTAATTTATTTGAAAATTTTTAGTTTATATATAAGAAGTTCACTTAAGACTAATTGAATATTATACATCTGAATTGTTTTTGATTCAAAATATAGTGTGTGCTCTGAAAAAATATGTATTAAATTCGTATGAAAATGTATCGAGCGTTACGGTAACAAATTTCTTAAATACAATTTAGCTATAAATTTTAGGACGGTAAAAAAAGTTACCAGCTACGGAAGGGCAACGAGAGCATTATCCGTTAGAAATTTATACTTAGCTTTCAAAATATTTTGATTCCGCCGCACTGTGGGTAGTTATATTTTCAAAGAAAATATTTTGTAGGTCGCATTTTGGTACGAATAATTATTTGCAATCGACATATCTTTTAATATAAACGGTTGATTTTTAAACGACTTCAAAAAAAGGAGAACGGTTATCAATTCGTCATGTATTTTTTCTTGTTCCCTCAAAACTCCGCCATTTATGAATCGATTTCGGATTTTTTTTTCTATTCAAAAGGATGTACTTCCAGATTGGTACCGTTGAAAAGTGGGCGGGGTAGCACCCATATAAAGTAAATACACATTTGTTTTCAACTACTTCTACTCAACCGATTCTTTTGAAACTTTACATACACATTAAGCTTTTGTTTAAATACTACATCAGGATAAAAAAAATGGGCTGTGCGACGCCGATGCAAAGTAAATATTCTCTTTCAGAAACTGTTGCTAGTCTGATTCTTATGAAACATTGCATACACCTTTAGTTATATTTGGAATACAACATTATGTTTACAATGGATTTTGTTCTGCTGACATCAGGGAACTTGTTCCCGAAACCCGCTCCTTTTTGCGAACAACACGTTCTTCAGTAAGAGCACATCCATTTGTGGTAGATACGCCAGTCAATCGATCTACGTATTACAGAGAGAATTCTTTTTTTAGCCGAACAGTTCGTATGTGGAATAAACTCCCTGCAGAGATCTTTCCTGCCACTTTTAATATGGAAAAGTTCAAATCGAATGTTCACAAACACTACTCCCTCTATCCTCCTCCCCATAACCAATTTTCCTAGCTCCCGTACAATGCATTGCATGAGTAGGGGTCATCCCCTGAGTGCTGGTCCAAAAAATAATAATAAAATAAAAATAAAAATAAAAAAGTTGGCAGTGCCAAGCCCATGAAAAGTAAATAAGCATTTTAGCTACTTCTACTTAGCCGATTCTTATGAAACTTTGCATACACATTTAGTTATCGTTGCAATAAAACATTGTGGTTAGAACAGTGGGTAATGCCTCGCCCATGAAAAGTAAATATTAATTTTAGTTACTTCTACTTATCCGATTATTATGAAACGTCGCACACATAATAAGTTCTTGTAAAAGTAATAATGATAAAATATGGGGCGGTGTCACGCCTATTTTGTAATCTGTGTTTTTTTTTTTGCAAGAACTATTTCAAAATCAGTTTTATTTTAATGAAGTTAGCCTGTTTTTTGCTCATGTATACATTTTTGTAAAGAATTTATTTATTTCAAAAGATTCGAATCTTTTAGTTTTTCTTGCGAACATTAGTAAAAATTAAAAAAAAGGTCATGAATATTCATTACCCCCTTGCGATTATTTTAATTTTTTTAAGAGTGGATATATATAGTGCTTTCAAATCTAATACTCACCTTTTGTGTTGTATTTTTTTCGTAAAAATAATTCCCAAAACAATAGTGAAAGGAAATGAAACTCTCAATACACAAAAATGTTAAAAAACCGAATAATCGGGCATGTTCTGTGTTTCACAAATAATAAAATTATGTGTATTTTCATGGCATTGTTATAAATACATTTTTTACAGCAACAATGCCATTAACTTCACATTTTTTTTGTGAAACACAGAATATTCCCGAATATTATATAGTTTCCATTGAATCCATCCATTGAATAAGGCGAAAACTATAATATGAATATTATCTTCTCTTATATTTATTAGTGTAATTGGTAAAGTTAAAAGAAACAAAAACGTGAATTTACACTCGAAATGAGAATGATCCATAGAAATTTAGCAGTGAAAATATTTTACATGCTACTGAGTTGCTTGATCATTTTCATTAGTTTTCATTGAACAATATTTGAGTAACTTCACTAAATTTTTTTTAAGCTTTTTGTGAAAACAAATTATTATTTTTTTTTGGTGTAACATTTCTTTATAGATTTTCGAAAAGTAATTGACTAAAAATAGCTTTTTTTGCTACCAAAATAGTTTTGTCTGTTGTAGTGTTGTGTGTTGTCAAAACTATTTAGCTTTTGCTGTATTCATGTCAAATTGAATGAAATTCGGATCGACCTTTTCCACTTGCAATGAAATTCACAGTAGATGGTATATGCCAAAAGAGATATGAAGAACAATAATTTATAGAACCTAAAGTCATTTGGTTTCCGAAATATGACCCCATGAAAATTGAGCAAATTATCAAAATATGAGTAAAGTGTCTATACCAAGTCAACTATAACTTCCCAACAAACACTACTGCTTCGCAGTAAGCAGGTTTCAGAATGAGAGTTTTGTTGGTGTAGCTTATAAAGCTACTTACGTATTGAATAATATTTGTTCGCGATGTCCCACTTAGAAGCATTTATTGATAATCACTTATTTCAGCGGTTTTAGTATATAACAAAATCATACCATTGTTGGACGTTTTAAGATCGTAGCTCCTCATTATTCATTGCAGAATTTATATTTTTATAATCAGTGCCTTACAGTAGCGCATTCTTGTATGCACCACTGTAAGTGGATGTATAAAACTTAGTTATTCAAGTCGACGAATAAGAAAAATATAAGAATGTTAAGAATTTTTAGCCATACATTATTATACATCTTCAGGCAAGACGTTTTTCGCTACTATTAAGCGCATTTGTATAGCAGGAAAGATATTTACTGTTTCCCAAATCCCGAATATCTTTTGCTGGGTTCTAAACTACAAAAGTGGATAAGTTTTATTTGATGTTATTTTGCAGGTTAAAATAAGGCTTTTGATTTTCGACTGCTTTTTTACCCTACGTCTATACCTGATATATTTTTATCAAACGTCAAACGTTATATTGAAAAATAACTTGTTTTATGTTAGCTGTTTTTCATATATGGAATCTGATATTTGTCATGATAAAAATATATCAGGTATAGACGTAGGGTTAATGAACATCATTTATTTGACTTTCAATGAAACCATACTGGTTCGAAATTCTCCACAATATTATTAAGGAAAACTGTATAAATGTGTGGCAATCCTGCCTCAATGCAAAACAAATAGTTATTATATTCCGTCTAAAACACAATTCTCCTAAAAATCATTGCATTGTTAATTTCAGTTTGAAGGTGTGAGCGTGTTTTATAATATACTCATGCATACGTGTGTACAAAAGTTTGTTGCAGACTATTTATGCCATATTTACATCAGTTTATTGTTGTAGCTATTCTTGCTGCTGTAGCTATTATTGCCATTAAGCATGGCGTATATAGCATACAGATGTTTGTTGCACGTTAAATTATGTCGTAACGTTGGCAACATTAACATTTTTGTTTCCTTTATAAACATAAAAATCTGTGTATTTGTATGTGATTTTGTGTGAAAGTGTGTTATAGTTGTAGCAAAAGTACCTGTTCTGTAGGTTTGATGTTCTTTTTTATTTTCAAAATACAATTTTCTCAAATAAGATGAAAAAAATATCTTCATATGACGCACGTAGAATCTACGTGTGTGTCTTTTTATTTGTGACATACATACATACAGTGGCGGAAGAAATAATAGGGACAAAAAAAGGTTTCAGTATTTTCTTAAATATTTTTATGCTTTTGCATATATAAGATAAAATATACATATTAAATTCAAGGCACTGAATTTGTCCATGTAAAAAATACCAAAAAAATATTACGATCTTGCTGCATTCGGACATTTATGTAATTCAAAACTTATAAACATGGAAAAAATAATAGGGCCATTTTATATATATTACAGAACAAAATTAGTTTTTACTACTTAAACCAATTATTATTTAAATCTTTGGTAATAGCTCCTCTTTGACTACTTGTTGACACTGTCGCATCATTGAACTCGCTGGATTGGCGCAAATATCCGGAGTACTAAGCTTACTGACTTGTGTGCCATATAACCTGTCTATTTGTAAGTTCTTACGTTCCAACTTTATGTTTTTTTATTGCACCACAGAGGTGCTCTACGGGATTCGAGTGTGGTCATTGGGTTTGTTACTCCATAAAATTTTAGCTCAAAAAAACTTATCACACGTTATTGTGAAAAAGGATTTTGTCCCTATATATATATATATATATATATATATATATATATATATATATATATATATATATATATATATATATATATATATATATATATATATATATATATATATATATATATATATATATATATATATATATATTAAAATGTATTTGCAAGTACGAATATTTGTGTAATATTTTGGCCCAAAGATGTATACGTGCGCTATGTAAGGTGTATGTGTGAGTGAGAGTATCAGCATAATATATCGTATTATTTTGCTTTAAACAGTAATTCGCACTAAAATTTAGTAGTTTGTTGTAGACAGTAGATGATAAACTTTTTGTATCCAAAGCTTTGTGGGTCAATAAAACAGTTGTATTTTATTTTACAATTTCTTCGTTTTTTTGTGATTGCTCTAAATGGATTTTTGGTAAATAAATAAGTCTATTAGAAATTTATAAAGTGACAATGTGTTTTAAGAAAAAGTTGTAAATGTGTTTTGGTATCAAAACACATTTAAAGGTGATGTTAGTTTGGACCGCCTACTTTTTAAACTTCATATAAAAAAAATTTTAACAAAAATTTTTAAACATTTTTTTATATGAACTTAGCTATGTACGCGGTCCAAGCAACAGGAGCAAAATTAGCCAAGCGCCGTAGTATCGCCATCTGGTTGTCAATTGGCCTTGGTCAAGAGTAAAACCTTTAAAATTCAAAGCCAATAATTTTTTAACAACCGGCAGAGTTTTGTAATTTAAACAGTATTTTCCTTATCTTCAAAAAAAAATTAAAATTCATCAAAATCGGTCAATATTTCTGTGGCCATAAGCAATAACTATTAAAATCGATTTCGGCAAATTTTCAGGCGAGCATTTTAAAATTTGAGATCGTTCCCTAATAGCAATTCGATGGTAGCAATTTTATAATATTTTAATTTGTAATTTAGTTTATAATGAGAAAAGAGTTCTAGATCCTATCTCTACTTTAGCTGTTGTTCAAAATTTAATGAATTGACTTTAACTTAAAAAATAACTCAATAATAACTAAACTCGAGTTTAGCAACCAAAGCCAATTAAAAGAATATCAATTTATCAAATGGAATAATGGCTTAGCTCGAGTTAGACGGATTTTCACGTATGAATACAGTGGTGGGTGGTTTGGAATAAAATTATAATTTTACGAAAGAGATTTTTTAAAAAAAATTTTTGAACAAACTTGAGATAGGCTGTTATTCTAAAATCGTAAAAGCGAAATATCTACTTTGGCTGTTTAGATTTTTAGGTATAAAATATTAATTTTTTGAGCTACAATGATAAAATTTGGAGTGTTAATGCATCTGAATTTAAGGAATACAATAATGGTACTAAGTCAACTTTGTTCTAACTCGACTTTAGCTGTTATTCCTTGTGGCCACAGATTTGTTCTAACTACGATAACAAAAATTAGTTTTTAGTACCGAGGTGATCATCTTTGGCACTTACATATATATGAGCAGAGTGACCAAGAATTAGATTTTCTGAAACTCTAGATTCTGCTGTATGACTTTTTCATACACTGTTTTTTCCTCGGGCCAGTAGTTCACAGACAACTAAATTATTGCCCTTATTTTTGCGATTGACCCCATGGTGTATGGGCGGTTTTTTTAATTAAAATTTTATTATCAATATGATTATTTCGAACGCATTTGCTTGTAAATCCAAATTGATTATTAGGCTAAGGTTCGTAACGTTTAATTCAGAAAGAATTGGGCATGATTAATATTCCAAGCACCAAGAGAAAATTAACATCAACTTAATTTTTCAATGTACACAGCAGAACAGAGAAGAGCCACCTTCGGAAGCCGCTACACTTCCATCGCCAGTGGTCACGTGTATTTTGTGTATCACCACTTGTCAGGAGGCTCTGTTGAATTTGATCTCAATTCTTGTATATAATTACAACTTTTTTCTTTTCTTCTTTTCTTTTTATCAAAAGTTTAACGTATACATCTATCTGTAAATTTATTATTCCCAAAGTTATGTTAAAGTTAAGGTCAGAGCTGTGTCATGTAATTTCTAGGCTTTTATCTCGCACACCACACATCCAAATTATAGCATCAAAAATGAAAATTATAAAAATTTCCCATCCCAAACCCACTAGGTTTTTCATTACCACTACACGGAAAATCATTTAACTATGGATATTTCCACAGAGAGCTCAAGTTTTTACTTATACATATTTTTGTGTAGTACGTAAGTAGGTCTAAATAAAGTAAAAGGGTGTCGAACGGCACGAAAAGTAGAAATGCCCAAATAAGACTTAACCTCTGGAAAGGCCCATATTAGTACTGGATTATTTTTTCATCAAAACTACAATCTCTGAACTTTAAAATACCACTAAAGTTAAGAAGATATTTCTTATACAACAAATTTTTCAGCTAAAATCGCAAACTTTAAAAAAACAATTTTTTTAGATTTTTGCTTGGTGCAGACCGTAAGTTCTGCGTCAAGAAATGAAATCTGAGTATGCCAGCTTAACGATATCCTGATTTTAGCTAGATTAGCTGATTAGATAAAAAAGTCAGGCTATTTGTGAATATACTTCTTAGCAAAGTAATAACGAAAGTGCAAAATAGACATCAGAACTACTGGAAATAAAAACACTTTTAGTTCGGCTTTACTTCTTCGAACATGTCTGTGTATTCTTATGATCTGAACTCTAGTTTTTATAAGAAAATACATTCGATTTTGTTAACACAATTATGGGTAAAACGAAAGAAAAAAACTTTTTTATTATTTTGTTTTTAAGTTTTTAACAGCTTTTTAAAGTCAAGTTTATCTGTACGATCTTAATAAAAGAAGGAAAATGAAACAGGAAGGAAGGAAAACTGGGTTAAATATAATAAAGTTCCATTAAAACAGAACACGAATATAGAATAAAGCAAACAATCAGATAGAATAGAAGGTTTTTAGCATTCCGTACATTTTTTTATACAATTTTGATAATATACAACTTAATTTATTTAACACGCGAATCTGGTCTTTTACTTATCAAAAGGTTGACAATAAAAGTTTTTTGATAGATGTGACATTGTTTGAAAATTTAATTTCCTTTAAAAACCAGAGCTTGTGTGGCACAAACATTTTTTCTCTAACATGGTGAAGGTAAAGCTGAATATAGCACTAACTTGTTTTAATTTTTATTTATTTAATGCTTTGGGCGTTGTCAGGATTATCAATATCTGATAAGTCGATTAAAATAAATTTTGAAATTTAAATATGTATATTAGGGTGGACCAACAGAGTTTTTTTGCGAATTTCAATTGCAGAGAATAGTTCATCGGAATAAAATAAATTTTACACTGTTGTATATTTCTATTCCTTCAGCCAATACAACAATTGTATCGATCTGTTGAATACTGTTGTAGATACCTTCGTATACAGGTAGGTTCAAGAGTTGAGATGGAAAAAAATAGACTTTAGTTCTATATTATTCAATTCAATTTGTTTATTTAATTTAACAGTGTGTTTAAATATATATTAATTTAATTTTTACAAATTCTTGTTGCTTGTTTCTGAAACTTTAAAATTTAAATTTTTCTAGAGGCTTTTGTTTTTTAACTTCTCGACTGTTCTGTAACCAATTTAACCCTGTGCGACTGACGTCGTAGTCTAGAAAACACCAGTAAGGAGAAAACATTGTTTTACGCCATAATTATACAAATATTGATTCTGGTGTTTTCAGTACCTTCTTATTACGTGCTCATGTATACGTTAGTGCGAAGAAAGCAATTGAAATTACCGAACGCGTTGATGTGAGCATACAAGTGTAGACTTGACAAAATACGTCATAACTTTTATAATCAATTTGGAAGATATGAATTTTTTTTTTGTTTTTGTATGCATGTAAGTTTTTTAAGGCTAATTTGTGCCATGCCAATAATTTTGTTTTTAATAAGATTTGTCAAAATTACAATAAATAGCAAACTACTACACAGAAAAAACTATTTTTTCACTTCAAATACGAAATTTCCTGAATCAAATGTAAATTTGTTCAATTTAGGTCCTGTAAAGAAATTTGTAAATTCAAATGCAAAAATTTGTAATAATTTGTTTGAAAAAAATTCTGATTTTTTCAATAAACAAATTGTTTCAATCAAAAAATGTTTTAGAGAAATATAAAAAATAATCCAAAGAATTTCATAATTTTATCAGTTTGCCAACATTGGCGGTAGGCAAATGAAATTAAATAATAAGTCAAACAAAATTATTTATCAAACTAAATAGAGATAATAATAAAGATTTAAAACATGTTTGTTTAAAAAAAAGCTATTCTATGTACATTAAACTAAAATCAAAAATATTTTCAGTGGGTTTACAAACGGAACTTGGATAATATAAGCAATCTAAATAGTGTCTAGTGTACTACCATGTCAATGGAATTGTGACAATGAAATGACGTAAGTCGTAGAGGGTTAAGATAAAAGTAAAAAAGGCGCATAAAAATACTTAGGCAAAATCACAAGAGAAAACAAGATGAAAAGAAGAAGTGCTATAATCGTTTTGAAATTCAATATATAAATAAGATTACCATTTGTCAACACGATCGGAGAAAAATGTATCGAATTAGAGGCCTTAAAAGTTAAAAAAAGTATATTTTTAGAGCTTTGCCCAAAACCTCTAATTTTAAATTGCTCCATTATGATGAAAAAAAAATACTGTACATTATTTTTTTCGGTTGTAAGTTAAAGCTAATTTTGTGATGAACACATGATGCATAAAATCACTAAATTCTGATAAAAACTAAGAAAGTTAACTGAAAACAGCTGTATTATTTTTCATTGAAAACAATTTTGTATGAAATATAAAAGCGGCTTTTGCCATTAATTGGCTCATAACTTTCTTATTTTTTTGTTATATCTTTTCGATTTTAAGGTTCTTTTATTAGACACAAAATTGTTTTTTGTGCGTATCCTTGAGAAAAATTATTAAAATTTTCTTCTGTATTAATGAAACAACTTAAAATAAAATTCATAAAAGATATGTCGAAAAATATTTAAAAAAGTTTTTATTATATAATTTAGCTATATGGAACATTCTGGAGGTATTCGAAGTCGATTGGATGACTTTTTTCACCCTGATACACCGTACAGTGGATAATATAACGTGAATGTATCTCATAATTGAGTTTTTCAAATGTTTGAAATTAACCATAAAACGGTTTCTATCGTAAAGGTGAGATGTCAAGCAATAATTGTTTGTAGACAATATAGTTATTATAACAACAGAAGTATTCGAAAATGGCGACAAAACACACTACTTTCGACTTTAAAGATTTTGGGAGATAAAATTATATCATATTCAAGAGCTTATTTTTAATATTTATAATTATTTGGTTTAAAAATAGAATCTTGTCCAGATTCTATTTTTGTTATGAGTTTTGTATATGTTGTTAGCAGATTTAAAATTAATGCATTTGAAATATATAGTATATTTCTTTTTGGCTTACCTTACGCAACTTTGACTAGGATTTTAACTGTTGGCGCCGTTTGCCGCAGATCTAGTTTAACATAGAATTAAAGTTAAACTTATTATCTAAAAGGTATATTAAAATTAGGTGCCTTTTCGTGCCTATAAACAAATGGCATGCAAAAATCTTGAGCAACTCAGATATTAAAAAAAAAGTTTTAAATTTAATTAGCTTTTTTTGTATCTTGGCAGTTTTGCGTTTCTTATCAAACAAGAAAATAATTTACATGATTAGTCAAACAAAATCTCTTTATAATCGGTATAAACTATTTGATTTTTCACAAGAAACAACGGATTTAAAAATAAATTGTTTTAAGTGCTCAATGTGCCTATTAATGCTTCCCTACATTAAAAGTGTAAGAATCTGTTAAGTGTTACTATGTTTTTACGAAAAAACTATCAGTTTTCAGAAGAAAATATACAACTAATATTTAAACAATTTCAAAAATCGCTAATACTAAAGTTTAAAAATCTTTACCAGATGCCGAACAGAACTGTTAAAGCGTTTCTTTAAAGAAATGAAGATTTTTTCTTACTTTACCAGCAACAGGCAAGTCCTTAAACTATTTACAAAAATGAGGAAGACCATGCTGCTCTCTCTTATCAGACATCGTCGAAATCAACAAAAAAAACCTAAAGATGCTTTCTTATGTAAAGATAATGGATCATAGCATCTTCATGATACGTATACCCAAGCACTGCGGTCAATTGGTGAAGCAAATGTCCCCTAAATTAAAAAAAAGCAGCTGTTCAACATAAACAAAGAATAATTAAAAAAATAATAATTTTCTACATTCAGGAAATAAGAATAATGAAGAGTTTCTACAATGTTTTAAACGAATAAAAACAGCATACAAAATCACAAAGAGACAAATATATACAAAGAAAGCCCAAATTGCTCGGCAACAAAAGTTGAATTGTCAGCGCCCACAACAGCAGTCAAAATCATATGGTAATTTATAAAACTTAAATCGAATTTAAATGTACAAGATTGGAGATATAAGTTATATTTAAATATGGTCTATAAAAATGAATTTTCTATTTAAACGGAAATTAAGCTTAAAAAACATTTAATTACTAATCATGTTAAAGTAATAATCAAAGCTCATTAGAGGAATTTTGAACTTCAAAAAAAAGTTTTGAAGTGTTTTCTTCTTCAAGACTATTGCGACGGTGTGTGAAATAAGCCCTGCCCCACTAAACATGCGTTCGCCCGGAACACTCGCTGGTGATATCGCTAAAGGCCGTTGCAGACTATAATACAAGTATTAATACTTTTGGGGAAAATGAAACTCTGACATGATAGATTGTTTTTGGCATTTTCTTCAAAATATTAATACTTGTATTATAGTCTGAAACGGCTTTAAATATTGTCTGGCTATAGATAAAAGAGGCTCGTATTTTTCCTATTTACTTTCCATCAAAAATTTAAAAAGTGGCACTTAGGTGCTAAGTTAATAATTTCAAATTTAGTCATCGGAATGTCATAATAATGTTAAATAACTATAGTATTTTTCTCAATTTATTGTTATTGAAGCAAAGGGTAGCTTTTCTTAAATATCAAGTGGGACTATTTATTTACATTGAATGTTCGCATTCGTATTCGAATTCGGCGAATATTGGTTCAGATATTCGTATTCGCGAATGTTAAAAATTGATATTCGTAACATCACTAATAGACATGCTTTTGGATTTTCTTTTTTGAAAAATCGAATATTTACGTCAATTTGCACTATCTCGCAAAGTTTCAAAGTCATTTTATTGATATGCAGCAAAAATAATTTTAGCTTAAGTAATTTTTGCTTTAAATTTTTATATATTTATATTTTTTTTACTGCAAAGTGTCGGTTAAGCTAAACTGTCTTTTGAAGCTAGTGACAAAAACTGAGAGGAAATCAAAAACTGGAGAAGAGCAGATTACTACGGTTAGTAACTACTTGTTTTAAAATGATTTTATTGAATTATTTGTTTTTTTGGGACAGCAAGAATATCTTAAAATTTCTCATCCCACACAAAAAAGTGTTGTCTTATACGAAATTTATTAACATTACAAATGTATGTATATCAGTCCAATAAAATTCTATTTTTTAATTATCCTATAAGGATAATTAAAAAATACTTCTTCTGTAAAATTTACTTCTTAGTGGTTAAGCTTTTTTCAGTTATGGCTCGATATATTTTCTTCTGAGAGGATATTTTTGACCAGCATAATGTGTCAAAAACACAAGTAAATTTAAAAATAAACTTGAATTTAAATAAAAAGGACACTTTTATTTCAAAATCATTTTTATTTAGCAAATATTAAGTCAAGTTTAATGTCTTCAAATAAAACAACTAACACACAAATGCATATATGCACGTGTAGCGGAATAAATTTGAACGTTAATTTATGCTAAACATTTTGTAACAATTCCTGCAAAGTATTATAAATGTGTATGAATTTTCTTATGTATGTGTGTTTAGCAGCCTTAAGAATTTCATACATGTGTTGTTAACTGTTGAATAATAATGTACGAGTAAATTATACCTTACAGATACTCATACATACACATTCAGGCATATTTATGCATGTAGATACAAAATTATATGAATATGTACATTAGGGTTATAACTAATTGCAGTTTTTGGAAATATGCAAACTCCAAGTCCAAATTGTGCATACCGCATATTTAACAAGAGCGATTTTACTTTTCCGCAATCGTGAAAAAAATTCGCGAACCAAATGCATGGCAGTTTTGTATATTCCTTTTTTTATTAAAAAGTCACACACGCAAATGAAATTATTTTTGAATACTCGATATTACCTTCGCAGCCTCCTCAGTTATTTTCACTGAGAAAAAAACAGAAAAAAACTTGTTAGTGTTGTCATTAACAAACAACATACTTTTCAGCCACAAACTACATACCGTCTGAATTTATTTAAAGTAGTTGATCATTTACTTACTAGTCATTAAACAAGCCATTTATTCTCTTATTGGAAGAGTGGTAGTGTATATGCTGATCATACAGACGATAAGCAGTTCAACCCCTGGGGAAACAAAATGGATTTTTTTAATTGTATTCATGTTTATGAAAGCAAACTTTGAGCCCATAACAATATGATTATGAAGTAGCCTAGTGAGCAAAGCACTGAAACTGAAAACGGCATGAGTTCAATGCTTAGCAGAGACATTTAATTTTTATTGTCTTTTATGTATTCAATGCCTTCCAAATATTGAAATTTATAACTTGTTATCTGTAACCCAATGTGGTAAATACTTGCCTGCAATAACATCGGCATGTTAAACTAATTGGTTAAAATGCCATAGTAGAAGTAGTAAACGGTATGTTTATGAGCATTTTAACTCATTACCTTGCAATCAAGATTTTTCCTGGGATCAGAAGCGTCGCCGTCTCAGTTTTGTCCCGTCCATTTGTTTAATCCCCTCTTACTTTTTTGTGTTTTACTTAGGTCGATGAAACTTTTAGACTTTTAGTATCTTCAAGTATTTATCTATAAAATTTATAGTGATTTAAATTTTAAAATACGAATTGTTAATAAAAAATGTCGATTATCTCGAACTGCTGCTGGATAATTTTTGTCGTGCTAGTATTTAATACAAGCATTTAGTTTAAATTAGCTTCCAATTAATTTTGAGCTCTCATTTACACTAGAAACAAGCCAGCTTTATTTTCATAAATAAATATGTTGTTTGATTTTAAAAAACCTTTCAATGCTCCGTTTTCAGCAAAAAACTTTTCTGAATTTATTACAGAGAAATATCATTCCAAAAAAAATTTTCAACTAATACACTTAGGGGCTGTCCCACGATGTCGACAAGTAGATGTCGCTCTCTTATTTATATTGAAAACAAAAACTAATTAAAATTTTTTGTTATTGTTTTCAATATAAATAAGAGAACGACATCGACTTGTCGACATCGTGGGACGGGCCCATAATCAAAAATTTAAACTAGTTTCAATTATTTTTTAATTGAATCAATTACTCATGCGCCCAAAAATAACAAACTTTGCAAAATTTGATTTAGCAAAAATTTTAATATCAGTGATTGAATATACATTTTTCGTCGTAGGTTGAACTTCAACAACACAATTAATTGAATACGGAGTTTTCGTAGTTGAAACGGTGTTTTACTTTTTTCTGTGTTACTTAATTAATGTAAATTATTAATAAACGCATTCAGGTACATCAAAAACTAAAATACGATTTCAATTACGAAAACTGCAGATTCAATTAATTGTGTTATTGAAGTTCCACCTACAACGAAAACTGTATATTCAATCACTGAAATTACAATTTTCAATAAATCAAATTTTGTAAAATTTGTTAGAAATTTTTATTTTTCATCACATTAGTAATTCATTCAATTGCGAAATTAATTGAAACTTTTTTTAATTTGTGATGAAGTGTACTAATTGAAATTTTTTTTAGGAATTGTTCTTTCTGTGTATCTTACATTTAATTTTTATCATAATTTTTCTTACCATTTATTAATAAAATATGCAATAAATATGGATGTACAATTTTTTCACGGCGAAGGGTTGTTATTTTTGGCGCTTCTAGTGTTATTAAATAATAATTTATAAATATACAAAACTTTAATGCATTTAGTGCATGAATTTTTTACACGATCACCAAAAAGTGAAATCGC
Organism: Panzeria rudis; assembly: GCA_956483635.1. Taxonomy (NCBI): domain Eukaryota; kingdom Metazoa; phylum Arthropoda; class Insecta; order Diptera; family Tachinidae; genus Panzeria; species Panzeria rudis. Next base: position 73,000,333 of record OY101448.1, on the reverse strand, counting down.
TGTTCCTAGTTTTTCAATGCCCTACACGATTTTGGAATTTGAAGATGTTTCGAAAAAAAAGCTAAACCCTAATGTACATGTGTTAAACATATTTGTAAATATTAATTCATTTTTTTACCTAAAGTATGTATGTATGAAAGCGTGCATGACGATGTTTGTTGTTCTTAAACATTTATATACAAGAACTCTTGCCGAAAAAGGACAATACATTCCATATGAATATAAAGATACATAAAAAACACTGCTTTTATTATGATAATATGTTAATATATTTAAATGTGTGTTTGGGTGTCTTTAGTTGTAAGTGTATATGTGAATGGGTATATGAGCCAGTGCCATGGAGAATTTTTTCATCATCATTTGATATTGTTTGTGTGTGTTTAAGTCAACATGCTATTTTTTTATTTATACCAAGATTTTTATCATCGTTATAGTTTTAAGGCTAAACTTTTGTTAATGTAATTAAAACTTTTATTTACACCTCATTTTTATGTTAAAGTTACTATTGTTGTGGACCACATCTTTATAATGAAAGATTTCCTAACAGATTTCAAAAGATTTTTTAACAGATTATAATTAAGACAAAAAGGGTAATTAAAAGTATAAAAAGTATAAAAAGTATAAAAAGAGATAAACAAAAGTAAAAAATTTACAGAAATTTAATAGGGAGTACGTTGCAGAAAAGCGTATGGTATGGAATAGCAGTAACATATATAAAAATTAGATTAATTGTGTTAGAAGCATTATAAAACGAGGTCAAGATGGATTGCGTACTAGTTGTACAATCAAAAAATGCTTACCCATATCACTTTACAAACAGAAAAAATATAACAGATAACAAAGTTCTACCGCCTATTTCTTGAAGAAGGGATGAAAAAAAATACGTCACTAAAATTTTAAAATTATTAATTCAACCAATCCTAGACAAAAACCTTGTTTCCGTGGTTGTTCCATATGTCAACAAATATTAATTTTATCTAATAAATCTGTATCTGTGAAACTTGCGATCCGATTACAAGGCGATGCATGTAAACATCATAGAGAAGGACCTAAGCCTTAAGACTGTAAAACTTGGACCACCTTCTTCAAACACACGGTAAGCTACAGGATGTCAAAGTTGACTCAAACAGACATGAAAAACTTTGTTGGTGTCATAACTTTTATAAATATTATCCAATTTGAATGAATTGAAACCTTTTTAATGGTTATAGACAGACCAAGAAAATGCGTGTGATCTAATTTAGATATTTTTAATATTTTCAGAGATAGCTAATTAACTTTGCATTTTTAAATTTTGGTTATTGGGCTCGAGTTTGTACCCAATTTCGTAAATATCTCTGGTAATAGCATAACCAAAATTTAAAAAAATCTTATTTTATGATTTTTAAAAAAATCGTTGATAATATGTAAAAAAAAAATTTTTTTTAATTATATCAATTCCTGTAGCCGCGAAAAAAATAGAGTTAAAGATTTTGAAATGAGGGTGCAAAATGTCTAAATTTTGACAAAAATACTTCTTAATTGTTGCACGTTTTCGTCAAAATTTTTTCAGAAATTAAAATTTTTATTGTCCATATTTCAAAAGAATAGACTTAAAAAATTACTGCGGGTGAAATTTCAAATCGATTAAAGCATGCACGCTACATGCAGCATCGGACGAATATTGTGAATATTCCTCCGAAGTTCTAAATTAAATTGCTTAAGAAAAAAAACGCCCATCGAGTGTTTCAATTGCTTTCCAAATTATAATAGATACATTTAATTTAATTAATCTGCCTTTTAGTTATTAACCGCCTACTGAAAAATGTATCCCGGAGAGTAGATTTTCTGAACATAGCAACATTTTCAGAAGCATTTTATTTACCTGCATGAAAATGGTACCAAGCTTAATTTTTTAATTTAGTGGATTTTTTTGGGAATTGCTAAAAGCTGTTTTTTAAATTTATAATCGCACTATTTCCCAAAACTAATATTTTACTTATTCAGTAGAAAATTAATTGTTTATAAAAAAACACATTGACATTGATTATTAAGGGGTATTATTAATTTTTATTTTTTACTATTTATTAAAAAACATAGCAATCCCTTCTGTTCAAACAATTTTAACGATATATTGAACGTATTAGTAATATGATCTAATCTACCTAATGAAATATTACTCATACGTTAAAATCCAATATCAAAATCTGATGTTTGTAAAAGTATGGGTCTAACAAGGCATTTAATGCCTGATGTAGTCATCTTTGGTACCCTGAAGCTCGCCATGTGTTTTAGCAGAGTAGTCCAAGTTTACACATTCTTAAAGCTTAGATCCTCCTCTATGATTTCTGTATATCGATAGTCTCAAGTAGAGAGGCATTAACACGTATTTTTACGGAATTCAGTGATTCCAATACATTTCAAACATTACACCTATATAAAAATTAAAAAAATAATCTGCACATCAAATTTGTGTTTCGTTTGCATTAAAAGTACATTAGAAAAACATTTTTATTTTGAAAATTGTAGTTTCTCTAATGTTTTTACCTTCTCCTCTAAAGTTACAATTATTTGAGTTAGGGCCTTTTTCCTTTCGACTAATGATATGTACATCGTTGTATAATCGGATCACAAGTTTCAAAGATGGAACTCTTGCCATTGGCGTATCTTGATCCTTCAGGGGGGTGGCGGAGGCTCAGCCACGCAAAGAATCGCTCTAGCACTCCAGCCCCCTAGAATTTCAAAATATTAGAGTAGTTGTAATAATATAAACGAACTGTAGGGACTAACATTAGCTACGCCAATGATTCTGACTGATATACATATTGCGATGCTTTACATACACATTTACAGATGGTAAAGCATTTAAGAAGTTTTTGTGACCATCACTTTTTCTTTGCTTGCAGTTTTTTACGATTTCAAGCTAAGCACTTACTTCAGAGAATTACCTACTGAAAGTGCCTTGTCACAAATAAAGAACAACTCAGCCATATATTTTCTTAAATTTTACTTATATCATGGGGTTTTTACTTAATTTTTTTTCGCCATAGTTATTTAATTAAATTGGTTTAAGTTCGTTTTTAATTTACTTCCTATTTATCAATGACGAAGGAATTTTTTCTCTCTAACAATTACATTTAAAATAAAAACACAATTTTTGAGTTTGTTTCAATTTCATAAAAGACAGAAAAAGTTCCCTTGACATCGAGAAACTGGGTATTAATCTCTCAATTGAACTATATAAAGACATCAGTGAAGTTCCTTAATGAAAGCTGAGTGGGAAAAAGTCCCACAAGATGACCTTCTCAGCCGGAATTAGTTTAAGTTAAAGTATTTTCAAACTAGTTGTTTTTAGCTACCGTGGCGGTTGTGGCTGCCGTGGCTGTGAGGTCTAAGCGGTAAAGAGCTCTGTTGAGAAGTCCGCATGGTCTCCAAACATGTAAGTTCAACCTTCGGTTCAGCAAAATTTTTCTTAATCTTTTCAGTTATTACAGCTGTAAAGTTTCTTTTTAAAAATAAAAATATTTAATTGAAAGACTAAACTAAAAACGAGCCTAAGCCAAATTAATTAAATAACTTTGGATATAATCGTGCAGATTGACTAAATTCAAGACTTATTTGTTCTCTTTTTTCCTTTAAAAACATTTATATATTTATCACGCCCTCTATCTCAAAATTGCTTACGTGTATAGAAGAATTGTTGAAGCAAAATTTGTCTCAAATTTTATACGCTATAATTTCTATGCTATATGTTAACATCACCAAGACTACCGAAAGCTAGATAATCGCGAAAATTTCTGTTACTTTTGACTTTGGATAACTTATGATGTGGACACGAGATATTATGAGATTTTTGAGACTACTTTTATAACGCCGAAATAAAGGTGTAACCGAGTTTTCAGATTATTATATCCCGTCCCGAGGTGAAGCGCTTATTTGACTGAGCTATTCTATAGTTTTGTTAATAGATATATTATACCGATGGCTAATATTCAAAACCCTTTATATTCCAATGTCACAAAAATTAATTTTTGATAACAAAATATTGTGTAAAATAATGGACAAAAGTATCAATATAGCAATGAGTTAGAGGTTTAAAATTTGTGGAATAATTAACGTACTATATATGTGAAGTGTCGGATAATAAGATTTCTTACGCCCATTCATTCTAAAGATGTGCAATTCACGTGCAGTTTTTGACTCTCTTCCACCAGGACCAGTTGTTGGCAACTTGTTATTTTGATTATGTTGTATAGTGTTATTACTTATAAAATGTTCACTTCACCCATATTATGAATCAATTTTTTTTGCCTTCTTTTAACGTTTTTAGTTTCAGAACTTGTTCTTCTTTTTGCATAATTTGTATATCCAATTCTAACTCAAATATTCGTTTTTCTCTCTGATTCTTATCATCATAATTAGGGATGTAACGAATACCGATACCGATACCGATATATCGGCGATATTTCAGATTTTCCGATACATCGGTATCGGCGATATTTTACTGCCGATACGACGATACTTTTAAACATTTTTTCAGAGTTTTTTTTAACAAATAATTTATGTTTGTTCGATTTTACCATGAATTAAATACACTTCGCTATTTTTTAAATCTTATTAATACCAATTTTAAAAATTAATTATATTTTATGCTGTTATTTTGTAAAAAAAATTATTTATTTTTTGTTAATTTTACCATGAATTCAAATTCAAGCCGTTGTTTTTTAAATCTTATTCCAGCAAAAAAGAGATAATCCAAAGAAGTCATGAAAATGTAGAATTCGCGATCTGGAAGTATTGCAAATTTGGATAACTTCTAATTAGTTTTACATATCCTTGCCCTTGCAAGAAGTTCTGGTTTTCGATTACCAATCACCGAATTGGAAGCAATGCTAGGACAAATTTCTTTTTCGGTATTCTATAATGATTTTTCCTTAAGGAAAAAGGATAAAAAAGCACCCATTTTCACAATTTTTTATGCAAATTTAAGTGAATAAATATAAACTTAGAAGTCTTTTAATAATTAAGCTATTAAGTTATTTAGATGAATATTAGTTGATAAATGTCCTTTAAAAAAAAATCGATTTTTTAAAAAGCATGGCGAGTATTTTTTAAATTATAAAGGAATTAAACAATTTTTCTTGCTTTTCTACTAATTATCTGCATATTTTTAATATAGATTTGTTGGAAGCAAAGAAAATGTAGCTCCTTAAAAATTACTTCCAATGTTTTATCAATTTTAAATATTCTCTCTTATAATGTAATTTTGTATAATAAAAAATTGCACTTGAGTTTTGTTAATCTAAACTTGAACTCAATTTCAATATTCGTATCGGTATCGGAATCGGTATCGGCGATATTTATTTTTAAATATCGGTATCGGTATCGGATCGGCAAAACGGCGTATCGTTACATCCCTAATCATAATATTATGTTTGTTTCTGAGCAGAATTTTGCTTTCCCCTTTAAGATCTTCTTATTCTGCAATCATCTTCGTCATCTTTGGCTTTTCATAACAATAAAGAGAAGGAAATGAATTAGAAGTATCCATATTTTCATGGCTATTTTCAACTATATCCGAAGGAAGGAGCTTTTGAATAGTATACTTTAACATATCAACTGCAACACGGATAGAAAAACTATCGTTTTCATTTTTCTCAATTAAAATTTCGAAATCGGAATCTAAGAACTCGATAGCTTCATCAATTTCTTTCATTCCCGATGTCTTTGAAGCCGTAACAGCAATTTCTCTCTGTCTGAACTCGAAAGTTGAAAATGTAAAACGTTCGACAACATAAATAAATAAATTCATATTGTCAAAGATGGTCAAAGATGGTGCGCCTACTCCGCCTGACTTGTACATTCATTCCTCTTTCGTTGTTTCCTGTTGTCCCACGAAGGCTATTTTTTAGGTCGTCATACTTCCATTTTGAATTGGAGGTATCCCTCGGAGATCTTTCACTAGTAGCATTAAACTTTTCAGCTAATTTAGTACACACCTCGGTTTTTTCTGATTACTAGCTGCATAATTTTTTTTTTGTTTCTAAAATAATTTTGTATTCATGCACCAAATGCATTAAAGTCGTTTTTTTTCGTAAAATTAGAGCTTCTTTTATTGCTTTCTTTTTTCAAACATTTTTGTTCTATTTCTTTTAAATAGTTTACAGTACGTTTACAATTGACAATGCTGCCTTACCCTACGTCTCCACGTAGCAATATTTATTGCGGCAATTGCCAAACTTTATATAAAAATGTACAACCTAAAAGATATAATTTAATTTTAAATATGGAATTTGACAATTGCCGGTAATAAAAATTGCTACGTGGAGACGCACAGTTCAGGTTCAATTAGACGTACCATACCATAACACCATAGCTATAACCGTGGCCATAGCTATAACCATACTTACTGCCTTCGATTACTTTTGCCTTAACCATAAGCAGCTTTTTTTCATCCATTTTATTAGAAAATGAAATCTTGGAATATACAAAGAAGCACAAGCGGAAAGAAATATAAATTTACAAATTCATCGAATATAAAAAATAAAAACAAAGCAGAAAAAAAATACAATAAATTCGTTCTCTCAGCTTATGGTTATGGCAGAAAACCAAAATTCAATTGTTTCTATGGTTATGGTTATGGCTATGGCGTTATGGCAAGTCACCTATAATCAATTACATTGTTGTACATAAGGTTGGTCCGAACAGCTGTTTTCTATGGTTATGGTTATGGCACGATTAATTGAAACTTCAACAATAAACAATGTGTATTAGTTGTCAAAAATTCTGATAATTGACTTTGTCACGTAGGCGTCCAGACAATAATTCTGACAATTAACTTTAAGTTCCAGCAAGTCCATATTCTGCGCGAGCTTTCAAAAAAATATAAAAATTAAAAATACTATAACACGTTCACAACTCAACAACCAAAAAATATGTCACATATATGTGACATGAGTTTTCTAAACAATTTTCTTAAGAGAAACTGAATGTCACGTATTTGTGACATACGCAAAAGTCACATATAAGTGACATGAGTTTTTGAAAACTCTGTATCACATATGGGAGAAATTTCTTAAATTATATTATTATATATAAACATTTTAATAAATTTTTTTATTAATATATGTTTTATACAAAAGTATATAGCTTGCTTAAACATTTCAAAATTTGTAAGAACTTACATTAATATTGTTAATGTCAATATCAGTATTGCCACTTTTACAAAACAGAACCTTCTTCTATTGCTATTGTGATACGAATGAGCAATCAAAAGCGCAATTAAAGTTGGTTTTCATATCAATTAGAACATAACAAGAACTTCGTGGAATACCCTTAAAAAAATTAAAATAAAAATAACTGCTAAGCGTATCCACACACCGCAGCACTCATATATATTTGACACCTTGCCAGAGACTCAAATATACAATAAAAATTACTTGCTGAAACTATCATGAAATAAAAGCTTAATACATTTTATTAATTATGTGACCCATATTTTTGAACACCCTCATGTCACATATAGTTGACGCTGAGTGGCGAACGTGATAAGCTTTTATTTTTAAATATTTTATTCACAAAATTTCAAATTATTCAAATTATTGTCGTCATACGTCAAATCTTTATCCGATTTACTGTCTTCAAAATATTCAAGACAGTAGTGAAGACAATTGAAAAGGTGTGTATGTATTAGTGAAAAATGTTAATTTCAAGACAGCATTCTCTAGTGTAAGCACTGAGTTAAATTTGCAATGAAAAATTTTAAACTTAAAAATTTTTTTGAAATTATTTAAAACGTAAACATAAGTGCCACCATATTTTTAAGCAAATGAACTCGATAGAAATACGTAGGTAAAACAAGCGTTAAAATGATTTTATCGAATGTGTTAAGATACCTGAAAGGTAATAGCACTCCCAGCTATCTGTATGTAGAAATTACAGACATTAAGGAAATATTCTCAATTTGCGTTTGCATTACTAGTTAATTAGATATAATCATTCAAATCAAAACAAATTAGAAAATGCAATAATTAGATTTGATATATACCACTGACTGGTGGTAGCGTTCCGCACTCTTTTTAAATTCTTGTTTCCAGGGAACAAAATTCCCCATAATTTTTGTTAGGAGAGAAAATATAAAAAAATATATATGTATGTATATCTGTAGGTGGGATGTAAGCTACACCTAGTCACATCTTTTTCGAAATACTTTTTTTGTACTGTTGGAGTCAGACTTTTTTCCTCTATCGGTGAATCAAATTCAGTATTCAGTATCAAGGGATGTAGTACTGCTGAAAACCATCTCCGAAGTATAGAACCCCAAGTCCATTTTAATAACTAATGATATATAATGTAATTTTATTAATAGCTTTGATATAAAAAAAATTATATTATTAGAGTTATGTAAAATATTCTGGGTAAATTCTTTATACTACAGAGATAAAATCATTTGTAATTTTCAATATATTTTGCCAGTCTCTTGTTACTTGGTGTAATTTACCTCCCACCTACAGATATATGAATTAAAGTTTAGATGAAGTGAATACTTACATTTATTAAATTGAAAAGATTTTTTATGGGAAGTCCTTACCTAGAAAAAAATATAATATGAAAGCTAGTTAGAATTTTCAAAGCACATAATTATACAAATATACATAATTATTTAAAAATCATACACATTATTATAACTTTATCAACGATCTTTAAATGGCACCCTAATTGAAGTTGCATTATGGCAATACTGCAAGTAACCAACAAAATGCATAACGATCAATAAGGGTTTTTTTCTACATCACTATTATGTAGATATACACATTTTTCTTATATATACTTTAAGCTAACTTTCTCTTGTAAGAATATACTTTTAATAAATTGAATTCTACACAAAAACCGCGTGCAGCTTTTTACTAAATAAATCAAAATACAATACACATCTTCCTAAAGCATCTTACAAAAAAAGGGTGTGACATCTAACAACCTTTTCAAAAACCCCTTTTTTATAGATTTTTCCATGTAAAAAACTTTTTGTTTTCAACAGTTTAATTGAAATTTTATCATAAAAATTATTACAGCAAAAATATTAAACAAATATAATTTCTATCGTTTTTGCTTTTATCTATAATTACTTCTTTAAAATCTTGGTTGAATTTAATTTTTTTATGATTCTTCTTATTTTTTAGAAACTTTTTAACATTTATGTGTAATTTTGTGGGATATTTTTTGTTGCAGCAGTTTCCCTAGTCAGTTAGTCAGTTGTTGGTTAATTAATGGTCTCCAAATGTCATTTTTCGTTTTATTTCAAGTATTTCTTTTTTTAATGTGTTAACTTTGCATTACTTTAGTATTTAAAGCTGTTTGTCACTTTGCCACTAACTGTAAGAGAATGGGACAATTAGTATATTTTTTGAATGTCAGTGTTTGGTATTACTTTTCATGCTTTTAAATTTTATTGCTACTTAGAGGCCTGGTTGGAAATTAATTGCTTTTGAAATATTTAGACATAAAAAACTTTGTAATTTAAATTTAAGGCGTGTTTTAATTCACCAAAGGAAATTTTTGTTCTAAGGAAATTATTTTAAGGTCCTTAAGAATATATTGATTAAAACAAAACACTCATTTCTATAACTTAGAAAGCCTAATCACCGATTAGTTCGACTAAACAAGAAGACATCTAAGAACTTGTGAAAAAAAAGTATTTGTATTGTGAAGAAAAGCCGGGTACATTATTTCAGAAAAGAACTTTTGCAAATATGCTTTGTTTACAATTTTCCCATTATCATCATATTTCAGAGCTTCCTAAAAGCCTTCCACCACATTCTTTTTATTCTAATACTCCGTTTTGTTTACTTTCAAAAAGGGCCAAAAGTAACGCTTTATTATATATTCAAATCATTGGACATAATTTTTAAGATTCAAAAATTATTGGCTATAACTAAATAATACAAAAATCCTTAAAAACAATAATTTGTGGCATATATATGACCAGGGAAACCGGAAATATGCTCTAAAAAATGTATTTCATGCGCATTAAATATGCACCAAAAACATAAAAATATGTTCTAAGAACTTGAAAAAATATGCTCTTAAAAGGGTACACAAACTTTATAATTTCGTTTATAATTTTTATAATAATAGTCGATTCAACAATGCCAGACCTTGCTATCATCCATACGAATATAAAATGCTGTGTACCAAGGCCCAAAATAATTTATGGACTTAAATTGTTACTAAAATACATCGGAAAAAAATTTTTTTTCTATAAATCAAAAAAATCGCAGAAATAGCTTAAATATTCGCAAATCGCGATTACTTGCTACGTGTTTTTTTTATGAATAATCCCGAAAATTTTAGTATTGCTCACAAACACCCCACAAGTAAAGCTGTTATTAAAATCGAAATAAATTAACGAAGTAAAGAAATAATTAACGAAATCTGGGAGAAAATAAAATACATTAAAGAAATAATAAATAATTTCTTTCAAGAAAGTTTAAAATCGCAAAAAAAAAATTTTTATATAAGAAAAAATTGCTGAAAAATTTAAAATCTTTTTCGATTATAAAACAAAAATTGCAGTTTTTATAAATATACATATTGGCATTTAAAAAAGCTAAAATATGCAGGAAAAGAATAATCCAGAAAAAAATATGCCGCAAAAGGTAGAAAAATGCCCTAAATATGCGGCTAAGTTATAAATATGCAAAAACATGCAGTGATGGGTAAAAATATGGACTAACATATCAATGCCAAAATTCTTGAAAAGTTGTGAAACGCACCAATATCTTATTTGTGACTAGATATATCGCACAGAAAATAAATATGCAACTGCATATTTGCGGTTTCCCTGTATATGATTATATAAATAAATACTACGTATTAGGCCTTTTTAAAGGCCCATATTAAAATTAGCTTCAACTCAATTTAGTTTAAAGTATTGGTGTGTACTTGGCTTGTCTTGCGTGCTAAAAATGTCATTATAATTTGCGTGCCTTAGTAAAGTTTATAATCTAAAACTCATATTTGAAAAAAAATGTTTTTTTTATTTCTGTTTCTTTTTTTCACTTGTTCAAATTGTGGTTTAGGTTTTGAGTTCAACAAATTGCGATCTGCTAGCTAAACAACAGCAGCAACCTTGAATTAACCCAGTTTAAACTTAATTATTTTTAAATGAATAATTGGTAGAGTTTGTTAATTGCAGTGGCTAATTTTTATTTTATCACAAAAGTGATTATTAGCTTAATTTAAAATTGCTTGAAAATAACAAAATAACATACACACGTAATGGAAATATCCGGCGGACATATAGAGAGAAAAATTTGGAATGATATTTAATCGTGCAAAAAAAGTAATTATTTTAAGGCTTAAAACTGCTAACAAATTATAACTGTTCATTGGATTTTTGACAAAACAGCTGAAGGTTAATTTTCAAATGAGAAAACAAGCGAAAAACTGTACTGAGATTATATTTATGTTTGTCTGAAACGATTTTCCATAATTATTTGCAAAACATGATGATTAAAATCTACTGATTAGTGTGTATTAGCACCAACGAAATGCAGGCGCATAGAAGAGCTATGAGGTTTTTCACGCATTACGTAACGCTACTTGCGCTGTTTTTAGACTTCCTCCCTTCATTCGTAATGCTTTTGAATAAATTCTCAGTATAAATTACTTAAACCATAACATGTCTATCTTTAGTGTCCACTTTTCGTCACTGAAAACTATCCGTTCTTCTCGTAACGAAGCCTTAAGCGAGTCTATAGTAGCTTATAGCGTAATGGAATCACAGGGCGGTAGCAGTCTATAGACACAGTTCTGTCTGTCTGTATGTCTCGAACTTTTTCAGATTTTTGTGCCCCTAGTTTTTGAGTTATGGAGTCCTCAATGTCAAAAAAGTCAATATATGGTTTTTTATGAATATTTTCAAAAGCTTGCAGCAGCCCAGGTATGCTGTGCTGCCCTCCTAAGAAAGAAAATTACAAATGCCGAAATTCCAAAATTCGGAACCGTGAATAAGTCTCTTATTTTTGAATTTTGCTTAAAATATATATTTTGAACAGTAAATGACTGAAAAACGTTAACCAAAATGTTCACATCTACCACTTCTAACGTGTTTCCTAGTCGAAAAAGTCCTATCTGCCACTTAATATGATAAAAAGTCACATTGATCAATATTTTAGGCTTTTAAGACTTTTTGTATTCGCAATTTTCCAAGTTTTTGGCATTCCTTACAATTTAACCAGTTTTTAATCAATTTTCAGGCTGTTTGAATATTGGAATTTTTCGCTAATTTCCCGAAACGATTTTTTTTTTTAATTTTTGCCTTTTTAATCCTTTGTAAAGCAGTTTTGTACGAGTTTAATATTTTGGACAAAACAACTCCATTTTTGTTGTGAGCAAATGCAAGAAAATTTTTAACTTACTTGTACAATTTGTTTATTGTAAGATTTTTGTGGGTGCCTCTGCTAGGCATAAAAGTAATAATCCAATTCTCTGTATTTTATCATCAAAATTTCGCATCTTTGTTACGATAGTAAAACTTAATAATATTATATATTTTTAAATCATTTTTGAGATTTTGCAAATATATTTAATTTTAAGGAGCGAAAGATAAATAATTCTTGAAAAAAACCGACTACAATACAGGTGTGGCAGGCACTGCCCCATATTTTATCATCACGTAAATTTACGAGAACTAATTGTGTGTGCGAATTTACATAAGAATCAGTTAAGTAGAAGTAGTTAATATGTATATTTACTTTTCATGGGAGTGGCGCTGCCTACTTTTCTAACCTTAATGATGAATTGTTACAATAACTAAATGTGTATGCAAAGTTTCATAAGAATCGTCTAAGTAGAAGTAGTGAAAATGTATATTTACTTTTCATGGGCGTGGCACTGCCCACTTTTCTAAACGTAATATTGTATAGTAACGGCAACTAAATATGTATGCAAAGTTTCATAAGAATCAGTTTAGTAAAAGTTGCTGAAAAATAATATTTACTTTGCATGGGCGTGGCACTGCCCACTTTCTAAACGTGATGTAGTATTCAAACAGAAACTTAGTGTGTGTGCAAAGTCTCATAAGAATCGGTTGAATAGAAGTAGCTGAAAATTATGTGAATTTACTTTGTATGGGCGTGACAACCTCCGCACGAGCACTAAAGCTAAAATTTTTAACGCATGCGTGAAGTCAGTTCTGTTGCATGGATCTGAAACTTGGATTGTGACAGCTGGAATAAAAACGAAAGCTGCAACGACTATTAACGAAACATAATGCAAATATGGTGGCCGAGAACGATCACAAACGAAGAGTTATGGAGAATAACTGGACAATCTTCTATAAATGTTGAAATACAAGCAAGCAAATACGGGTGGATAGGCCACACATTGCGCAAGCCTTATGATGCTGACTTGGAAAATTGTAGGCCGTGATTTGAACCTTAAACTATACGCTGATGAAAACATTAGTTTTTAATTAAAAATTTGTAAACATGGGCAAAACAAAATTCTAAGTGAAGCCGAAAGATATAAAATCGATGTGAGTCTATCGATAAATTATTAATTTTTTTATAAGACCAGCACTCAGGGGATGACCCCTACTCATGCAATGCATTGTGCCAGAATTAGGAAAATTGGTTGTGGGAAGGAGGATACACAGAAAAAACTAAATTTCATTTTCTGTAAAGGAATTAAATGAAATAGTAAATAAATTGTCTGTGAGCGGACCTAAAAACAAATTTGTAAATATTGACAAAAATACCTCCACAATTTCATTGAAAAAACGTGTTTTGTTCTTTGAACAAATTGTTTAAATCTATAAAACAATTTGTCTAAAAATATTTACAAATTGTAGACAAAACAATTTACTAAATCAAACAAAAGTATTTACTGAATTTTATGAAAAATATCAAACAATATTTCTGTCTGCATTTAATAAACAATTAGTTAAAAAATGCTAACAATGCAAACAAAAATACAAACAAAATCATCCATTAAGCGTTTGAGATTTCACTTTATTAAATGTGTTCAAGTCTGAATGTTTATCTAAATACTCTAAAAAAATTAATGAGAATTAACGCAACGACATTAACTAATCGATTCACTCAAAAATCTTTTGCAAACAAACTTGGTACAATTGCATTCCTCTTGCTGTGATTGTTGTTGTTGTTATCTGTGTGAATGTATGTTCATTGGGTTGGTTTTTTATGACACAGTTTTTATTGTTGTTTTTGGTGTTTGCGTTCTAAATAAATAAAAGTCAAACAAACAATTCATAGATTATGGACAGAACATTTACTGAAAATTAAATAAATTTTTAGACAAACTTTTGTTTGAAAATTTTTTGGTGATAATTTTTTCTGTGTAAAGAGAGTAATGTTTTTGAACATTCGATTTGAACCTTCCAGCATTGAAAGTGGTGGGAAAGATCTCTGCAGGAAGCTTATTCTACATACGAACTGTTCGGCCAAAGCACGAATTTTCTCTGTAATGCGTAGTGCGATTTATTTGTGTATCGACCACAAAGGGATGTGCTCTTAATGAAGAACGCGTTGTTCGCAGAAAAGAGCGGGTTTCATGGACCAAGTTCCCTTATTTCATCAGAGCACATTGCATTGTAATAACGATAAAACAACGAAATACACCCCACATTGCGTCGATGCTCCAGCGAGTCAATAGAGTTGGCTACCCTACTATCGAGATGAGTTTCTTCGCCCTCTCCTGTACGCGGTCGAGTAACTTCAAAATAGACTTCGAAACACCGGCCCATACATGAGAGTTGTATTCCATTTTCGGTCGGATGTAGGTGATATAAATATTAGGGAGATCAGATGGAGTGAAGCACCTTTTACACCGTCTTAAAGAACCGAGGCACTTTAATGCTTCTTTTGAGACTTGAAAAATGTGATCAGTCCATCGAACGTCATACTGAATTTTCATGCCAAGAACATCAAGAGCATCTGATTCCTCAATACTTACATCATTCATAATTAAAGATGGAGCAGCAAGTTCAGTCATACGTCTGTGTCTGAGCATACAGCACGGAGTCTTACGAGCATTGAAATCGACCCTACTTGCACGACCCCATTCAGAGATTGTTACTAGATCGTTATTAAGTGTAACATTAATATCTTGCCTCATGGCCCCCATCTCCGACAGGCTTGGCCTAGCAGTGAATGAATATGAATGGCAAATGCTGCTATCATCTGCAAAAGACTAGATAGGATTGAAAGTTTGACAGAGAAGGTCATTAAGAAAAATAAGAAATAGGATCGGAGAAAGAACGGAGCTTTGTGGTACCCATGAATTAATCTTGAACTCGTTTGATGAGATCCCATCTATAACAACTCGTATAGTGTGATCCCTGAGAAAGCTCGATATTAGTCGAGAGAAGTCATCACCGACACCAAAAGCAACAAGTTTTGATAAAAGTGCATTTTTTTCTTTGAGTTATATTATTCTTGTAAGATATGATTGGATCTTTACTTAAATTATCGATTTGTATATTGTATTCTTTAGTTAAATAGTACAAGAGTTGAGAAGTTGCGATTAGTTTAGAACTTCGTAGCAAAATCCACTTGAATCTTGAATGCTTCAGTCGTTTTAAAGTTTCAACTGCAATAATTTCTGAGGTCTATTTTTTCAGCAAAACGAAAAACAACTAAGCCATCAAAAACTTTGCTCACTGTGCAAAAAAGTGTATGAGGATTTATGGCGTAAGTACTTACAATTTGACTCGATAACTACTTACTTTTGTTTGAGAAGTCCCAGAAGATAAGGGGTACCCGACACAAATGTATTAACATTATCACAGCAATTAACTAGTTACTATTTAGCTTACTGGAAGCTAAGACATAAGCAGTCAAATAAACTAATTAAAATTAAAAAAAATTACACATATTTTATTTATTTATGTATTTAAAAAATTTAAGTTTGACCCAGCAGGGATACGAGGTGTACTCGTTCATATTTGAAGGCAAGTATTTTACCCACTCAGCTATTGACGACTTGTAAGTTTAAGCGACAAAACTTAGTTTTCATATAAAAACTCATGTTGACTTAAAAGGTGACTGTCTACTTATTTAATTAATACATATCAACAAATTATAACTAGTTTCAGATAATGAGAAAAAAAACGTACTAATTTTAGTAAGAACTTGTTGGTAGCTCCAATTTGAATCATTGTAATAATATAAATAAGTACCACTCATTACTTTGTAGCCCATTAATATAGTACTACTGATTACAAAAATTACAACGTTTTTGCTGAGAAGCTTTATTTTTGTCAAAATTTAGCAATTTTTCTACATGAGTTGAGATATGTATCTTAAAAATTTCTTCTGCATATTATCAAGGATTTTGTTAAAAATCAAAAGATTTTTTTGTTTGTTTTGGAAATGTTGGCTATGCTAGATATCTACGAAATCGGGAACCAAATCAAGACCAAAAACCAAAATTTTAAAACTCAAAGCTAAATATTTCTGATAATATTAAAAATATCTAAATGAACAAAAGATGTATATTTATAAGCTATACAAGAAGCTTGGATTCAATAAAATCGGATAATATTTGTAAAAGTTATGAGTCCAAAAAAGTTTTTCATGCCCGAGGTACTCATATTTGACACCCTGTAGCTCAACGTGTGTTTCAACTGGGTAGTCCAAATTTTAAAATTCTGAAAGCTTGAGTCCTCTATGATTTTGATGTGTATCGTTTTGTAATCGGATCGCAAGTTTCAAAGTTACAGATTTATTAACCTTTTTTTCAAATTGGAACCACTTGCGCCGTTACGTATTATGTGAACAACCCCTTATACAAGTACATATTAATAATATGGTGTAATTTGCTCACTTAAAACATCCCAATTAATTAAAAAGTAATTAATTTAAAATGCCAAGCAATTTTTATAAAAAGTAGTTTAAAAAAATTATTCGAATAATCAAATATAAGATAAAAACTGTTCGAATAACTTTTTATTCTAAATGGAAAAATGTTCATCGTTCGAACAAAAACTAGAAAAATTATTCGAATATTCGAATAATTCTTATTCGAATGACAATATAGTAAAGAATTAATCTGAGAAAGATCACGTTACAAAATTAAAATTAATTAAAAATATTTTTTTAATAACTTTATTTGAAACTAGTCAGCCACAGCCTACTAAAGCAGGTCACGTCTAACATTATATTATTTCTAATATTTACAAAGTGCTGCTAAATTGTGTTATTTTATCAAGTTTTAAACACAAATACCTCTCAAAATTTACTTCACTTATGCAAAATGTCACATAATCTCTCACATTCTAAGACAGAAAGAATATTTTACACATAATTAAAAACGACAACAATAAATCAATTTCCCTTAGTTTTAATGCCTGCATTTAAAGGATGAAATATGGTTTGGTCAATGTTTAGTTATATTTTGGATTATAAACATATTTAAGCCATGTCAAATGTAAATAAGTTAAGGAGTTATCTAAAAGATAACACTAGTACAAGGAACTTCTTCGTCTTCTTACAACAATATCTGAAACAAACCTTTACGAATACTTAAATAAGAAGTATGTTTGTGGAAAGAGAGTTGTGCACTTGAAGACATAAATTTGAATTAAAATAGAACAAACCAACACCATGTTCCTGCTACAGTTTCATCTTGTTGGATAATATTTAAGTTGTGAATGGCAACAATTAAGAGGAAAGGATAACAGCAACAACGAATTACCATGCCATCTACGAAAAAGATTACAGCGAAAAATGGAGAAATACTTTTGAAGTAGTAGAGCAGGATATACCGATTTAGAAGTATATATTATAATGTTCAGCAATTTTTTGATTTACCAGATCAATTTGATTTTATTGCAGACTAGGAATGGTTTTATTACCAAGCCTCCTTAAATTAACATAAGTACTTGCCTGTTTCGTAAGGATTAAATTCTCCAAAAGTCTTAATAGTCTTTTAAGTATGGTGTAGTACTAATGTATGCTGTCAGGCTGTTTTTGGCCGTTTCATAGCATATTATAATATTGTGTGGTTGTAACTATGGCTGTATATATGCTTAAATTTTCGTCCAAGAGTAATAATTATAATGGTCTTCAAAAATTTTGTGGTTCTGAGTGTTAATGCAAGGAAGAAAATAGCTAAATGTAAACATCCAAAACGACTCGTTGTTTGTGAATTGCTTCAAAATCTTTAGGTTCTTCTTGCCACGATTTAAGCCTTCTCACTCACCAACTGACTGACTATCACGTTGTTCTTTTATGGCTTTTGTCTAATGCATTTGCTTAACAACAGTTATTTGTACACACTGCCATTACTAAAGGAATTTTAGAGTAAAGTATAAGTAGAATGGTCGAATTGACAATTTGCTTTCTAGTACAAAATTCTTTTTGTATATGGATACTTGAAGTTGTGTATGTAATATTTATGCGTAGCCACCCTGAAGGAAGCCAGGGGCTAAGTCTCCCCAAGTCACTTCTATTGTCAACAAGTTTGGTGATTGTTGGTACCATTGTCAACGAATCGTCCACACTTTTTATTTTGCCTTTAATAGGAAGAGAAGTTTTTGACAGCTACGCAACGATTTTTCATTATCTCATTTTGTTGTGTTTAAAATAAATGCAGCTGAATGCAAAACTAAAAATGTTCATAAAAAATATAATTTAATTATCTTACTTATTAAAAAGTTTCATATGTGTTGAATCATTAATATGCACTAGTGAATCTCTGGTGCCAATGTCTCAATGTGGTCTCATAAGAACCACCTAGTCTATAGTAATTCCTTAGTTCCGAGGTCACTAGTAGAATCTTAATGACAAGCACATGATAAATGTTTATAGCACAATATATTGCCTGGAGTACAATTACGCAGTAGCACTGGGGACAAAGTCAATAGTGAATCAGTACAGTTTTATTATCGACATTTCCTTCAGGGCATGTTTGTGTTTTCTAAAGTCAGCGTGAGTGTGGCGTTATTGGTCAGCGCTAAAGAGAATGAGTAAATAGGCCTTTAATAATGCCTTTTATAGTACGCATATGGAGATTAACACATTCCATTTTATGCACAGTTCCGATCGAATCGAAAATCTGTATGACAAATGTTTACAACTATAAGAATATGCATGTACTCAAATCTAAGGAATTAAAACCTGCTAAGCCGGTTAATTTAATTTTTAATTCAATTAGAATAATCATAAAGTTTCACTTTAAATGAAATTTATTTGCTGGAGTTTAAGCATTGTCTATATGCAGCATTTCATTGGTGCTTTACCAAATCGTCAGTAGACTTCAAACACAATTTTGAACAGCTACATACCCTTTTTCTTATGTACAGACTTTAAAAAACTATTTGAGAATTTACAAATATATAAATGATTTTCAAAAATAAGAATAGTAGGCTCTGGAACTTATACAAAACCCAGCAAATAATTTTTTATTCGATACGAATTCGATACGAATAAAAAATTCTTTTTTTCTTAGACTTTATCTAATCCCCAAATCTTTATGTATGTATTTATTAGGATATTGACAGACGTTTTCTTAAAAAACATGTCATATATTTATTATTTTTCTTTCATTTTCTTATTTTTATAAATATACAAATATACATAACTATGAAACATTGTGTAAATTAACTTTAAGAGAAATTATATAAATAAAGAAAATTACTACTACTACTGACGACTTGGTAAATCATCAATGAAATGCTGCATATAGACAATGCTTAAACTACAGCAAATAAATTTCATTGAAAATAAAATTATGGCAATATGTCAAATAATAAATTTCTTAAAGGTATAAAGTTTATCATTATAAGTATTATCATGTTTCATTATAGTCATTATATTAATTATAATGTTTCCTTAAAAATCCTTTCTAACGTCAGAGACGAAATATTTATCAAACTTGGTATATAATTCAAAATATATTTTATCAATAAGTCCGTATATGTTCGTCTTCGTATAAGTGCTTTCGATGAGAAACAAATATTTCTAAACTTTGTTGCTTTCAGTTTTTTAGAGGATGACTAGCTTAAGAGTTATTTTTTAGAGGCTGTTCTCACATTACGTAACATCACTTTCACAATTTGCAATCTACCTCCACCTCTTCAACCCTCGTAAGACGTTTTGACAAATTCTAAGCATAAATTTTCAATTACGTACCAAAATATTAACTCCCTCTCGCCACCAAGCGCTTTACGTAATATGTACACAGCCCTTATTTAAATATTATGTTAATAAATGAGTGGGTTGGTTTTCATATCAGCAAAAATAATAATAGGACAGTAACAAACAATCACATATTATCTTATATATTATTTTTACAGATTATTTCAAAAGGCATAAAATATATGCAAATTGTATATGTACGTTATATATCTTTATATACCACTTTTTTTTGCTCATAAATATATGAATACGAAAAGAAAATGGCTATTTAAAGCAAATTCTGAATTTAAATTTAAATTTAAGCAGAAAGTTAAATAATAAAGCTATGTATGTATGTAGAATATTTATATGTATTTATAAAAGAAGCGCTTTAATCTAAAAACAATTTTAGTTCATGTAGTAGAAACAAAACTTTTAATTCTATTTTAAAAATGAAGTGGATTTGTAACAGACTAAAGCTTATTAAAAGCGAGCGGCTTAAAACTACTTCAACAACAAAAGGATTTAAGAAATTAAAAAAGAATAAATTAAGTGTTTATCAGGTGTGTTCTGTAATCCATTTGTAATGAAAATTCGTTGAAATACTAGAATCGTTTTATTGTATTGTACAATAATCTTGCACTGATTTCCGGAGATGCCTTTACTAATTCTGGATGTATTTTATTTAGCTCTGGAGACTTGTTATTCTTTAGACTGTTGATGGCTTCAATTATTTCTGGTATCTCAGGTGGGCTCGTTGATATATCATCTCTTGCGGTATGATGTTCGCTGTCGCACAGAGCTCTTGTATCCGTATCGGTGGATAAGAGTGACGAGTAATGTTCCACCCACGTCTCCATCTGTTCGCTCCTCGAAGCAGCAAATTCCCCATTACGTTTGCGAATTGGTTTGCAGGCCATAAAATGTCTGCTTGTGAGTTGTTTTGTAATTTTGTAAAGGCTTTTCATGTTTTTGTGAGTAGCTGCAGGTTCTTCTTCTTTTGCCAAGTTATGGTACCATCTTCTTTTATTGTCGCGTGCACTATTCTTCACTTCGTTGTCGATTGTGTAATACTCTGTTCATATTGTGGCCTTCTCATTTTGTGTTTTAACCATGTTTAGACGATCTTTAAGTTGCTTTCTTTTCGTAGTGGTTTTCCACCTTACGTCAGAGATCCACTGCTTGCTGCTTGTTGATTTGTGTGCGATATATTCGTCGGCAGCTTTTGTAAAGGAATCTTTAACGGTATCCCAGGATTCTGCAGAATTGTTGTCTTGCAGAGAGGTTTCTAGTTAGGCAATGCATGCTGATTTAGTAGATGGGTTGTTCAATTTCTCCACGAAGAATTTTTTCTGTACGACGTTTCCTTTCTTGACGGCAGTGATCTTGAGACGGATTATACCAATGAGAAGGTGGTGGTCACTTACACAATCTGCTCCACGTTTGTTACGCACATCGAGTAAAGATCGTCTCCATTTCTTATTGATGGCTATGTGGTCTATTTGGTTTTCAGTAAGGTTGTCCGGAAACATCCTCGTCACTTTTTGTATGTTTTTATGGGGAAAAATAGTTCCGCCTACTACCAATTTGTTGTTAAGACAGGTTTCTATGAATAAATCGCTATTCTGGGGCATTCTTCCAATGCCATGGTGCCCCATTGCGTCTTCTCGTTGCATATTGTCTGATACCAGTTGAGCGTTACAATCTCCCATTAACAGAAGTATATCTTCGCCGTTTCTTGATGCAATAACAGTTGCCAGGTGATTGTAGAAGTCATCGTTGATAACAATAACCGCATTTTTAGTTGGAGAATAGCATTGTATGAACGTCATACTCCTAGTGCGTGCTCTAAAGCGTACTAGTATTATCCTGTCTCAGCATGGCTTCCACTCGATTAGAGAATTTTTAGGTTCTTTTGATAGTAGGATACCCACACAATTCATCCTTGGTTGGCCTGTTGTTTTGCAAGATGTTATGAGCTCTCCACTTTCCGGCCATCGAGTTTCACACAGTCCTATGAAGAACAAGTTATATCGTTGGAATTCGCTGGAGACTAGCGCCAGCCGCGCTGTATCGTAAAGTTGTACGCACGTTCCATGTTTCAAATCGTGTCCATTTCTTGAAGCTAAAGATCGTCATCGGGGTAATCATTTGGTTGTAATTTGTTGTGGTTTCGTTAATCTGGATCCGATCCTGGAGCTGGGGCTGCTAGCAACGCCTCCTGGCTGAAATTACTGTATTGGATTTAGTCAATACATGCTTAGGGTTATTCCGTCCAAGGTCGGTCGACAGAGGCTCGTTTGGCTTAACAGGATGCACCACATGCTAATGAGGTTGGATACCCTGTAATCCCATCCATCCCATATTATTACTTTTTTAATACCCCTTTAAAAAATATTTAAATGAAGCAATGTGTTTAAGATTCAACTTACGACACAATAGATTGAACTCATAATATTGATGAAGTTCGTAGCCGCAGAGATAACGTTTGTTATTCTTCTATGCCGGATGCCGGATCGCAACGTTCGTTCTATTACGTTTATACAAAAAACGTTAAGAAACACTGCGCTTAAGAAAAACAAAAGGACAATCAGTCGAATTCCTTCAACAAACTTTATTATTTTTGCTGGTGTAATCAAAATCTTTTTTAATAATCACCTCGTTTAATGTGTTGCACTTCAAAACACTCGCCGTATAAATAAATGAAAATAATTTTAAACGAAATGAAAAGTTCCAGAAACAACAAATGAAAACAAAGCCGAAGAATTAAGAAAAGCTAAAGTAACAACAATGAAAAATAAAGAAAACAACGCAAAAAATTAAAAAAAAAATATTACATCATAGTAATCTGTTAACTTTAATAAGAAACAAACCAACCAACCCGCAACCATTCAACCATCTAGTCAACGAAGCATTCAACCAAGTACGTCCACCGACATCATCAGAACCAACTCCATCCACCAACTAAGAAAATACACAGACAGATCAACGAAAGAAATCGAACAGAGAAAAAAAAATTAAAATGTACGAAAAGAAATGAAGGAGAAAAAAAACGAAATGGAATAAAAAATCAACAGAAATAAACAAAAGAAATGATTACGAGCATAAAAACTTACTGAAGTGCAAAAGTTTTGCTAAAATCAAAAACAACAACAATAATGAAAATAATATAAAATTGTACTTGTTTTTTGTTATAGTTTTTGATAGATGGAGTTTTCCCTCTACGTGTTTTTGGTTTGCCTTACGAAAATTCGGCTTCTGCTTTCATATATATTATAGATTTTAAGTTTTAGAGCCACTAATTTTTAGTTTAAAAACAGAATGAGGAGTTTACGGATTCAAAGATTGATATTTTGATATGCATGTATGTATGTATGTAGAGTATGAAACTCTAAAAAAATCTCAAGATATACGAAGAAGGTCACTAGGCTACTGTTTCATAGGTTCCACATGTAGAGAAAATACATGAAAATGGTATCGCTATGATAACTATGTTATGTTACACCTGATAACAGTTGGCTTTGACAAGTACTCTACATATAACTTTACCCACGATAAACAATTCCACTTTATATATTAGCATTATGTTATTATAATCCATAGGAACTACATAAGAATTGCACTACAATTAAGGTTTTATTACTATGCAAAAATAAACGTATTCATTTATAATGAAATAATGATTCTGACCAAGCTAACTCGTTATGCATTCATAAAAAAATATGTATTTGACTCATATATGTTTAATGAAAACAACCTTTTTAAAAAATTAATATATTTTTTATCAAATATAGAAATCATCTTTATCTCAGAAAATTTAAAGCATTTTTTTATTGAATCAATACTTTTCTACAAACCAACATACAAAAATCTTTATCTGAGGAAATACAACAAGTTTATTCTGTGTACATAATGGCGACTGGCAAAATTAATTCGCATTTAGGAATATTGAATAATAATTAATTATTTTATTAATTAATTAACTGAAATGGGATATCGAATTTCCACAAACTTATAGTATATTTGTCGATAACTATATCAATCATATTGCACTATATTTTTAATTTCTTCAATCAAAATATATAACATTCAATAAAAATTTTAAAAACCCCCGAATCAAATTGGTGAAAATTTTAAAACGGTTGGACGGATTTTTCAGGTGGATACAGCGAGAAAAGAGGTGATAAGCATCTGTACCGATTATCTTCAAACATAGCTAAATTACTCTGGATCAAGTCACCTTGAAAAAAATACCAGACAGGCACACAGATACACAGACACACTCTATAGACTTATAACACCCCCAACCAACGGACTAGGAATGGGAAATCCAACATCAGCAATACTCATGGAAATATTTATGCAAAATTTACAAGAGAAATACGTAGAGGACTTAAAAACCAATTTTGGGGTAACATTCTATGCAAGATACGTGGTCGATATTATATGTGTAATAGAAGGTAATATGGAGGAGCAAATTCTGGATCTACTGAACAAACAACACAAACACATAAAATTTATAATGGAAATGGAGGAGAACGAAAGGATAAATTACCTAAACCTAACGATTATGGCAAACAAGAGCTTAAATAGAGTTGAATACGAAATATACAGAAAACCAACTGCTACAGATACAATAATACACAATTCATCAAACCATCCTCAACACCATAAGAACGCAGCAGTTAGGCAAGTAATAACGAGACTTGAACGAATACCCCTAACACGAGAGGCTTATGTGAAAGATATAGGAATTATATATAACATAGCGGAAAACAACGGATATAAAACAGACCTAGTTGACAAAATTAGAAAGGATATCGAAGCAAGTAAGAAACAGAACAAGAAAGGAAAACCTGGGCTAACTTTACGTATATAGGAAAATCAACATACAAACTGGCAAAATTTTGTAGAAAACACAACATTAACACAGCATTCCAAACAAGAAGCAACTGGGGTAGATACTACAAAACAGAACAAACGAAACACACTTCCTAGATAAACAAGGAGTGTACAAATTAACTTGCACATGCCAATAATTATATCGGACAAACGGGAAGAAAGATAAAAACAAGATTTCGCGAGCATATGAGAGACTACAACAAGAAAATGAGAGAACCAGGAATAACACCAGACTCGAATTTCGCAAACCACATATTCGACAACAAATGTACACCAGGACATATTAGAACAGTTAAACTATTACATTCACAACATAAAGGACGGCGACTGAACGTATTAGAGAACATGGAAATATACAAGCAAAAAAGATTTGACGGAAGAACAATAAATGAAATAAACACTGATTCAGACATAATATTAGAACCGTTAAAATATGTTTACACAAAAGAAAACAATAGTCCAGGTAACGTAGTAGAAAATGAACAAGTCAAAAGGATTACCCAGAAACGTACAATTACGGATTATTACCTACGTAGAGATAAAACAACTAATAGAGCAGATTATAAACAAAATATAAAACACAAACATAATAGTAAGACGAAAGTAAGAGAAACAGGTAGAGACACACAAAAGCATATAGAGGCGAGAGAGAGAAAGCGAGAGAGAGAGAGAGAAATAGGGAGAAAAATACAAAGGGATCAAGGAAGGAAGTTAGGTACAAACGAATTATAAAAGAAACAATGGACAACAGAAAAACGATTTATTATTCAATAGAACACTGAAGATGGCACATAGCCGAAACCGGTCTGTTTACAAACCAAATTTAACGTGGGATGACGGAAAATCGTTCCAAATTACAACACCCCTCTTTTTGTTCCGGGGTTAAAAATGAAACAAGGTAATACAACTTGTATTTTCGCCAATAACACGAAAGCGAAGTTGGGGAAACGGCTACCACCATTGAAATCACCGTAATCGAATTATCTTTAAAGTATGGTGCCCCGCTTGTTACAAAAAAAGTTGCAAATTCAAGCACAGTGTTATCGCGAGAACTTCATGTTCTTTATTCAATAAATTCAGTACTTCTTGATTTCAAGCTTAGTCAACCTTACTGATTTTCATAATTCTTCTATAACACCATATTTCAAATGCTTCAATACGGTTCATGGTGACAACTTTTAAGGTCCAAGCCTCCGAACCGTATAAAAGAACTGAGCATATATAACACTTTAGAAATCTTTTTAATTGATATCAATATCGCGGCTTGTAAATATTTTTTCTGAGTTGGAGGAATGAGTTTCTAGCTATTTCGAATCCACAATTAATTTCCTTGTTGCATTCTATGTTCTCATTTATACACCAGCCCACTTATTTAAAATCTGGAACTCGTTCTATTAGCAGATTGTTGACTTTTAGAGTAGACTTAGGATGGGTTAGTCTGCTTATGATCATGAGGTTGGTTTTGTCAACATTAATGTTAAGCCCGAGCATCCTACTGTGGTGACAAAGGGCATCAACGATTTCCTGCAGATCTTGCAAGTTTTCGGCTATTAACGTCGTGTCATCAGCATTTCTGATATTATTTATTAATTGACCATTGACTTTGATGCTGACGTATATTGAGTCAAGGGCCTCTAAATAAATTTGTTCTGAACATATCGTTACCTCAAAATACGGATGTCGTATGTAGCAAAACTTAACTTTTCAGGAGACGGTTTTTAATGTTTAACATCAAATATCTTTAAAACGTCCCAAAGGACTCACTCCAGCTTTATAGTGAATATAACCTGAGTCCTTTGTTTTCATTAGCATGAGTTGAATTTACTGTCACCATAATGGGAAAGGAGTTATTAGCCTATTGCTTCAGAATATATTTGTCGTATGTCATGTTTTTTAACCACTTATAAATTTCTTCTTTGAACATACGACAAAAAGCATACTGGAAGCAATTAATCTGCCAAAGTAAAATTGGAAATTTGATGATAAAACCTTTAACAAAAACTTTATAGAAACCAATGGACATACATTAAAAACGTTTATTATTTAATTAAAAATAATAATATATATAATTTTGTTACGTACAATATAATGCATACTGCACATCTGCGAAAATATAAGGCTTAGGAAGAAACTGATAACACCATTAGAAAGAGCGTGGGAATTTTATTATGAATATATAATAATCCCAAAATCGGAAATTTTGACATACGACATTCGTATTCTGAGGTAGCGATGTGTTGAATGCATCATTGTCGAACTACTCTGTTAATCGGTAAGACATTTGCGGTTACATCCCCCACTCTTACCTCTGCGACATTATTCCAATACAACTTACACATGATGTCATTGAAGTCAAGTTTAAGTTTTTGCAATATCTGAAGGAGTTTTTCGTGCTGTACTCGGTCAAACAATTTCTCATAATCAACAAAATACACATATATGCATCTTTTTTGACGTCATTGCAATTTTTAAGTAAAACTTTTACGCTAAATAAGGCTTCGCGAGTGCCCATCCCCTGTTTAAAACCAAACTGGGTACTACCCCCATTGCTGCCTGACATTTATTTCAGATACGGTGGTGTATTATTCGTAATATAGCTGTGCACGAATATATTCGTAAGTACTCGTATGTATGTTTGTGTGTGCATGGATGTATGTTTTTTCGTATGTATGGATGCATGTGTGTATATATGGTTGTGTGTATGTATATACATTCACATACATGATGTATACATGCATACGTACAATAAAACATACACTCATACACACCCAAAATACATACGAGTACATTTTTGAGTACACAGCTATAATTCGTAACAATATTTTTAGTGAATAACTCATTAAATTTACGAGGCTCAAATCCTTACATCTTCTTGTGTTGTTCTTCTTCGGCATTGCGATATATAAAGACTTAAGCCAGCTGTCTGGATATACACCGTTGGTATATATATATATATATATATATATATAGTTAAATACTTTTCAAATGAACCTTTACTTTTCAAGGGCGTGGCACTGCTCACTTTTCTAAATGTGCCGTTGTATTGTAACAATAACTAAATGTGCATGCAAAGATCCATACGACACGGCTTAGTAGAAGCAGTTGAAAATAGAATAATTATTTTGCACGGACGTGACACTGCCCACTTTTTTAATCATGATGTATTATTCAGACAGAAGTTTAATGTGTGTGCACAGTTTCATAGCGATCGGTTAATTAGATGAAAGAGCATGTGTATACTTACTTACTTTATATATGAGTGGCCCGCCCAGTTTTCAACGGGAAAAATCAGGAAGTGCATCCTTTTAAATAAAGAAAAAAAATCCGAAATCGTACATGACGAATTAGTAAACTTTTTTTTTGAAGTCGGTTAAAATATTAAAAGAAAAAAAGTTTTAAGTACTAAACCAAAAACACACGGATTTTAAAATTCTTGCACTAACAGTAAGATATTCTGGTATACTCATCAATGTGACTCTAACCAAATGAAAGAGACTTCTGTGTAGATCAATAATCCAGAAAGTATTCTAATGTTTTCAGAACCATTCGTGAAATATTAAGCGAATAATACAAAAAGTGTTGTAAATTATGCACATGCGAAATGTCACTATATCCTTAAAAATAGAGCTGCTAGAGAAAAGCTAATGATGCCATGGTAATCAGAAGGTAACAATACACAAGGAAAATATATTTTTATTTAAACAACCCAAAAAAATCCATTTTGTTGTTCTGTGTAATTTATGAAGTTATAATATATAAAAGACCTTACTTTAAAACAAATCTTCAATTGCGTAACGTGTTTGCTTACAGCAGCATTGCAGCGCTTGTAAATTGAAGCTAGTATCTTTGAAGCTAAATCAGTTATTTAGTTTTTCCTTGCTAAAAACTAGTATTATGGTAAATACTAGTTATTAGCAACTTGGAATTGTAGAAATGCAAATTTTTTCACAATTCTCTTTAAATTAATTTGTACTAATATAGTATCGAGATATTTAAAAACTGCAATTAAATTTGATTTCAATCAAAGTTTTCATATAATACAAGATATTCTCTTTTAATGTATAATTTTTAAAGTATGTAGTACCTCATTTAAGTCGTTTTTAACTGCTCCCATGAAAAAGTCCCTCAACAGAGCGAGAGATAAATATTACTGGTATTATTTAAGCTTAACTAACACAAAGAAATAATAAAACAGCAAAAAACACCAAACCAAAAATTAAGAAACTTTAGTATCAAGTAACAACAAAAACTGAAAAAAGCATTTTAGATTTAAACAACAACAACAAAAAAGATCTGTACAATCATAAATTTTTAGATTGCAAACTAGTGAAAGGCAAATAGCACAAGTAACAGCAAACTAAAATGATACATAGTGAAACAGCGAAATTCAGAGAAGTTGTTAGATGGATTTGAAGTGAACGGTTTGTATATGTGTGTGCGAATATGGATGCTCCCCTGCAGATAACGCGACTAGTCCATACATGCATGTAAAGCAGTGGCGGGCATTCTCTCAATTTTCTATGCACGCGAGTATAGGCTGTTTTTATGCCGTCAACACACGTACATTGTGTGTGAGACTCACAGTCTATATATTTAGCCGCGAAGCACATACACAAACAAGGAATAATATAGTGTATGTTTGCCCATCACTGATGTTAAATATAATTCATAGAGTACTAGGACTAGTCCAAAGGCAACCCAAATGTATAGAGAAAACATGGTCGATTTATAACATTGCGATGTCCTAGGGCTGGACCATGTAACCCAACTTTGCACTACGTCGGATTAGTCTCAAAATTCTCCATGTCACCACTTGATGAATCACTAACGTGTTTGTGTTGAAATTGTTAAAACACGAACACTTGTCGCTTAACTACAAACTCTTGTTTGAAAATTACATGTTCCATGTCTATTACATCGAACTAGTCTTAAAACTACTCTATATCACTATTAGATGGAGCACTCAAATGTTCGTGTTTTTACGACTGCACTAGTTAAAATCAAACACTTGTCAGTTAACTAGAAGCTATTGTTTGCAAATGACATGGCCCATTACTACACTACATACGACCATGTTGTAACTACTCTATTGCAGCTAAAATGGACTACCTAGTCCAATATTACCTGTAGGGTCTGCTTTGTTTTGCTAGTACTCAAGCAAGTCGTTGCAGTGTTAGTGTATCTGTGTAATTTTGTGTTAATGTTACCAAATATCACTAGTCAGTCGTTTCGTATTTTTTTACATAGCTAAATTTTTTTGTTCATGCTTTTTTTTATAAATTTTCTCATCACATTTTACTTTGTGTTGTCATAATGAAAGCTTAAATGTCAGCAAGCTGTCAATAGCTGTTTTATACTATGTAACTATAAACTATATTTCCGTGGTTAACAACATTCGCCGTAGTTACACTATTAAAGCACCACTGTACTACGTACAATAAATGTAACATTAAAGAATATAAATGAAATTTATTTTCTGGAGTTTAAGCATTGTCTATATGCATTTAATTGGTGCTTTGCCAAATCGTCAGTAGACCTCAAACACAATTTTGAACAGTTATAAACCCTTTATCTTATGTACAAACTTTCAAAAACCATTTGAGAATTCACATATATGTAAATGATTTTCAAACATAAACATAGTAGACTTTGTAAAATATACAAAGCCTGTCAAATAATTTATATTCGATATGAATCTATTTTATTTATTTTAAGGGTGTTTTTGACATTTATTTTTAAACTCATTTGTATTTTAATTTTTTTTATAGTAAAAGTTAGAACTTGTTTCAATTCAAAGAAAATTTTATAATTAAACTTAAAAAAATCAAGGTAGAAAATCAGCGTATAAATGTTTATGATTTTCAGTAGCAACTTTAAAAGGAAATTTAAAAAAAGTCTTGTCTGAAAACTCAGCGTCTAAATACCTTATAATTTGTAGAGAAATTAAATTCATATGAAAGTGAAGACGAAAATCCATTTTATTAGGTAAAATTATAACATTCAAAATACATATATAGTTTTAAAATATAAAAATATTTTTGTTGGAGCGAAGTTCCTTATGGCACGGTATGCATATGATATGCAGCATATAAATATTTTCTATGCTTCAGGGTAAAAAAAATTTATGAAAAATACGTAACGAATATTAGTAAACGAAAACGAAATGCCATACATTAGCAACGAAAAAAAGCTCTAAAATACGTGTTACGAATACTGGTATGAAATACGTGTAACACAATTTTAAGCGAAGGCAACAGCGAAGGTTAAATTCCTTAAAAACTCAGTATTGCCGCTTTGGTATTTTCTTGGTTTCCGGGGAAGTTCTTGGATTTACTGGAAATTTCGTTCATGTTTTTTGTGAATCCAGGGAACTTCTGATATTTTCGGGGGGATATTTTGTTCCTACTTTTTTGGCATCCGGGGAACTACCGGGATTTTAAGAAGATTTTTGTCCAAGTTTTTTGGAATCCTTGGAACAGGTTTGTGTCTTGGCTAATCGTTGTTTGCTAAATGAAGGGTTCACGGCTATACGCCAGGTGTCTCGGCCAAATTCTTGAGAAGTATCGCCTACAATAACATTAACAAAGCTTAACATTGTTCTTAAATGTTAGTAATAATAATATACTTTAAACACGAAAAAGATTCTTCAAAACATAAGAAAAAAAACACTGGCAAAGGGCCAATATATAAGAAAAATTATTGGCAGTCTTTACAGATGGGCTTTCTGCATTGGAAATATATATGCTTATCGTATGTCACACATGTGCACGCTGTCTTTCTGTGTTATGTTGTTAGACAAGAACGGCATATTTTTCTCTCATTCTGTTCAGATTCTCGAGGTTGAAGTTCTTCTGTGGGTGCATCTTCAACCAAAATGCGCTCCAAATGTGGACATGTGGTCAGAACTTTGAATAAGTATAACTTACGTACAATAAATCGAACAATGCAACTTTCTTCCAATACGCAGGTTTGACAACTAAATTTTAAGCTAAATAGAAGCTCGGATCTATAGTAAAAGGAAATATAATAGTAAAAGGAAATATAATAATTACTTGGAATTAAAACACATGAAAGGTCTGTAAGATCCCACGTCCATACTGGAAGGTTAAGTTTGCTTGTGTTCTTGAATTTGTTCAATGTGAACAACTGTTATCGACATGCGCTTTTTTCTGCACGCAGTTTTAGTGTCCTTGGCACATTGATTTTTTTTATTATTCTGTAGGATCTTACCCTTAGAGAATTGTTGTCTCAAATTTTTACAGAAACTTCTAACAGCATGTTTACATGACTGTCAAGAAAAAATTTGATTACACAGAGTCTGTAGTATTAAAAATAAAATATTTCGGCTTTCAGACGTACTCGCTTAATCATGAAAACCACAGAATTTTGATAGCCACCAATCTAATGCGATAAATAAGTATCGCTGTTAACTTTGTAATCCATTCAAAATCTACATTTTATTGCAAAGCTCGTTTTGTTTTTGCTATGTTTATACATTTTAATAATGTTTGCAATTTCGTTTCTGATATTTAAGAAATTAAACAAATAAATAAGATTTTTGTCCTAGGAGGATGTTAACGTTTTCAAAGTTTTGGTATATTTATAAAACTTTCCGAAAGATTTCAGCAAAAAAAAAAATAACATCTTCACTCACATTAATTTATTACGTAGTATGTGTATCGTCATATGAATTCATAAACGCCCTAAGTTACATTGAAATTTACAAGAGAAGAACAAAAAACTCTTTAATATGAAAAATTAACCGATGAACATGCCATCAATACTTGTAAAACTAATTTTACATGGACGAATGGAGGAGTAAAGCTTAGGAAGAGTGTCGTAATAACATTTATTTTGATACGGTGCATCAAAATCAATCAAAAATTCGGTTTTGAATTGTTTGTAACTTAGGGCTTTTTTGAAATTATATGACGATATATAATTAACGGGGTTTTTAAGCTTGTCAGTTAAAATATACCTTTTATTTTGCTGCTGAAAGAAGTAAATAAACGCTATAACAGCCTTTGTCTTGTTTAAAGAAGTGTACAGGTTGAACCCTTTTCATTTATACAATCTTTTAATAGAAATACAAAAGATATTTCTTTATTATCTTGCTTTATCTATTTAAGATATTGTTGTGCCACTATGTAAAATGTTTTTGTTATTGTTGTTTCACAATTACCCTTTTAAGAAACCTTAATTTTGCGGTCATGAGCAAATATTTTTGCTGTCCTTAATTCAAATACCTCCGTATTTAAAGCGTGGGGTTGTCTATTTAAATATTTATCCCTTTCCTTTAGACACTTTCATCTGCCTTTTGCCCTGTCTATGATTTTATCTTAAGGCATAAATATTTATTTATTTTTACTGTCTACCAACTGAAGCTTAGGATATTTTTACTGTGTCACTTTGTCTTTGTACAATTGGTGCGCTGCACTGTCAACACCAACATCTTCAAGCTCAATTCTATAGAACTGTAGTTTAATCCAAAACTTAACCTTTTTGTTTTCTCCTTCTCAGGCAGTTGTCTACATCGTTGTTTTTGTTGCTGTTGTTTGTTTATCTTGTACTTATTAAATTGTCTTGTGACGACATTTTGGTAAATGTCCTTTACATTGGTTACTAACATTTTTTTCCAATTAACTCAATTTTCTTTTTTTGCTGTTTTCAGTTTCCTTAAAATTTTAATTAAGTTTCGTAAGTTTAAGGTCTACATTTTCCTGCTGTGTGTAATAACTTTTCAGCTTTCTTGCTGATTCGTCTCGCTATGCAGTATTTCTGTTGTCAATTACATATAAAAATACCCAAAAAATTGTTCTTTAATCTTTTTTATTTGCTGTCATCAACTCATCCCTTTTTTCTTATTTTTTTTAATTTTTATTTTTTATTTACATATTTTATCCAAATTTTTGTGGGTCCTAGTGAATGTGTCTCATAATGTCGACATTTAGTTGGGTTATAAAATTATATTACTAGTTGTAATGCTAAAAAAATAAATTACATTTTTGGGAATACTTATTAAAATGTAGAATTTACTGTCCATTTTAAGAGGTTTAAGCGCGTTAAGGAGATTTAACATCGTGACTTAATTTTAATATGAATTAAATTTTATTACAAACGTTCATAGTTTCAGTTAATCATGGTTACAAAATGATTACATAATGTTTCGGGCTAAATTGTGATGACTATGCATTTTTTTTCTACTGTTCCTTTAAGATTTTAAAAGATTTTGGTTTGCAAGTTCATTTATGAGATTCAGGTTTAACCTTGTATTGAAGAAGTAAGTCAAATATGGATATATAAGGAATTCCATGAATCAGTCTGCTATTTCATAGAGTTTAATTCCGTTCGGAAACGGAATTCAACCTACCCCATTTTTGTAGCAGCTGGTGTCTAAAAAAAACTAAAATACGCAAATTTGTCAGGTGTGTCCAGACTGTTAGCGGCGCTACTAGAGCTTGACATATTAGGGCGCATTCAATTCCGTTTCCAAACGGAATTGAACTCTGTTACATGGCCGAATAAAATTGTTTACTGCTTTACTAGACTATCCATCTATAAGTAATTGATAACTAATTTTGTGTTGTTGTGATATGAAAGTTCCCAAATGATTGGTCGTGCCAATTAAAGTCCTACAAATTGAACTCCTACAAACTCAACTCCTGCAAAGTTGCGGCATAGAAAATATGCATTCCATTCTGCTGATCTATTGTCCACAAACTCTACTTTGGTATCACCAAATAGAAACAACAATTGCAATTACCGACTGCTTGTTTAAATGGATTATTATTACCTGTGCCTATTGTAATATTTATATAATTAATATATAATTATACGTAGATTTTCATCAGCAATAAAACAAAAAAACTTAAGCCCCCTAATAGTTATTATAATAAACTTGAATAGCAGAAATAAATCAGCCTATAACTATGCTTTCAAATATTATGATTATTACGACCCTGTTCTCTATTTCATGCGAAGTGAACTTTTTCGGAATTGTTATACCACTGTTCTGATCTATATATGTAGTACTAGGAGACAGCGCAAATATACTTCTGAAATAACCTAGTGTAGATTATAATCCGACTGGAGTAGAAAATATTCCAATTTTTAGAAATTCGAATACGCCCTCAAAATGGAAAGAAATCGATTAAATACGACTTTTTGGAATTAACGGACAAAATAAAATTGTTATTGCGTTATTTCTGCACCGATTTTTTAATTTTTAAACGTAT
The DNA here is from genome assembly GCA_956483635.1 of Panzeria rudis. Classification (NCBI taxonomy): domain Eukaryota; kingdom Metazoa; phylum Arthropoda; class Insecta; order Diptera; family Tachinidae; genus Panzeria; species Panzeria rudis. The sequence goes on along the minus strand of OY101448.1, from coordinate 72,965,076 downwards.
ATTAAATATATTTTATTTTGACTAATATTTCGTGGAAATATTATCTAGAGAAAAAAGCTTTTTATTTTTCTTCGGTTTTTTCAAGTTTGGCGTCTTTTTTTGCAACACCTTGTTTTAATCCCTACTCAGTATTTTTTTTAATCTTAAGAAGTGAGTTAAAATAAGCCAAAAATTTTAAAACTCAAATTGGCTATGTACCGGGAAATTTACTATGTATCATTAATTAATTTTAGTTGTGCTATAGTTGTACATATATTGTGTGGCTGTTTTTTAAAAGATTTTTTTGATGTTTGGATAATTTTTCTACAAACCTTAATGTAATTATTTACATCTAGAATACAGACGATTGTGTCGACCGTTGACTAACTAGTGTATATTATTTTGTAACAACCAGGGACATAAGAGTTGTAACCTATATTTGAAAAAATCTTTAAATAATTATTATTACAGGCTCTTTCAAAAAAGTGCTTTCTGAATAACAATTAAAAATGAGCACAATTTTTTGGTCTTCTTATAACATTTATGAAATATTTACAGTTTAAAAACCTAAATTAAATAACAGCTATGAAAGATTTTTATTTTTTAGGTCTTCTCGAGACTTATCTTTTATAAGTTTTTATTTTTTAGGTCTTTAAATAACACTTATGAAAGCTTTTTATATTTTAGGTCTTCTTGAGCCCTTTACAAATGATTTTTATTTTTTAAATCTTTAAATAACAGTTATGAAAGATTTTCTTTTTTAGGTCTTCCTGAGCTCTTTATAAATGATTTTTATTATTTTAGGTATTTATATAAGAGTTATGAGAGATATTTAACAAAATGTGTGACAAGTTTTATTGACTGAGTAGATTTTGAGCTTTTTCCATTTATTTTTCAAAATGTTTGGTAATTTTTGGGCTTTTTTGAGCTTTCTGCTCTTTAAAGTTTTAGCTATGCTTAATCAATTTTATAGCAGGTTTGTCATTTTGCAATTTTTCGCGAATTTTCGCTATACAATTTTTGCTAGTTTTTGGCTTTTTTACAGTTTTACCGATTTTTTTTGTCAATGTCTGACTCTGATATCTCTTTGATGTTGGCAATTTTTCGCGAATTTTCGTCAGTTTTTGGCATAAATCCCAATTTTAGCTATTTTAAAGCAAGTTTAGGGGCTTGTTTGCAATTTTGCATATTTTCGTCATTTCGCGATTTTTCCGAGTATTAGGTATGCCTCCCAATTTTAGATATTTTAAAGCAATTTTAGGGCTTGCTTGCAAATTGACAACTTTTTTGCTAGTTTTTTGACTTGTTTACAGTTTTGCTGATTTTTAACCAAATCGGACTCCCATATCTTACTGATGTTGGTAAGTTGTTGCAAATTTCTTAGCATTCCTTACAACTTTAAGGGTGTCAAATTAATTTTAAAGCCTGTTTGCACTTTTACATTTTTTTCTCCAATTTTCACTATTTTTGGGTAAAAGAGATGTTTTGGCTTCTTGTTCATCCAGGACAGTTAGATCCAGATATATAATGTTACCCTTTTATAAAAGTATGTCTGTATATGATATATAAGACGACCTAAAAATATCTCATAACTGCTAGAAAATAAAAATCATATATAAATGGTTCAAGAGACTTAAAAAATAAATATCTTGCATAACTGTTTAGTTATAAAGACCTAAAAAATAAAAATCATTTATTAAGGGCACAACAAGTCCTAAAAAATAAAAAGATTTCATAACTGTTATTTAAGGACCTAAAAAATAAAAGTCTATCATAACTGTTATAAAGAAGACCTAACGAATAAAAGTTTTTTGTAATGGTTATGGAAGACCAAAATATATAAAAACCATTTTTAATAATTATTTAAGGAGTAATTTTTTTTTTGTTTGGCTTATAACTGTTATTACAGCACCGATATCTGTGTAGCTTATTTTTCTGTGGCCAATTCGATATTTAAATAAAAAATAACAATTATATCGGGTCCCTGGTAACAACAATACTTTGATAATTTCGAACTTTTTCATTCCTACTATAATCTGCAAATATAGTACATATTTGAGGAAAAATTAAAAATTCCCACAACAAACTAATTTAAAATACTATTTCATTAATGTATGTTTAGAAATACTCCATTTCAGTTCTGATTATTTAACGTTGGTTGCTAGATTGACACGTGCTTGTTTTACATTAGAAATAAATAAATAGCATATGTATTGTGTTTATTTCCTGCCTCACATAGATAAAAACGTACATATGGCAGTGCGGATTTTTATACAAACACACACCCACACATACGAAGAATAACTAAAAAAAACTTGTGAGCTTTATAAGAATAGAAAAATTACTTTTTACCAACACAGACAAACAAAATATTTCTTTAAACAAATATTTTTCCTTAAAAAAGGCTCTGTAGCACATTCCAAATAAAATAATGATACACACAAATGTGCAATGGGAAAATACATCTGAAAAAAGAAGAATAGTTTTGTACTGCCAAGCACGTTTTATAATGCACACAAATACTGAATATGAATGTGTAAACTTGCTATGTATACACTACCAAATAAATTTATAAACACATAAACGCACTCATATAGTTTATCTTTTACACTTAATACAACAAGAATTGTTATTACCACAACCCGACATGGAAAAAATTATAAGATGCAAAAAAAAAACAACTCAAACTGAATCAAGGAAAAAAAAGAAATACGATATACAAAACTTAAATGACTTTGAAATTTATTTACCAAAATATTCAAACATTTCTTATTTTACATAACTTTTTTCATACATAAATGTGTACGTGCTTTGTATCAGTATGGGTATGTGCTCCACAATAAACTAAGAATTAAGAAGATATTCATTCATTCCATCAGTTTGATGAAGTAGTAGAATAACAAAAAGAAAAATTTTCATCTCCGGAAAAAAGCAATATAAAAATGTTCCTTGAAAAAAGTTTTGTTGCTGGTTTGGTTTAATTAATAAAAGTTGGATACCTTAACGTTATAGCAGCTGAATATACGCATGCTACTAGAAGATTTGTTTATAATTTCCTTATTATAATATTGCGAAATTAAAAGCACATTAAGTTCGTCTGCATAATCAGTTTAATAATACTTATGCATGTAATCCTTTTTCTTGGCGGAAAGAAAAAATGTAAAATGTCTTTCAAAAAAAGCGCTTTCTTTAAGTAAAGTTTTTTTTAATCACGACATAAGGAACAACCCACTGGTAGATAGGTAATGGTGACGATCGTCCTGTTTTGAAAATTCAAAACTGGGAAAAACCAAATATGGTGGCAACCCTGTTACAAATGGGGGGATTTTGAGGGATTTGCATGCTCAGATACCTGATAACCTGATCTGATCACCTGATCAGATACCTAAAAACGTGATCAAGTACCTGATAACCTGATCAGGTACCTGATAACCAAATCATATCAGGTTACCAGGTATCTGATCAGGTTGACTAGATCAGGTTATCAGGTAGTTGATAACAGAGTTGCCACCATTTTTGGTTTACCCTCTTTAGAAAATCCCAAAATAGAACGATCGCCATTATTACTTATCTACTCCTCCTACTCCTTATAACAAGGTAAAATTTTTTAAGTTTAAAAAGACGCGACATCTGTATTCGTGACGTCGTGGTTTTTAAAGGGCTAAACCAATTTTTTTTTCAAGAGAAGTAACACAATCAGGCAATTAATGCCTACCAGTTAATTAATTAATGTGTTACCTTCTTTGGGAAAGGGATAGTGTAGAGAGAACAGGTGGTTAAGTGGTAGAGAGATAGAAACCTTAATTCATTTACAACCCTGCTATTGCGCATTTTTTTTCTAGAGCAGTATTGCAAGCCCCTCTGGTGTCAAGTAGAGACATTGAGTTGTTTTTTTTTAAGCGGTATAGCCATTTTATTAGTTATTTTACTTCGCCGACGGTTCTGCAATACCGACGAAGGAGGATGCTGTGAAGTGCATTAGGATATGTTAGCATTAATCGCTGCCGGTGCTGCCAAAGTGATCAGTGCTATGCCTTCATCACTTTAACAGTCCAACAATAACCAACACAATAACACACCAATACAGATGAGAAAAATGCATGATGTTGTTGGCTTGCCTGGAACTAGTCTTGAACTCGTAAGGGTTTGTAATCAAACGCGCTATAATATAATTGCGATCACGCTCGTTGAATTAAAATGTTAACGCAAAAACCCAAAGTTGAAATTAGTATAGATGTTTGGGCGCTACGGTGACACATACAGATACACAACTATAAAACTCTTCTTATTAATAAACTCTTCTTATTAATAAAATATAAATGGACAGTAAATTTATTACTTGTGTCATACATTTGTACAAAATCATATATAGCTTACCTTAACCAGACTGAATATTCATCATCCGGTCGTAGTCCTAGTTTCAAAACTAATGAATAACAGGATCATAATATCCACTCTAGAGCGGGCTACGATTTGGAGTGGGTGGAGGCGTACTTGTGCCCCGTTACCAAGTTAAGGCTAAATGGTCAATGCAGCGTCCTACACTCTGAAATATATGTCATAAAGAGGGTAGCAAGCTGAATGAGTTTCTATAGGATATACAATGAGGATATCCAAATTCTTACTGAGAGCAAAGCTACGATTATGACTTTATCGGATGTTTATACAAAATCTTATACAAAATGAACGCTGGAGGTTTCTAAATGGTTTAGCGAATACTACAGAATGTTCCATGACAAGAAATGGCCCTGGAAATATTGTTGCCAGATCTGAAACCCAAATACACATTCGAGATACAGAAATGCTACATAGCATGCAGAATCTATTTGGCATCGCGCGCACTAGATGGTCTAACGAGGTCACCTGTTCATTATCAAGGTTAATATTGCCCAGATATGGTTGTAGTAGATCCACAATTTTAGAGAGGACACCTCATAAACAATTACGTACACTTGTGCAACTGTTCTATAGGTTTTGATCGTAGGAGACTGAATATAATATATTTATAAAAATTATAAAATATGGAAATTTGTAAAAGGCCCAAAGGGCACTGCTGGAAAATTTAAACAGCACCAAGCTAGTGCTTTTTCTTACACGGAATTTACACTGTGTCTTTTTGACTTGGCTTCAAAGGCAGCCTTTTTTAGTTTGAGAGAGAGAGAAGTGTTGAGAACCTAACGGGGTAAGAAAAAAGGCACGAATTGAAATTTTAGGGATTTTTGATATTTCTCTTTATCATTTTCGTACTCTCTGCACTAAGCATGTGTATAAACTTCTAAAATGGCATGGAGAAAAAGTGTATAATGTAAATGTGCGTGACTTTTCGTAGGGTTTTTAAAATAAATTTTTCAAAATAGGATGTCTAAAAAGGCGTAGTGTGAAAAGGCACTTAGTAAAGCACCACAGCTAAAAACTTGGCGTTTTAAGGCAAAACAAACTCCTAAAAATAGTGCCGAAAAGCACTAAGTTGCATTGCTGCTTCTCTGACGTTGCCCCGCTCTCTCTCTCTCTCTCTCTCTCTGTCTGATAAAAGGACAGCTATCACGGGAAGTCCGTTGCTGCAAGATTTAGCAGACTTATTGTACTGCGTTATTAGAATTATAAACTCGTATATTCGGTCGTTGGGAAGGCTTACCACTGAACCGGATGGGAAAGTATAGAAGTAACCTTTTCTCTCTACAAGGCTCCTATTCAGGTAGCAAAATGGGACCAACTAGGAACCAAGGGGCTGGTTTTGCGTTTATAAACTGGCAACATGTGCAGGCTAAACTAACCATTCTAAATGTTTCCACTGATTGATTTTTCTGTTATATAGTTTAAAGATTTGTAGCTAAATCTGCATGTAATATTCGTATAAGGCAATTCAAGTTAGTCTAATTGAACATTTCCTGTTTTTCTTAAATGGTTGTCATACTTACATAAAATGGGAAAGCGAATTAAAACATTGTATTTGAATTCTTATGTAGAAATCACTTTCAAAAAAGAAAAAGCATTTTGGAAAGTAAAATTTTATAGCGTTTTTATCACAAGGTTTTCCGTCTGACAATTTGAGATTTTTCCAAAAAATCTATAAAAAATATTTTTGACTGGATATAATTTTTGCGCAATATTTTCTTTAAGCTTTGAAAAAAATATTCATTGAAGCCAATAATATCCTCTAAAGCAAAATTGTTTGTCATATTTTAATTTTGTAGATTTCATATACTTCAAACATGCAAAAAGTCAATTTTTACATCACCATGGATACGCTAAGAATGATTTTTAAGATACATAATTTTTATCTGCTTATACCGAAATTCTGCATGCATATATTTTTAATTAAGCTTAAAATATTTTACAAATTATTCACAGCCTTCAAAAATTCGTGCACATAATTGAAAACATATGTCTTGTTGCAACAGAGTGACTTGCCATAAGGCACACAAGTTTAGCAATAGCTTTCAGTTCAGAAAAATTTTATTTGATAATGACAACAGATTTATTTATAACAAATTTCATTTCCATTCAAAGTTAACTGTCAGAAAAACTTGTATCTTTTATCAATTTCCCCACTGTGATTGTATGCTAAAAGTTTTAATCTATTTCCGCTTATGTAGAATACTAATATTTTATGCATACAACCAATTAGTTTCTCTTCTTGTTAAATTTTATTTTCGTTTTAACAACTCCACTCCTGAAATCCCTTCTATACCAGTAATATGTTTTAAAAACTGATATAAGTACATGTATATTCGTATTTATTAAGAAAATTTAATTTTTCATTTTCATTTTTGTACTCAGGTTATATAACCTGAATACAACAAGTCACATTGATTTTATGGTGAAGTATTTCTTCTTCATGTTTGATAAATTAATTTAAATTGTTTTAAGCTTTTTGTTGAAAAATAAAAAGTAGAATATAAAAGAAAATAAAGTACGATATTATTTTATATAAGAACAAATATGTTTATGCAATTTTTAATTTATTTTTTCTCTATTAAAGTCCAACATTAATAATTTATTAAGATTAAGAAGTGTGTATAAACTATGCATAAAAGTATTCAACACTAAATAGGACTTTAAAAGTATATTATTGTTCTTTATGCCCCTATTGCCGTTCTCAACTCAACTCAGTTTGGTCGTCTGAGATTCGAACCAACTTTCACGTTACGATATTTTTTTAGTTTCTTGAAGTACAACAGTTTTCGTTGAAGTTATTATGGTGTTGAAAGCATAATATTCATATCAAGTTTGACAGAAAAGCAGACAAATTCGTGTTAAATTTTAAGGAAATAAAATACTCCCAGAGAACCAAACTGAGTTAAGTCTAGAACGACAATAGGGGGGTTAATTATATATAACTTTTAATATTGAATTTGTTTGAATTGCGTTAATTAAACATTTTTATATAGTACTTTATTTATTTATTATAACTTACAAATACAATTACAAATTATATTATAGCTTCCCCTTTTGCCGAATTCGGTCAGAAAAATTCATACCCAAATTCGGTGTGAATATGGAAAGGAAATTCAAGTAAATCGTTGAGATGAAAGCTAGTCTCATTGTGTCAAGACTCTCCTGAAATGCCTGACAGAATAGAAAATAACTTTTCGGATGAAATTCTGCAGGAGTTTTACTCAAACCTGTTCCGTTTCTACGTAGCGGTTATACCAGCTTTAAATAAATAAGTCTGAAAAAAACCGAATATAAAACAGGTCCTAGTTTTGTATGTGCATGGAACTGCCCACTTTTCTATCCATATTATTGTATTGTCATGGAAGCTGCAACGTTTCGTACAGTAGTTCTTAAGTAATGATATAATTAATAACACTATATAACAAAATCAATTTTTTCAAAATGAAAAGGTGATGATAATTAATTCTGAAAGAGGACATCAACACAAAATTTACTTGCATCGGAGTTTTGAAAATTTACATCTGGGATTAATTACTGTTCTGTGTGTTGCAAATCTTATTCGCACAAAAACATAACTGTGAAAATAAGAAAAAGTTGCTATCTAAGAAATTCAGGCGGTAAAAGTACTGAGACTAAAATAAGGACTAGGTTCTTTTCAGGTAAAATATCATTTCGGTAATTCCATGTCAAACCGATCAACAGCTAGACACTCTTTCGATTTTCATGAAATTCGCTCAGATGCTTTGTTTCATCCTATAACGAACTTATGCCAAAAGAAAACAATTACATATTTTTTTCAAAAGCTATGACATATTTAAAATATCATAACTCTGCCAAATTTGCCGAATGTATTGAGATTAGTTTTTAAATATCTCAAAAACTATTTTATATAAAAGGATGATTTGTCTGTTATTTTAAAGGCTACAAAAAATATATAGAAAAACATTCTTTTTTTGTATATTACTTATCTGCAAAGTTTTGAATTTTTCAACACTGAACAAATCAAGAAACTACATATATTTTTTTCTGCTGATTTGTATTATATAATACTTCTAATAGTTCTTTAAGGATCCTTAAATATTTTTTGTGATCCTTAAAATATGAAAAAAGTTTACTTTTTTAACACTAAATTTCCAACATAAAATTTCACCAAATAAAAAGAGCACAACCTATAAATGCTTTTTTGCCTTCCAAAACTTTAAATTAAATTAAGGCCCTAATTGTGTAAATCACATCACCGAAGTGAAGTTTGTGTTAAAGCAACAATAAGTTTTAAAAAATTTTAAAAATTTGTTTTTGTTTTTCATTCAAGCTCTTCACCAAACAAACGTATAGAAATTAAAGCGTTGCTTTACCTATCAAATATTTTTAAATTTGTATGAAAAATAAAATAAATTGATGAAATATTTGAAATTTTGTTTTTGTTCTGTATACAAATTTCACTTTGGTGACGTGATTTACACAATTAGGGCCTAGATTTAGGCCCTAATTATGTAAATCACGTCACCTAAGTGAAATTTACATAGAGAACAAAAACTACATATCAAATATTTTATAAATTTGTTTTATTTTTCATACAAAATTTAAAATTTTTGAAATGTAAAGCAACGACTGAATTTCTATGCGTTTGTTTGGTGAAGAATTTGTATGGAGAACAAAAACAAATTTTTAAAATTTTTTCAAAATTGATTTTGCTTTAATATAAATTTCACTTCGGTGATGTGATTTGCACAATTAGGGCCTTAATACTTATTGCTCAAAATTACAAAATTAAATTTTTTTCAATACTTTTTTTGTGAAAGACTGCGAAGGAAACAAAAATCATATCTAAAACAACAAAACACCTCCTTAAAAATTTCAGGAACTTTTAAGCACATTTAAAGGTAATGCATAAGAAAATGTCAGCCGTAAAATATATAGGTTGTTGGTTTAGTCAGTTTTGAAAATTTCACAACTTTGCAGACGTAAGTTTTCAAAAAAAAAAATAAAAATGCTTAATATATATTTTGTAAGTCCCAAATATTCTCTTTAAAATTACATACAAATCACCCTTTTATATAAAATACTTTTCGAGATTGAAAAAATAAACTCAACACAATCAATAAATTTGGCGAAAGGGGTTTTGTGCAACTGTTAGTCGATTTGACATGGAATTACCCATTTCATTTCTACGCAATCTGCTACCTTGGTCATATTTCTACCATAATTCCTTCCCATATTGGAAAGGTAAAATATATATTTGTTATTACTTTCTCAACAAAGCTGACATGTATTCCGAATTTAAGTTTGTTAGCTGTAGTGAAAGTACGCCGTACAAATAAGGGGCATCCTAGTCCACCATAGATGAAAAATGTCCGTTTTCATATTTATTACTTCGTCACCAAGACCTTACCTGTATATCAAACTTTCAGCTTACTAGCTATAGTGAAAATGCTCCGCTTCCTTGTCCCAGTAGATGAAAAATGCACTTTTAAAATTTTTCTGATTATTTTCTTACCAAGAACTACTTGTGTACTAAATTCGAGTTTTCTAGCTATAGTGGGAGGGCGCCATACAAAAAAAAAAAACAGCATCCTTAAATGGCGGAGTTTTGAGGGAATATACATAAAAAATACATGACGAATTCATAATTTTCCTCCTTTTTCGAAGTCGGTTAAAAATATGTTTTCAAATCTTTACAATTATATACATACATAGATATTTAAAAATTATTTAAAAATAAAATGTAATTTAGAATTTTGAAAACATATTCATTTCATATAAAAAAAGTTTACAAAAATGTCAGCCCAAAAAAGTAATTTATATACTGATAACAAAAACCATAACCAAATAACTTTTTGCCTTTAATATGATCAAAGCCAACAAACTTACATAAGAATACAAACAATGCGTTTATCATGTACCCAACATGTGCACTAACAGAAATTGTTAGTGGCAAGTGCATTATTAAAGCACTTACAGCATCTAAAAAAAAATTGTAGCTTTGAACAAACATAGCAGAAGACAACACATAATATTTGTTTTTGTTGTCATTTATTATAAAATATTATACATGTGTGCGAGGGAAGTAACAGAAGTTGCGATTGTTTTCAGATAGATTTTAATGAAGAAAAGTTTGACACCAATATGTGATAAAATAAATATTTTTATTTAAAAGGTCAGTAAAAAAGGCGAAGCAGAATCTAATTTACAGAAAGCAACTTTATTTTAGCAAAAAGCTACAAGAGAAATGTTGAAGAAAATTTGCAAAAACTTATTCACTTACTTATTCAACTTATTATTGGACCCAAGTGGGATAACCTGATAACCTATTCAGCGGTCGCTTACAAAAAGTACACCTCAATGGGCACAGTTGTTCATATTGGAAAAAGCTACAAGAGAAATGTTGAAGAAAATTTGCAAAAACTTATTCACTTACTTATTCAACTTATTATTGGACCCAAGTGGGATAACCTGATAACCTATTCAGCGGTCGCTTACAAGAAGTATACCTCAATGGGCACAGTTGTTCATATTGGAAAAAAATGGTAATAAATCTGTATCTTTGAAACTCGTGATCCAATGACAAAACGAAGTATGTAGAATCATAGAGGAGGACCTAGGCTTTAAGACTATTAAGATTTAGACCACCGCACACTGGGAAATTGGTCAATCTAGTGGCGGAAAAAATGATATTTTCCAAACGAATAGTCTGATCCACAAAAAATGTATGAATGAATTATAGGAAACAAGGTAGGCGACAAGGTGTGGTAAAAGTTAGCTAGCTATTTTTAACATAGTGGGCGCTATATGTTGTTATATAAAACCAATTTTACCGCTACAACTCTTTAAGCGTCGGAAAGCTTATAACTTTCAAACAAATAGTCTGATCCACAAAAAACGTATGCCTGGAAAGGCTGTAGGCTATAAGGTCTGTTAATAACAGCTATTTTTAGCACACTGGGCGCTAGATGCTGTTAGATAAGACCAATTTTATCAATAAAATTCTTACGTCTTCGGAAAACTCATATCTTCCAAACTAATAGTTTGATCTACAGAAATGTATAGATAAGTTATAGGCAAAGATGTAGGCTAAATTTTTTAAAACTTGACAAATATTTTTAACACGGTGGGCGCTATATAAAATTCGGACACCTTGTAACTTCCAAACTATTAGTCTTATGGACAAAAATTTATGGATGAATTATAGGCAGGATGTAGACTTTAAGGTCCGTACAAAATTAGTCACATGTTTTAACATATTGATCGATATGTGTTGTTGTATAAGACCAATTTTACCAATATAATTCTTCAGCTTTCAAAAACCCACATCTTCCCAACTAATAGTTTAATCCACAAATATGTGTAGATAGGTTGTAGCCAAGGATATAGGCTGTAAATTCGGTAGAAATTAGACACTGTGGACGCTATATTTTGTTATGTAAGACCAATTTTACCGATAAAACTCTTTAGTCATCGGAAACCTTTTGTCTTCCAAACTAATAGTCTGATCCACAAAAAACGTATGCCTGGAAAGGCTGTAGGCTATAAAGTTTTTAAATAAATTAACACAGTGGGCGCTATACTACCAATTTTAAAAATTCAAAATGCTCTAAAAAATAAAATTCAAAGTGCCTTCAAATTTCATTATGCATTAAAAATTTTTCTTAAAATTGAAAACGGCTACTTCATTGGTATTTTAATATAATAACAAGTTTTTTCGGAATCAAATTACAACAAAATCATATAGAAGTACAAACAAGTAGGAAAATTTTAAAGAGGTTAGAGATTAGAAAAACTGATGCAAAAGTCCCATACGCAAGTCTCCGCAGCTATTTTTTGGACCAAATTTTCAGGGACTCTCGTGTATACTTTATATGTATCTCAACAAAGATTTAGAAAATAAAAAATAAAAAAATTTTCTGTATTTACGCTTGTAAACCTTAACCGAAATAGCAAATATATAAAGTAAAACACTTTAAAATAGCTAATATAACACTTTGTCCGAAAACGTCCATCATAACGGATTCAATACGCCAACAAATTTGATATAAAAATCAATAAAGAATTACAACCTAATTGTTTCTCAATTTTTAAAAGGCCATATTTTCTGAAGCAGGTGATCAATAAGTTTGATTTTTAAATAAACTGATTTGTCTGCTTTGAAACTGTGCTTAGATTTTTTTCAAGTTCAATATTTTTTTCATTGGTTGTTTCTCCCTCTGTACACCCTATAGAAACATACGGTTTTATTTCTCTGCATGAAAATAGGGCTAAACTTAATGTTTCAACCTTTACTTCTTTAGTATTTATTAAAAAGCATAGCAATCCTCTTATGTTTAAAAAATATTAGCGATTAATGCAACGGGCCTTGTTTTTTCCAAAGTTTATTTAAAAAAAACGTGAAGAAAATGCGAATTTACAATTTCTTAGGGCAAAATTGTATACATATGAGTAATATGAGTAAAATTTGTTATATGGTTTCGTAGAAGCAGAAATCGCCACCTACCCTCCAAAATTTGGTTGATAGTTTTTTAGAGACAGAAATTGGCCCTTACCCCTCCTCGTGGTCCTATTTTCGAATAAAAGTATAGACCGTATGTATCTTTCTAACTTAAATCTCTTAATGTTTTAATTTTCACTAAAATTGGTTTGATGGTATCAGAGAGGCAGAAATCACCCCATACTAACACCTACCCCCCGTCCCCGTGGCCCTATTTTTGAAAACAAAAGATGTGGCCTGAAACCTTCTAGCCTTAGATCTATCCGTCAACCAAATTTTATCGAAATCCATTGAGCGGTTATCGTTTCATAGTGGATCAAACATCCAAACATGCAAATATCTAAACAGGTAAACATACAAACTTTCACGTTTATAATATTAGAAGGATAAACTTTAAAACAAGTTTAAGATCGTTAAAATAAATAATATTTGTAAAATTAATGACACCAAGAAAGTTTTTCATTCCTGAGGTAGTCAACGTTGACACCCTGTAGCTTAGCGTGTGTCTCAATCGTGTGGTCCAAATTTTAGCATACTTAAAGCTCAGGGCCCCAAATTCTCAAAACTACACTAAGTAAGTTGCAAATCTACAAATAAAATACATACCAAATAACAACACTTAAAAAATTTATTGTTGTTTTCTGTGTATTTGTCTTATAGATTTGTGACTTGTAGCCTTAAGAAATGGGACACAGGTCCTACTCTATGATTTTTACATATATTATTTTGTAATCGGATCGCAAGTTTCAAAAATACACAATTATTACCATATATTCTAATTGGAACCTCTGTGCTGGGTCTGCCTTACTACGAAGAATTGTGTTCTAGATTAAAGACATCAATATGCAATTCAACTTTAATCTGGTTCAAAAATGTTATCGCAATAAGCAAACGCTTTATAGATTATCATCGGAAAAACTCTTGAATAATGAAATTAAAATAAAAGGGCTGCGTAAAAGAAGATCTTTGTCTATCAAGATCGTATTTCCAGTATTTTTAAGTCCGCCTACGTATGTGTTTATATCGTAAATGCATGAACAATGATACAAAGATAAGTGTAAAAACAACAACTAAATTATTACACATGCAGTTTAAAAAAATAGAGAGCCAGCAAAAGACTACGAGACGAAGGGGACTTAAAAATGTGACTATTATGTAGACAAAGTTAATAACAAAAAAAAATGTGTAATAGAGAAGCCAACCAAAACAAAACAAAAAATATACATAGCAAAATGGGTAATATCATTTAATCTTTGTACACAAACACCATACACATTCGGATAGTAGATCGAAATGGGTCTTTAGAGAATCTTTATGTATGACACCTAAGTTACAAAAGAGATGTATAGTTGTTGTCCTTTTTTTAGAATTTATTTACAAAACAAAAAGAATTTAAATAGTCAGCCAACATATAGCATACATGAAAGTTTCTTAAAAGTAAATTCTACTTTTTATATTGACAAACAATACCACTATGCAACAAGAAAAATGCCAAGAAGCACCACTATATATTTTTGATGTGTTATGGTTCCCTAGCTTCAAAAGCTGCCAAAATTTTAAATTCTATAGATAATTTTTTAGATTAATTTTATAGATTAATTTTTTTTCTAAAATTTTGGGATTTTTTGATTTTTATCATTACTTGGAAAAGGATTGTATAATTATATTATAAAGACCATTAAAAACTTAAAATAAAATTACCTTTAAGCCGTTTTAGAAATATATTTTTTTATAAAGAGAAGTATACAATCAGGCAACTAATGCCTACCAGTTAATTAATTAATGTGTTACCTTTTTTGGAAAGGTATAGTGTAGAGAAAACAGGTGGTGAAATGGGAGAGAGACAGAAAGCTTAATTAATTTATTACTCTGCTATTGCGGGTTTTTTTGTTTTGTAGAGCAGTGTTGCAAACCCCTCTAGTGTCAAGTAGAGGCATTGAGTTGTTTAAGCTGTTGTAGCAATTTTATTAGTTCTTTTATTTCGCCGACAGTTCTGCTACAATAGCGACGAAGGATGGTGCTGTAATGTAAAGTGCATTATGATATGTTAGTATTAATCGCTGTCGGTACTGCCAAAGTGATCAGTGCTATGCCTTCACCACTTTAACTTACCAACAACAACCAACACAATAACATACCAATGCGCATGAGAAAAATGCATGATGTTGTTGGCTTGCCTGAAACTAGTCTTGAACTCAAGACCTCAGGGTCTTTGGAGTTATTCAGACCGCAATGGTAAAAATTATATATTTTTATGGGTAATTGGAAAAAAATTGTTATTTTAAATTTAATAAAAAATCGAAAACTTCAAAATGTTACCATTTTTATTCTTTGATTATAAAGACACGCTTACAAGAAATAAAATAAGCTTTACTTCATGAAAATAAATGGATAAATATGGATGTTATTCACAATAAAGTGAAATTGCCTGATTTGCAAAAAATAGAGTTTTGAAGAGGTTGCTCCACCGATATTATTATAACTTGAGAAAGGATTGTCTAATTTTATTTCAAAAGCCACTTAAAAGCTTAAACAATAATACCTTTAAGCTGCTTGAATAAAATTTTTTAGCTCAATAGTTTTGGAATTTATATTTTTAACCGCCTTCAAAAAAGAAGGAGGTTATCAATTCGTGTGTCATTTGTCAACCGATCTTCAAAATTCTTTTTTTGCTTGAAAGGGTTTGCCTGCAGTTTGGTCACATAATTTTTTCGAAAGTCGCAGGCGGAAATTAGTTCCCCCCATGTAAATCTCTGTCATTTGTGAACCGATTTTCAAAATTCCTTTTTTGTTTGAAAGGGTTTGCCCGTAGGATTTTAACATAATTCTTTTTCGAAAATCGGAAGGGGGAAATTTTGCTCACCCCATGCATAACTCTGTCATTTGTCAACCGATTTTCAAAATTCATTTTTTGTTTGAAAGAGTTTGCCTGCAGGTTGATTCCAAAATTTTTTTTTCGAAAATCGGACACCTCATGCATAACTCGTGTCATGTGTCCCCGACTTTAAACATTTTTTTGTTTGTTTGAAAACGTTTGCCTTGATGTTAGCCCCGTAATTTTTTTACGAACATCGGAGGGGGAAATTTGTCCCCCAAAGGGGTTTGCTTACAATTTGGCCACATAATTTTTTCAAAAAACGCTGGATGTATTTCCTTAGACCCCTCCCCCTAAAACCCCCTTTTCGCAAGCCTCTGTCATTTCTGAACCGATTTTTAAAATTTATTTTGTATTTGAAAGTGTTTGCCTGAAGTATGGTCCCGTAAACGTTGCTAGAAAATTTTTAAGGCAGATGTAAGCTTTCAAAACGCTGATATACGTGTTTACTGTTTTATTGGCCTCTATCATAATTAGTCGTTAGAGCCTTGTTATTTAAAAAAATCATTTTGTTGTACAGTGTAAATACTCACATTTTTTACAAATACTATGTGACTTCAATTTTGTATGAATAAAATCAATATTTATCCATCGATTTTCATAAAATAAAGCTTGTTTTATTTTTAGTATAAGTGGTTTTATGATCAAAGAATAAAATGGTAACATTATGCGATTTTCAATTTAAATTTCTCATAAAAAAATATATATTAATAATTTCGGTCTGAATAATTCCTCAACCATACTCAATGGTTTATAAAAATAATAATGTTAAACGGCTTAAAGGAAATTTAATTTCAAGTTTTTTAGTTATTTTTGTAGGATCCCTTTCCAAATTTAAAAAAAAATTTAAAAATTATCTATAGAATTTAAAATTTTGACAGATTCTGTAGTTAAGGGATCATAGCACATCAATAAAAATATAGTAGTACTCTTTAGCATTTTTCTTGTTGCATAGTGTAATCAGAGTACGAAATGTTTGGAAAATTTTAATGTAAAGGAAAGATTTACAATACTGAAGTATCCACTTTTATGAAATGGCTAATCAGATAATTCGAAGTACAGAGCTTTTCGTCAACCCATGCACCTTTAGTTCACATCCATGATTTGGGTAAAATATTTAAGAACCCTACCACTCTGCCTACGTAGTAATCAAGCAGACAACTAATAACACGTTACAATAGCATCCTTTTCAAAAGCAGCATATATAAGTACAATATTTCCGTCTTCCAATTCTCGCTACCGATGTTGTACTTGCGTGTAGTAATTTTTAAGCAAAAAAACAGCAACAGCATAAAATAAAAACTAGAACAAAAAAGGAGTCGACCAGTAGTAAATGGAAAAAATATATAGCAAAATTAGAGCAGTACACGTTAGGTTGGGTGTGGTTTGGATTCTGTTTCGTTTTTTTTAACCAAAGAATGAAAATAGTTTATATACACAATGTTTTTTCTTTTCTATAAAATATGAAAATGGAAAAAGGAAACTAAAACACTTTTTGTTAGAAAGACTATTTATTGCAACTTTACTACACAACATATAAACTCAAAAAAAATTTTAGGCGAATCATAACAATAAAGAATTAAATTTAGCAAATTCATAACACTCATAAAATGGCCTCAACGATAAATAAGGCGATGATGAAGTGCAGAAGGAAAATAGTGGTGCCTATTATGAACAATATTCTATCTTCGACTTTGATTGGCATTGTCAGTGTTCACAATAATATATTTCCATCAGCTTTTACTGAAACTAAATACAATTTGCTTGCAAAATAAAAGAAAAATAAACTAATAAATAATATTATTACATACATAAAAGATTTATGAGACCAAATCAATTTGTGAAAATTGTACATTTTCTTCCATCAGTGAAACAAGCATTTCTAGTTGTTGTTAGGCACTCACGACATTATATCTCTACAAAATTTACAAAATTAGTTTAAAATTACTGCTTCGTCACCCAAAAGCAAAAACCGGTTGCAAACTATTTAAATTTACAACAATTTCTCACATTCGAAATTTTCGATAGTGCTACCAGCTCTTAATACAAAATTGACATTCGATACTCGTTGTTCGATAGCCAGCGAGGATCGAACATCGAATACTACTCATATTCAGGGACATTATTTTCTCTTGCAGCCAATTTTAACAAATTTATTCAGACTAGCGCACAGTGGTCCAAGACGCCAATCTAGCTGGAAAAAAGTCAATATTTTTATGTTTCAAAGTTCACATAATTTGTTTGGTAATTGTTAGATAACTATCCACTGTGCATAACTGTATATCAGGTTTTTTTTAGTTTTTGCTTATTTGCTTTGTTATGATGTTTTGAAAATGAACAATTGCATTGTCACTGTTGTTATAGCAGCTCAGTCGATTGACAGCATCACATTTGAACTGATCGTAACATCAAAGAAGAGCAAATTTTGTCTTTATTTTTTTACACTGCATTATGTCAGGTATGTTTAAGCTATATTATAAATAAATGTCGAATTTGAATGCCCTGTGTGCATAATAATAGATAAGAGGAAATATGTGTTTTGTGTGGTAAAAATTTAGCATTTTTTTGGTTTTTAGAGTAACTTTTAAATAGGATTCCCGTGGATTCCCGTGAAATGAGTTGTGCCCTGTTGATATGTGTAATGTCCACTTTAGATGGTAAAAAAAATTAGCTGCAATTATTTACCGGTAAACTTTTTATATACATATATAGATAACATACCCATAACACGGAGAGAACTATATAATGTGTGGATTGCCGAAATGGAAAGCAAAGAAAGGGTAGAAGTTGTCATTAGCTATTTTCTTGCTAAAAGTGGGATACAGAAAACTAAAACAGAAGATTATTTAAAGTTAAGTTAGCTGTACGGAGATTAACGTATTCAATTAACGAAAGATGGATAAAAGCAAAAAGATCTAAGAAATATTTTGAAGACTCCAACAAAACTGGGTTGAATGGAGTATTTAATCTTCCTTCTGAAAACGTGATTAAAATTCCAGAGGATTTAGGGATCCAACCGTCAACGTCAAATTTTGGTAGACCTCGATCAGATTTTTCATGTAAATCTGAAAAAGGGAAGCGCTTGGAAGTGTCGACCTTAGTTAGTGGATGTTCACCTGAGAAACTAGTTTTCGCTACTGGCATTAGTCTTTATAAATCTGGCAAGAGGGATGCTGCCGCGATTCTAAAGAGCATAAATGAATCTCCAACGAGAGCAACTAAAATTAAAAAAGCTGTTAATGCACAATCTAAGGAACCAGTGCCATATACAGATGAAGAAGCATTACGTCTGTTTATCGATGGCAAATATACAAAAGCATGTTATAATGCGATGCGTACTGGTGCTAAGATCCGTAACGCGGATATATACCCATCGTATCATAGAATTTTGAAAGCTAAAGAAAAGTGCTACCCAAGTAATGGAATAAAGGTATCCGATGTAATAGCAGAAGTGCCTCTGCAGGACTTAGTTGATCACACTTCATGTAGAATTTTACAGTTACAAAAAAAGGTAATAGAGGAATTCAATTATACGGAATTGACTTTGATTTATAAATGGGGATGTGATGGTAGCAGTGGCCATTCAACCTATAAGCAAAACTTTAGTTCAAACGAATTCCGTAAAACAGATGAATATTTGTTTGCAATTTGCTTGGTACCTTTGCAGCTAAAGTACGATAACCATATTATATGGGAAAACCCACGTCCATCATCTACACGTTTTTGCAGGCCGATTAAACTGATTTTTGAAAAGGAAACAAAATCTTTGATTCAAGATGAAACTAATTACATACAAAATCAAATTAATGCAATAGTGTCAACAGTTTCTAACATTGAAGATAAAACAGTTATTGTTAAACATGTGTTTTATTTAACAATGATTGATGGCAAGGTTTTCTCAATTCTTAGCGATTCCTCTACTCAAAGATGTGGTATTTGTGGAGCAACGCCAACCGTTATGAATAAATTGCAGGAAATTAAAGCCTTGAATGTAAGGGCCAATCTTTACGAATATGGGTTATCGACATTGCATGCGTGGATAAGGTGCCTGGAATGTGTATTGCATATATCTTACAAAATTGAAATTAAAAAATGGCAAGCTCGTAGTGAGTCCGATAAAGCTTTACAAAAGAAAAGAAAAGATGAAATAATTAGCGCTCTGAAATCAGAAATGAGTTTGCTTATTGATATTCCTAAGCCGGGAGAAGGAAGCACAAATGACGGTAATACCGCTAGAAAATTTTTTCAACAACCTTCCTTAGCTTCTCAAATAACAGGAGTGAATGAAAGTTTAATAAAAAGACTAGGAATAATTTTGAGAACTATGTCATCTGGTTATGCAATTAATGTGGAAGCATTCCGAAAATATGCGATGGATACTGCGGAACTATACGTAGAACTGTATGAATGGTACTATATGCCATCGAGTGTCCACAAAATTTTGATTCACGGCGCAGACATAATTCAAAATGCGGCACTACCGATAGGAATGATGTCAGAGGAAGCACTAGAGTCTCGAAACAAAGATTTTAGATTTATTCGCGAACATCACACTAGAAAAATGTCATGAGAGAAAACAATGGAAGATCTTTTCAATTATTTGCTTCTGTCATCAGATCCATTAATTTCATCTTTTTCAACAAAGCCATTTCTTAGCTCTCGAAATGAAGAACTATTAGGTGATGAAGACATTTCGTTACTTTTTGATCCTTTCATACAGGAAGATGTAGAATAATTTAAATAAATGATTATTATTTTAAGTATATATTAATATTCTTATGTTGTTTTGTATATTAGTGCAATATATCCATTCGAACCTAGTGGAGTACCCAAGGGAGCATATTGGTGGTGGGGTCTCCTTTGTTATGTGTTAAATTTGAATGAAACTTTTTACTGAAAATTTCGTAATTATTACAAAGAATTTGTTATTTTAAAAATTTTCATATATATCTTCAATCTTAAAAAGAGGTGCCCGAAACCATCTTTCGAGTAGTCCTTCAAAATATTGCGGAAATGGGTATTCGGCACCTCTAAATTAATACATTAATATTTAGTACATTTTCATATTCTTAAAAATGTCATAAAAATTGCCACGCCTATTTCACCTACAACGCCCATTTTTGGTACAAATAATGCTTTTAATAACAAATACATAATTCCAAAATTTCATACTTATAGCTGCTTCTGAAGAGAAGTTATGACTTTTTTCCAGCTAGATTGGCGTCTTGGACCACTGTGTAGCGTAGGCGAGGACACTCATATTTATGGCGGCTGCTATTTTTACTAGTGGGAATAACTTTATAGGGGTCAAAATAGATTTGTATGATTAAACTTAACGCTTAGTCAACGTTCAGACGATGCAAGTCCTATTGACCAGCTTCTTATTTTGGTAGCGAAAGAGACAAGAGGAAAGAAACGGGTACACAACCCTATGTACTTATGAAATTCGTTTTGCTGTCTTATTCGTAATATTAGAAACGCCCACATTCAGTAACATTGTGTATACATTTATGCAAAAGAAAGAAACAATTAAGCGGCCAGACTTGGATCGTCTGAACGCCAACGAAAGTTCAAAGAAGAAAAAGTAAGAAGCTGATCAATAAGACTAGCATCGTATGAACGTTGACTTATTTTTGACGGAGCTCAAAAAACGACACGTTTATCAATTTCTCTATATTTATTTGTAGTCTTGCTTACACACAACTCCGCCATTTGTAGACCAATTGGGAATATTTAAAAGTTTTACTGCCATATGAGTTATTCTACCAATTTTATTGTAAATAAGGATTTATTTGTTCAGGGTTAACCAATGTATATATGCATTTCATTGGTGGTTTACCAAATCGTCAGTAGGCTTCAACCACACTTTTAAAAGTTCCAAACCTCTTATTTTATCCACAGACTTTCAAAAAACTATTTGAGAACTTACAAATAATTTCAATTTGCAAATCATAAGAGAATACTCGTAAATGAAGCGTAGTAGGCTTATACCACGTTCAGACTTACAGTGTTAATCATCTCAATCGTCATTAAGTGCGCATAATCACTTCAATTTATATGATTACAATTAAATCATTTCGTTAAACACGTATGGTGTAGCAACGACCAAAAAAATATTGACAACAAAGCGCCATTTGTGAATAATAATATTAAAAATTAAAAATATTTTAACAAAATGGAAAAGAAAATATTCCTTTCCATTTTGAATAATTTAAAAAATTATAAATTTATTTATTTTATTTTTAATTACAATAATTTGCTGTGGAAATGTCAATTTAATCATCTGAAGTGTTCGCGGACCAGCCACTTTTACATGGGGATAGCCTAGGGTGGGGTTAACTGATACTTTGTATCCACCTTGCAACCTGTCTCTGAACTGTCTTATGGAGTCCTAATCGGTGTAGAATAATATAGATTATATATAAATATTATTCCCAAATTTAGCTGTAATTATCGATTAATCTATTTTTTTATTGTTACAAATCCAACTAGAAATTGTATTTTATTTTTAAGCAGTGTCTTTGATAGGATTCGAACCGACAACCTCTGGCATGACAGGCTAGTACACTACCCACTCGACCACAGGGGCACTTATATTTTAATGTTATAAATAGCAGTTAAGCTGGAGTTAATATCTGAATATAGTTACGGAACAGGTTTCTGAGTGGCATGGCAGTCTCGTTGAAGGGAGACAATTAATATTATATAGATACTATGTGGTAGACCTTAGATCCAGTGCCGTTTACTACAATAATAGCCGGAGTACCAACTAAATTGACTGAAAATGGTTAATATTTGACCATTTACACAATATGTCTTTTTTCACCATTCACTGTTCCTTATTTTTGGTAGCAGTCTCATTTTCTCAAGTCATAGGACGAGTACTTTTGGATCATTTGTCACCAAATTTTCCGCAGGGTGGTACTAGAAACGTATAGAAATCCAAACAAATAATTTATATTCGACACGAATATGTGTAGAAAAATGAAATAGATACATGTCGAATATAAATTATTTGTTGGGTTTGTATAAATTTCTAAGCCTACTACGCTTATTTTATCCTTTTGTGATTTTCAAATTGAAATTATTTGTAAATTCTCAAATAGTTTTTGAAAGTCACTTCATAAAGTAAGAGGTTTGGAACTTTTCAAAAGTGTGGTTGAAGTATACTGACGATTTTTTAAACCACCAATGAAATTCATATAGATATTGGTTAGCCCTCAACTAATAAATCCTCATTTATTTGCAATTTTCATGATCTTTTAGGACACGATGCATAAATACGGACTAGTGAGTCCCGCAAATCAAAATCAATTTCAATTCATCTGTTTCGTGTTAGGGTTGGCAACACAATTGAAATAAAATGATGGATTTTTTAGTCGATGATAACGTTATGTAGGTAAGCCTGTCGCACGATATTGAATAAACGAGCATGTCGGAATTGTATGCGAAAGACAACTAATTTATTTAATCAATATAAGAATATTTAAATTATTAAATAAATTTATTTGTTAGTGGGACGCAAATAAGATCTTTTCGGTTAAAATTACAGGGAACGATAACGTTCGCTATCGTACGACAGACTGTTAGTTTAAATTTTGTTTAGTGCAGTGGAAAAATTTTTTTTGAATGTTTAAACATACATTTATATGATTTTGAACAGAAATTATAAAAAGTACATAGATAAAAACTAACTTAACCAATAGCAAAAAGCTAGCTAGTTGGTCATTCGAGAAAGACACAAAGAGAGTTAACATATACATATATTATTTTTCTTTTTTAACCATATTCCACAGTGCGTGTTAACTGCTGGTCTACATTTTATTTTGTATGTTTATCTCAAATTGTAAACTATGTCACTGAGTAATTAGAAAATATGTGCTAGAGATTGCAACTTTTGCGTTTCTTTTCTTTTACAGTTAACAAAAACAAATTTGTGTTAAAAACAACAACATGAATATTACACTATGATACAAAAGATGAGAAAAAAATTATTCGGGGGTTCTCATGCACCAATTCTGTTTTGTTTTTGAGCACATAAAACAATAAAATACCTTCAGTTTTCTAGGTCACCTCGTAAAGTGATTTTATAACGCTAAATTTACTGAAAAACGGTTTTCTTCGAATTTGAAATTTAGACAGTCATATTTTAATTGTTTCAAAACGGATTGCTATGAATGTTTCTATATTTGAAAGATGTGATTCTAATCTTTCAAAGAAGGCATAACTTTTGAAAATCTGTTGGTAAATAGTTAAGTTATGACCCAGTAAAAAAATTGCTTCCAATGAAGCAGGTTTCTACCATTATGAAATAAAAGTAGCGCTGACCAACCTGCTGATATCGCTGCTGATTTTTGTATCGCGAGTTCCCGGATTGGAGTACTACATTTTTGCTCATAAAGGCGCTTTCGAAGCGCTGAAAATCATCTACATTTTCAGCACTAGAACTGAAAATATATGAAAAAAATGGTTCGATGTGGATTGGCGTCGTTAAAACCATTTTGAATTTTTCCTAATTCGTTACTTAATTTATTTTTATTAGTTTCATATTTTTACTCAATGTTTGTTATTTTAACTTCAACTAGTATCGAACTAAGAACCAACGTACCAATCACTCGACCAGAAACACTATTGAAAAACGGTACCAAGAAACTCAAATAAGTAAGTTTATTCATTCATTCTCGCTTAAAAACCTGATTTGGATCAGCTCTATAAAATCAGCTTTTTTGTATAGCTTGTGTACGAAGCTTTTGTAGAAGTAAAAAGCAAATAGTTTTCTCGCTTCAAAACCTGCATTGTTGTGACGCTATGAAATCAGCTTCTGAACAAGCTCATATTTTAAAGCGAATTATGAAGCGCTTTATTTCTTTAGTGCTTCAAAAAACATGGGGATAGTTTAAGTGTAAAAAAACACATTTTCAACAAAATTTTATTTTCTCTGGCTCCTTACCTTATTTGAAAGTTAAGAACCATATGTTTCAAATATGAAAAAGTTTATAGAAATCTGTTTTGAAATAAAGAAGTTACGATTGTTTAAAATTCAAACTCTAAGAAAACCATTTTTCACTCAAATTATCATTGTAAAACCACTTTACGAAGTGATGTAGAGAAACTAAATCTATTTTCGTTCTCTATGGGCTTCAATGAAACATAATTTATACATGAGAAACCTTGAATAATTTTAGTGTATCACAGTGTTATTTATATAAATTTGTTCGTTTATGCTGTGTTTAAACATAAAACATTAAAACTAAGAAGAGATTTGTGTTATAGTTACCAAAAAAAAAAAAATTATACGCCTCATTTTGTTAATCTTAAAATAAATAATAAATATTATTTATTTGTGTATATTTAAACAAGTAGATAGAGTGTAACAAATTATAAGTAAAATAAAATTTTAACTATTAATGGTGACAAATGCATATGAGGTTTAGTACCTCCTGTATTTATTAAATCAAAAATTAACTTAAAAACTATGAGATAAAATTAAACAATAATATTGTTATAAACAGCTAAAAAAAAATTTATATTCACTAAGATATTTATAATGTTGTATAAAAACGTTTATAAGTGTGTATAAGAAACTAGGTTTACCGGATAAACATATAATTTAACCAGTCATTTCAAAAAGCGTTTAAGTTTTAGAATTCAAATTGTCATTATTAAGTACCAAAAGTAGCTTTTGTAGCTATCAAAAATCGAGAACTGCATGAAGTAGGTATATAACTAGTGTTATAACATACAACAATATTATATTTAGAGCAGATGTATTTTCACAATAGTATGATTTGACACTAGGGTTTTTTATTCCCGGACTTTTTTGTTTCCCGGGAGAGCGGGAAATAAAAAAGAAATTCCCGGGATCCCGGGAATTCCCGGGAATTGAATAAAGTAATAAAATAGTTACCAAAACTTTCCTTTTCGGAATCGATGAATCATTGAATCAATATTTATGTTAAACTGAGCTTTATTTTAAAAGTACTTGACAAACAAAACATATTGAGATAAAATAAGCAAAAAGTTTAACACATCCCAAAAACAAAAAGATTCAAAATAAATTACGAAAAAAGAACAACATTTTTATCGAAATTTTAAGAAAACTTTGTATTTAAAAACGGGGTTATCGGAAGACGGAAGTGATCAAAACAGCGATTTAAACGATGTAAAAGAGTAGTCTTAGAATATTAAATTCAGTCCTTTACTTCTTGGTATGCAATAAAAATTCCATGCCCTCTGAAAATTTGTACTTTTATATTCTTTGTTGCAAATGGCTTTTTAAAACAGTCAGTAGCGGACTTCAGTGTGTGATGCAAATGGTCTTCCGAAAGTGAAAATGCAAGTTAAGTGTGTTTTATTGTTCGATTTCATAAAAAATCTACGATATTTAGCACTTTCGCAAGACAATTTTCAGTTGTTGAGAAAAGCCTTTCGCCCTCTACAGACTTTGACCGGATAGTTAAGAGGGCGTATAAATTATAAATATTTTTTGTCCTTTTTTCGTTGTTTTCAAATAATTTCAGCTGTTTTGTTAATAGCAGCGTTTAAAGTTTCCTCTAAACTCTTCTTTTTCAAAACATCACTGTCATCTGAAGTAATATCTATTTCCCCATTTCTTCGACATTAATGCATAAAAAACGTGCATAAAGATTTTTTGCTTATCTAATTATCGTGAGTTTTGTAGTATATTAAAAAACATTGCAGTTTCTTTTCCTAAAAAAGATTGGT
Organism: Panzeria rudis; assembly: GCA_956483635.1. Taxonomy (NCBI): domain Eukaryota; kingdom Metazoa; phylum Arthropoda; class Insecta; order Diptera; family Tachinidae; genus Panzeria; species Panzeria rudis. The sequence goes on along the minus strand of OY101448.1, from coordinate 72,938,617 downwards.
TCTTTTAAATAATTAATTAAAGACAAAACTTTTTTCTCTTCATTAATTTAATATACATATACTTTGAGCCTTTGTTGGTTTCTTTCCCCTTACATAAATATTATTTCATGATAAACGATAACAATTTGAGGAAAAAAATAATTTTTGGATACCAAAATCAGTACTTTTTTATGTGTAAAAATGTATTTTTAATCCCGGGAATTCCCGGATAAAATTACCGGGAAAGCGGGAACCGAAAATAAGCGATTTTCCCGGTATTTCCCGTCCATATTTGACACCAACCACAAAACATTGATAAACAAAATTATTCTGTCTAATTTTTAGATCAATTCGTTGGGAGTAAGACGTGACACCAGCCCGCTCAAATTTGGGAAAAACATAATATTTTGTTTTCTTGCCTCATAATTTCAAAAATATTTATTTCTCAAAAAAAAATTGCAAGAAAAAAATGCTACTTGTGAAGTTTACAATATATTTTTACTAAAACCGAATTACAACTCTTGATTTAATTAAGTGAGGGAACTCAATAAACTATATTAAATTGCGATTTCCATTCAAGAAACAGTGTGTCACATACAAATTAAGATTTTACTGTTTTTTCTTATACTTTTATCAATTGAGTTCCCTCAGTCAGTTGCGAATAAAATCAAAAGTTGTAGAACGATTTTAATAAAATATGGCTTGTTTTGTTTGAAACTTATTTTACTATATGCTCAAAGAAAAATAACGGAACATTTTGTATTTTTTAGCCGACTGCGCGACGCAAAGAAGAGTATTGTGTTTATCAGCCTATCTATGTATGTATGTGTGTTCCTTTGCGGCACTATATAAACCGAACACGTAGACCGATTTTGACGATTCTTACGTTAATAGATTCGTCTTAGTCCGGGGAGTGTCAATAAAGATATGACAGTAGTCAAAATTCAATATGGCGGCCAACAGACGCCATTTTGTTTATACGGAAAATATTAAAAGTCGGCGAACTATATCCAAATGGGTATCAATCGACATGTATTTGAAAATCATCTTTAGGTTTCTCTTATGATTTTTAATTTTGAATGACTATTTAGGATTTGTGACAGTTTAAAGTTGTTTTTTTACGCAGTCGGGTTTTTTTGTTTTTTAAATTTATGTCTTGTTTACGGCCCTTTTTTATTTTCTCACCAAAATTAGCCTAGGGTGACCTCGTTGTTCTGTAAAAGTTTGATAATGGGATCTCGATAAGTTTAAAATTTATGCAAATATCGTTTTGGTCATTGTTATAGAGAATCTGTATAAGAAATCGTATTAACTTTACGTTTAATGTACTAATTTTTCTTAGCATTTTTATGTAAAACTCCATGAGAAATAACAAATAAATACTTAGGGTGTCGTTGGCTGAGTAGTTAGCGCGTTTGACTACAATTCCTGGGGTCTTGAGTTCGAGACTAGTTTCAAGCAAGGCAACAACATCATGCATTTTTCTCATGTGCATTGGTGTGTTATTGTGTTGGTTGTTGTTGGACTGTTAAAGTGATGAAGGCATAGCACTGATCACTTTGGCAGTACCGGCAACAAGTAATACTAACATATCCTAATGCACTTCACAGAACTAATAAAATGGCTACACAGCTTGAACAACTCAATGCCTCTACTTGACACCGGAGGGGCTTGCAACACTGCTTTACAAAACAACGCGCAATAGCAGGGTTGTAAATGAATTAAGCTTTCTATCTCTCCCCCACTTCACCTCCTGTTCTCTCTACACTATCCCTTTCCCAAAGAAGGTAACACATTAATTAATTAACCGGTAGGCATTAATTGCCTGATTGTATTACATTTCTTTTATAAAAAAAATCATGGAACATTTTAACACTCTAGCGCTTCGCTGTATGAGTCTTTTTTGACCATTTCTAAAAAAGAGGCAAAAAAAATACCCTTGGACGGTCAGATTCTTTAGTGAATTAAGCCTATGAATGAATAGGGAGCTCCAAAGCCTTCTTCTCATAGACTTAGCAGAACTTGTGCGAGGTGTAGAGGTGACCGTGTTTGCAATAGTTGCGGAATAACTCAAAACGATTTTGTAGTATAGAAATAGTAGACTGAGGAATCAAGGTGCTTTCCTAATTTACTTTGGAGCCTCTTCGAAGTAACGCTAAATTTTAGCCACCTTTTCTGTCATCATCCAATTTTCAGTTGTAAGCTCTACTTTGTATTTTATACGAAGTAGACAAGCTCATACTGCAACTTGTTGTCGTAGCAAAGGCCTCTTAGTTGTTGTTAAGCAGAATTTCAAAAACTGACTACTGTTAACGTTTATTAGATTTATTGTTATGTACCAACTAATAAGAGAAATTATAAATTTAAAGTAATATATCTTCGAAAATTCTATTTAGCTGGACAAATTTCATTTTAGCTTGAAACTGGTCAAGCATAAAAAAAGCTGGACAATCCAGCCAAGTCCATCCTACCTGGCAGCCCTAGTCATGACCGTAATAAAGATGTTTTCGTATTTTTGTTTGCGATATTACAAAATTTCTGAGAAATCTTATGCCCTCATGTAGCGGGGGAAAATACACAATTTAAATGGAACAACTTGACAACAACAAATAAGATACAAAAAAAATTCATTTGTAAAATAAAGTATTTACAAACCTTATCTATTTTATCAATACGAAGATGGAATTCAATAGCAAACAATAATTAAATTTGTTATTTTCAAGCATGACTTGCAGAGTTAATATTCAGTTTAGCGCGCTTTGGCAATCAATTGATAACTCACTCCGCTCTTTCTGTCCCACAATATTTGCTTACTTTTGATTAATGAATAATGACAATGAAGTGAAGCGCTTGGCTGTATTAAATTTTTATTTGTGATTCTATATTAAAGCCAATAAACACAACTTCGATGATGATGATGATGATGATCATTAATCAATATTTTTTTTATTTTGAAAATATTGTGGGTTATTTTTTACGTATTTAAATATCCAAGATTAGATTTGTTAGTAGAACGTTTTGTAAAAAGCACGTACGCACTTCAAGTAAAATTGAGAATGAAATACTGAAGAAACCCGTAAAAGTTTTCAGTGCCAATAAGCGCAAAAAGGCACCAAGAAGTTGACGAGGGCTGTAGTAGAATAACGTCAGGTGAGACTCGTAAAAATAACAATTGGAAAAACGGCTACATTATTGCGATTAACTTGGGAGTTCCACTGTCTCAGCTGGTTGTCTTGAACGTGCTGTTAAAACCGATTTAAGACTCATCTTACAAATTTCATATGCTATCAAACACTGCTGCATTTAAACCAAAGATATCTTGTAACTCACCTTTGCTGCAGTAAGACCACAGACATCTTCTAGTTGACCTTTGGACTCAGTTCTATTGTAATTACAGTGATGTGAGCTGTGCCACACTCGCTCTTTTGTGTGCCCTTTTTTACATTGTAATGAAAACTATTTTGTAAATAGGTACTTATTGCTTCTTTCCGTTTTCCAAGCTGCAATGTGGCTGAAGGCGAGGAGGTAACCTTCTACGTCCACAACCAAGCGGCGCTAAAAGCTTTAAAGAGACACAGTGTCAAATCGAAACTAGTTAGTAACTGCAGGGGAGGCCTCAACTTGCTTATATACAAATATATTGTCAGACTATATTGGGTTACTGGTCACTGCAATGTTTCATGAAATGAAACTGCCGAATAGCTAGTAAGATGGGATATTACATTACATTAAAGCGGGATGTTAAACAAAGCTAGCCGTTCATGGTGGAGTAGGGAGCATTGCACAGTCTCGAGGACTATGTAGCCAAGATTTTACTTAGGAAAATCTGAATTACTACTGGGTATGAATAGGAAGGTATTTGGAGTCTTGATAGCTTCGTTGACTGGTCACTGCTAGGTCAGAGCGAGAAGCAGCCATTGGGAAACTCACATTCCAGATTTCTGTTGAATTAAGAGTAGCCAGAAACGATTGAGCATATAACCTGACATTGCCGAGGCTGCAACGCCATAAGCTTAGGTAAGTGAGTAGAGTTTTCATAGGAGCAAGTGATATCGCGAAGTTTTATGTATATGATATATAATTTTGGACCTATTTGTCATTTTGACACTATTTGGAATCAAACTCGGCCCGAAGTCATAAACTTCAGTTTAAAAACATCAATTAGGTATAAGTTGACTACATTCATCGATTTCTCTGCAAAAAAAAATCAACTGCACTAATTTTTTATCGCTTGTCATTTTACAGAAATCCACTTTAATTTCAATTCTTAATTTTAAGTCTTATATGATTCTGCAAGGAAAACAAAAAGTTGCTTCATCGATTAATAAATAAGTTTACACAGTATTCTTTGCTGTTACAAGTTAAATATCAATCATTCTTTAAAGATTAGAATTGGGGGATGGTTTGTATTACTAAAAGCTAAATTTGTATTGCTTTAAATATTTTATTCACGCTTATGTCATTGAAATAAATATGTTAAAGGAAAAGAAGAATATCTCATATATGAACCTTTATCTCTTTTATGTTACTATCTTCCTTTATCGACTTGTTCGGGGACTAACCTCGTATTTATACTTAAAACAAAATTTGTCTAAAAAATAATATGAAATGACTGTTACTGAGTTGGTTTGCAAACGACTGTGATTGACGATAGAACCCACTAAAAAATATAAAAATATTTTTTTTTTCGATTTACTAAACGTTTTTATTCATTTGTACGTTCAAATGGTGTCACGTAAGAAAAGTGAAAGGGCCAAAAGCTACGGTAATAAAATATACATAAAGTAAACGATGATAGTGACGTATAGATGAGAAATGTTTTTTTTTATAAAACAAAAATCGCGTAAAAATTATATACGTACGACCATACGAATAATACCCTGCAGGCCTACTTGTTACCGGACATTTTCATCAATGTTGTCTGCAATACAATCAATGGTTTGTCCCCTAAAAAACGCATTTAGATATAAGTATGGCGACAAGGTGGTTTGTTTTAACAAGATTATGAAAATTTGTGCTACAAAGCCTTATTGATGACAAAATGAAGAACAACTGCATGCAATATGACATCTATACAGTTCAATTGCCAAGAATAACAACTGCATCGAAGTTATCTTGTGTAGTTTTTTTTTTTTTTGACAACAACTGGTGTAACAACTGCATCGAAGTTGCCGTGCTTCCATTTATGTACATTCAAGAGTTTAAGTTACCAACAAAACGTGGTAGCCTATCTGTGTGGAGCTTGTGGGTTCCATTAGTTTAACACATATTTTTTTGATAACAATTTTAGTTATATGTTCCCAACGTTGAAATCAATTTTTCTGTGCCCTTTGTTCGAAAATGTCGAGAAGATGTCTCGAAGACTTTGCCTACGGGGTACATGCATGCATACTTGTATATACAATAGAAATGACTTTTTGTTCAAAATTTCATATTCTTTCTTAAACTTTTCTATTTAATTTACAACCGGTTTTTATTTTGCTTAAAGTTTAGCAATTCTTAAAGCTTAAAATATTTTATTCGCACCTAAACAATATTTACGGCCCTTTTCACAATGCACGATTAAAAGTTAACGTGGACTTTAACGGCAAGTTTTGCATGCCGAACTTGCCGCTAAATTTTACATAAACTTCTAATCATACATAGTGAAAAGGCCATTATTGAGACAATTATTTTTTATTTTAAAATCAATCGATTTCAATTTATCTGAATTGCAATATATGTATGCTATTTAGCTTCTGAAAACCGTGCGAAAAATTCTATGGGCCGTGATACACGCGGTCTCTTTAATTATTACAGTTCTGAAGTATATAAAATCTTGAACATTTTAAGCACATATATTATATGCAGAGTTGTGAAAAATAGGTATTACAATTTTTGAGCTTATTGGTATAAACACAATTGGGACGAGCGACGAACTTCGAATAGTTCGATGAACTTGTCGATAAGAATTTCTTGCGTATACATTTGTCTTTTGAAACACAATAAAATTTGACGAGCAAACAGTTCTACTCTCTGCATATGGATATTTTTGTAGTCCATCGATATCGGGTTATACAAATATTCAGTGGAGCAAAAATCACTTGCATAACTGTTCACATTGAAAAAATTATGATTATTTGGTAAAATATAAATGCAAAAATCGATATCAAGTCTTAAAATTTATTAGAAGTCGCTTAAACTTTAAGAACGCAAAAATTTGGAATAAGTCAAACCTATAGCGAAAATTTTGAAAATTCGCATAAAATCACAATATTGGAGACAAGACCTAAAGTTTATTAAACTCGCTAAAAATGTAAAGTAAGTCAATAACTCGCGAAACAGCGTAAAAAAATGTGAAAATTCGCAAAAGCTTGCTAAAATTTTAAATTTAATAATATAAATAAAAACCAAAAACTTTAAAAAAATTACACCTTTCGCGAAAGTAACAGAAATTCGCCAAGAATTGCAAGAGTTTAAACAAGCCATAATTTTGCTTAAAAATCGCTAAAACTCTAAGGAATGCTAGAAGCTCGGTAAAAAACGCGAAAATGGCGAAAATTCGCAAAAAGCGGCTAACAGCGGCATAATAGCAAAGTTTGATATTGTTAAAAAACCGTAAAAACTGCAAAGAAGCACAATGCTTGCAAATAGTCGCTTTTATCGAGAACATTGCGAAAATTCGCTAGAAGTTGCAAAGTTGGAAATAACCCTAAAATTGATTGGAAATCGCCAAAAGTGTTAAAAATAAAATAAAACAAAACTCGAAAATAACGCGAAAAAATCGCAAGTTCTCGAAAATTGCTATATATATTGAAAAATTACCAACACTGTAAAGAATACACAGGAAATAGAAATTAGCCTATAGCAAGATCGTTACGCATGGCAACTTTCATCCAACGTACTGATTGTGTGTATTTTCATATGTTTTATTTCCTACGGCGAATATTCGTGGCGAAAAATTCGTCGTTCGTCACAGTTATTTTGTTAGGTTGTGTGACTTGCTGTTGTTTCGTTATTGTTTATTTTTATGTTGTGTAAATGTAAATGGCCGACAAACTTCGCATTACAAGCAAAAATTTCCTGCTGCTAGTCTAAAATTACCATTGCACAGTGGGGCATTTTGCAAAATAAATAGTAATATATCTGGAACGTCTAAACTGCTGCTTGGATTTATCTGAAACTTCGACTTTAGAGGATTCAGGCTTTACAACGCGTGTCTCCGTTGCCTTCTGGCTTAAGTACGAGAAGAGTTACAGTGGGCCAAATTTGACCACCTGGGAATCAATAAATTCTGAGGCTTGTAACTTTTTATATGGTATCCGATTTTAAAAGTTTAAAGCGCGCTAAGTTAAGCTATAAAATATGAAGAAATAATGGCTTAAATTGTTTTTTTTTCATTCAATTTTGTTTATAATCTATCAACTAAAGATAATAATAACATTCATTGCTGAACTCCAATACACTATAAATTATATACATGTGTGTATGCGTTACTAGGGTAGTTTTAATTCCAAATTAGATATTTAAAACATACATGTTTACAAAAATTTATATGTCTTAACATATGTTTCCGTATTTCTCATAGTTTAGAAGATATTTGATTAAAAATTTTTTTTTTTATTTCGGCTATAACGGTTTAGTTTACCGTTGGATTTTAAATTAAAACTCAGCATTCGATTCTTGACAAAATTCTAAGTAAAACTTGAGAAAACAAATTTTTAATACATGCATTGTTGAAGTGGGCAAATGGCTGAAATTTCAAAATTTTGAGATTGACCTGCAAAAACATGTTTTTTAAAGTATCTTCATATTTTTTAATTTTGTAAAAAACTTTGCTTAACAGATTCACTCAGTGATATTAATGATATTATTTTGATATTTCTAACATGACAACAACAGTCTTGGAACATCACAACAACACACAGAAATATAAGCCGCAAAGCGACTAAGCTTGCCGGCGGAAAACACCCATGGTCTACGGCGGAAATCGAACCCACGAACTCTGGACTGACAGGCTAGCATCGCTACCAATCAGCCACAGATCACCCTTAACAGATTCACTCTTTAATCACATATCACAAAAGGCAATCTATGTACAATTTGCTTAGCGCCAAATATTTTGTATTTTGGTCATGTACCCTACATGCAGCAATGACCGAAAATCGTCAATTTTAAAAATATTTTTTGTGTGTAAGGGCCAATAAAAAATTTTGAGCCTTGACATAAATGTAGATATACAGGCAAATTTTCTGAAAAATTAAAAATTTCGAAAAAATAAAGTTTTTTACCAAAAAACTATATAGCAAAATGATTTTATTTTATATGAATCTCTTTACTACGCCTGAAAAAACTATTTAAATATCTTTTACTGATCCCAAGATATGCCGATTGTAGAGTATGCAATTCAAAGAATATAAATAATTCGTTTAGCTTCCCAGCAAAACTTTGCAATGAGTTGTTATTACCAAACACCATATTTTTCAACCACAAACTACATACCGTCTGAACTAATTTACAATAGTTGAACAATTATTTCCTAGTAATTAAACAAACCATTTATACTCTTATTGGCAGAGTATTAGTGTATCTGCTTATCATAGAGACGATAAACAGTTGAACCGCTGGAGAAGCAAAATGGATATTTTTTAATTATGTTCACGTTTGTAAAAACAAGTTTTAAGCCAGTAACAAAAAAGTTGTGCAGTAGGCGAGTGAGTAAAACACTTGGCATAAAATAACACAATAACTGAAATCGGTATGAGTTCAATATATAGCAGGGACATTTAATTTTTATTGAGTTTTCTGTATTCAATGCCTTGTAAATATTGAAATTTATAACTTGTTATTTGTAATCAAATGTGGTAAGTACTTGCCTCCAATGACGTCGCCATGTTAAAGTAATTGGTTAAAATGCCAAAGTAGAAGTAGTGAAGGGTATGTTTATTGGGTATTGTTTACTAGCATTTTAACTCATTACTCTGCTATCAAAATTTTTCCTGGGTTCTTTCCATTCCATTTCTAAAACTCTACCTAAACTACACAAAGCCAACAAAATTATATATCTAATGTTAAACAAAACGTTTAGAAACACATTTCATAATAAATAAATATTAATCTTAATTATACAATTGGCTGGCTAGCCAGGAACTAAAGTGGTGTAAGTAACATTTTTGACTAACTCCACTTATGAGCATTTTCGAACCTAAAGACGATAAATCAATCCAGGCAAAAGTAGTGTATGTATTATTACGTTTTTTTCACTTTTTTCAACTTCGAAAGTGGTTGAACTCACTATATATAAAATGTTACATACACCACTTTAGTTGCAGGCTATCCAATTATTTTTCATGTTAGAAATAGAAATTGGGTATATTTGGGGCGGGGCGATATTCCAATTAACAAGTTTGGAAGATAATTTTATTAGTTATTTCAATTATTTAAGGAAGTTTCTAAAATAATCTTTCAGAAAAATAATTTGGTTTAAATGTATCGTAATTAAGCGATTCTTTTCCTTAGTTTTGATAAACCTTGACTTGGAAAAATACATTCACTTATCAAAGATGTTGAAGAAATCGAAACAATCCATAATACAGAATATCTAGTTTCTCAGTCTTTTTCCTCGATTTCTCTATACATATAAAATCTTCCATTATGACATTAGAGACCTGTTTTATTTTTTTCCTAATTCTTAACACTACCCTGCGGAAAATTTGGTGACAATTGATCAAAAAGTACTCGTCCTATGACTTCAGAAAATGAGACTGGTACCAAAAATAAGGAGTAGGGAATGGTGAATAAAGACATATTGTGTAAATGGTCACATATTAACCATTTTGAGTAAATTTAGTTCGTACTCCGGCTAGTATTGTAGTAAACGGCACTGAACAAATTCGATGCACCTGGATCTAAGGCCTATCACATAGTATCTATATAATATTAATTGTCTCCCTTCAACGAGACTGCCATGCCACTCAGAAACTTGTTCCGTAACTATATTCAGATATTAACTCCAGCTTAACTGGTATTTATAACATTAAAATATAAGTGCCCCTGTGGTCGAGTGGGTAGTGTACTAGCCTGTAATGCCAGAGGTTGTCGGTTCGAATCCTATCAAAGACACTGCTTAAAAATAAAATACTATTTCTAGTTGGATTTGTAACAATAAAAAAATAGATTAATCGATAATTACAGCTAAATTTGGGAATAATATTTATATATAACTTATATTATTCTACACCGATTAGGACACCATAAGGTAGTTCAGAGGCAAGTTACAAGGTGCATACAAAGTATCAATTAACCGCATCCTAGGCCATCCGCATATAAAAGTGGCTGGTCCGCTTCATAGGAAGTGTTAGAACTCGGACTGGTCCCTATCACCTGGGGATCGGTCACGTGACTTGTTTTGTATCAGTTCCATTTACCGTAGGGCAGTAACTGTTTCGGTTAATTCTGTTAAGAGATTTCTTGTATTACTATAGATACTCAGCAAAAACTTTGCTTACTGGTAGGCAAAAAGTATATGAGGATTTAAGTCGTAACTACTTACAATTTGACCCGATAAGTACTTATTTTTGTTTGAGAAGTCCAAAAAATAAGTGGTACCCCTTGCAAATGTATTTACATTTTCACAGCAATTAACTAGTTATTATTTCGCTTACTTGAAGCTAAAAAAATAAGTAGTCAGAAAAACAAATTAAAATCTAGAAATAAATGTATACACATCATATTTTATTTATATTTTTTCAATTTTATTTAATTTTTCTATTTTTATTTTTTATTTTCGAATTCCTATTGCTAGACACAAATATTCCTGAGTATATATAAAATAATTGAAATCGTCTCTCATTAAATCTAATGCTTAGATTTTTAATTAAGTCGTTGGCAAAATAGTATTATCGGCTTTTATTAAATTATTAAACAAAAACTTAATAATTTCCTCATGTTCAATTACAATAACAGAGTCTTTAATAAGCTCTTTTATAGCCACGTGCAAACGTTCTAAAGTTTTACTTAAGTTTAGATCGCTGAACACACATCTTTGTTTGTATGAAAAATAATTTCTAAACACAAACCTTTTGTATATGAGATGAAAGAAATAATTAAACACACAAAACAATACGTTATATTACTACAAAAAGTGAAAAATAGCTTAATTAACTGAAATTAGCCGGTTTAACCGTTAATCGAAAATAGCCTATTTTAAATTAACCGATCAGTTAATCGGGTAGTAGTTAACCGATTAACGGTTAACCGATTGAATATCCTAATGTATACATAAAACATAATAAAAATAAAATGTCACTAGTAAGCATTGAACCCATTCCATTTTCAGTTATTGCTGTAAATTGTGCCAATTATTTTGACTAATCTACTGCACAACTATTTTGTTGCGGGCTTAAAACTGGTTTTTACAAACATGTACACAATTAAAATAAATCAGTTTTGATCCGCCAGAGGTTGAACTATTTATCATCTGTATGATAAACAGAGACACTATTACTTTGCTAATAAGAGGATAAATGGTTTTTTTATTTACTAGTAAGTACTTGATTTACCTGCTGTGAAATAATGCAGACAGTATGTAGTTTGTGGTGAAAAATTTAACTCCTCCTAAAATGACTTCCAAATGCTAATGCTTCTGCTCTCTGCCGGAATCAGTCGCTAGTCATGTTGTTTTTGCTTTTTGTATTGTACAGTTTATATTAAGCTAATATTTATATTTTTGAAACTAAAATTACTTAAAGCTTATTGTACCGATATTGAAAGAAAAACTGCCTCAAAAGATTAATGAGAATAATGATAGTGCCTGAGAACATAGCGTTATACTACAACTATGAAGTTACAGTCCATAAAATTTTGTAAGTGTTTCCGTTACATTACGAAAGTTTCTGTTATTTTCAGTTGACTCATTGGTATGTACAGATGTATGCACATATATGGAATAAAATCACGCACCTATCCTCATTAGTTTTAAAACGCTAATTTCCGGTAGCAAAACTTACCAAAGTATTTTTTCGAAATAGCCTTCCGCAGCATATTATATAATTCTATTCTGAGTATTCAAATGGGTACACAAAGTCTTAAATGGACGATCCCATTTAAGGTTGTATATATGACATCCTTATTAACTTTTAGACGTAAATATTTCGTATTCACATGTTTTCTTACAAACAATTGAACACCATTGAAACACGAAGCAATTGAAAATGTCATGGAGGAATATAAACGTCAATGGAATATAAATTTCAACAGATACATTTATAAACCGCTAAGCCAAGCTGGCGCATAAATTTGAGAAACCAAAACACAAGATTAGAAAATCGATTAAAGTTAAAAATTTAATCAAATGTTTGTTTCCTTCCCCAAAAAAACGTACATTTTTAATGTGTGGCAAAAACATACAATATGTACATTGTACATATATATACATATTTACCCGGTTGGCCGCCAATTCGTCGTAGAGAGCATTTTCATCAATGACTACTTAAGGATATTTCGTAATTGTCATATACGACATTTGTCGACTACAGTTTCTTTAAGACAATCTAACAAACAAACCATACTCAAAGAATGGGTAAAAAGAAAAGAACTCAACTGATCATGCCAAATGGTTGGTAGATATTGTCCGCAAGTTAGTCTTGCAACGTTTAATTTAAAATTGTATATAATTTCGTTAGAACAAAAAACACTGATTTTCGTATACCAGCAAATGAGCTTCTTGTGGACATTTTTGCTCAGTCTGTCGTCACCAGTTTTAATCTTTTTGACACATTCCTGCTAGCTAAAATTTAGCAAAATTGAGCTGATGAAAAGTTCTGTTTAGGGATGCCAGTCCTGAAATCCCAAATACCGAAAACATGGGACTATTCTAAGCCACATATTCATGTAAGTATACACTGTAAGATAAATATTTGAAATAAAACCTTTTAAGTATTCGATAGTTGGCTACAAAACAATATGGAAATTAAGCCCCCAACTAAAGATATTAAAACGAACAAACTTCCCTGGGCCACACAAAGTGGTATTGAATGGTGTTGTAGTTCACAGAAAAAAAATAGACAAGAATTATATTCAATAAAACCATGTTATTAAAAAAAAATATTAATTTCAATAACATTTATCTTTAACATAATAAAATATTTCGTTGTAAGTATTTCTTTTCCATGCCGGTTATTTCTTTTCTTTTTATACATAAGTACTTAAAACAAGTTGTATCCCATAAAAAAATATATGAGATATAGCTCAGCTATAGAGAGTATGCTTTACGTCCGGAAAGCCCGGGTTCGTATTCCAGCCATGTCAACATTTTTTTATTTTATATATATATTTTATTTTGAAATAATTTTGTTATCAATATAGGGGAATTCTTTATCACAGGTAATTTGAAAAAAAAATTATTGAATACCGGGATTTTCGTTATCAAAAACGAAACTTATTTTTTTTCTGTGTTGTTGGATTGACAGCGTTAGATGGCTTGTCATTTACTTTATTTGTTACTTCAACTGAACTACGAAAAAGGTCATAGAAATCCGACTAAGAGATTTTAATATATCATTGTCTTAAGATTTCGTTGGTCTTAATAATAATGACTATTTTACACTATCTCACAAGCCGTTCGACTTCTGTGGAAAATGCAACCCTGATCTAATAATGAGTTTATGGAAAGTTTTAAAAAATAAATAACAACACATTATATCAGGGTGGTATTTTGTGCAGAACTCGGAAAGCTCATATAATAGTCTAAGCACAGCTTAGCAAAAAATTTATTTGATTTTTTGTATGTATAAAAGTCCAGAAAAATCCCGATCCGTCCCGGGATCCCGTTTTTTTTAATTTAAAATCCCGAATCCCGGGTTTCGAAAAATCCAGTCCCGTATTGCATCCCTAGTTTTTTTACAACGTCTATTAAAACTTCTTGTATAAAATACTCTCTGAGCGACAAATTCCTCAAATTGTTATTGTAGAACACATGTAAAAAAAGAAACAAACGCAACAATGTAATAGGGAAATTTCTGAGGATGTCATTTACATGGTCATTAATGAAAAGATAGGTGACAGTTTCGCTCTTGTTGTCATGTATGAACTTAGCGGCCATTTGTTCGCAAATGTCCTTACTGATCTGTTTTAGCTGTCACCAACAGGTCATCAACGCTTTAACATCGTCATGCATCGATCTTGCAAGATGTCGAAAGGCATGGCCAACCGGGTACATCAAATGAATGTTTATGTAAATATACAGAAAAAATTATGAAACATACTAACCTTTCGCTTATTTTTGATTTCAGCCAATAATAACCATAAGCCCCTTCTCACTTTTCGGTTTTTTGTTGTTGGCCAGAATTATGTAAATTTTTTATTATTTTGAATTACACTTTTTTGATTTTCACTTTTTAAATTGTTTTGTTTGTGTGCTTATTATAATTTTAATTTTATCGCTTCCTTTTTTTTGACAACTTTTAATTCTGCATGCAAATTATATAAACTTATTTCTTAATTTAAATTTGATTTAAATTTTAACGTTGGGTTTTCTTTTGTTGTTATATGTTTCTCGTTATAAAATAAGTTCAACTTTTGTTTAAATTTATTTTGTATTTTATTTATTTCAATAAATTTTTGACAAACAAATTTGTTGATATGGATGAGAAGGTTGCCAAAGTATATTGCTGAGGGAAACTAACCCACCTGAAAAAGAAAAGAATAACTTTTTATTTCTAGTTATGCAATAATTAAATATACCGTTAGCTGAAATGCAAAACCACGTAACTAACAATAAATTCGAAATCACATTTTTTAAATAAATAATTATTGCGTATTAAATCAAAAAGGATGCCCCTACAAATTTTCAAACATTTATCATAAAAATCAGGCAAATTAAGTACTTTATTTGTCTTTTTTCTCTCATATAAAATTCGAAAACTCCAATTGCGTGATTTTGCATTTCTTCTAACGATATTCACTTCAATAAATTTTATTAAAGAGTTTGATTTTAACAGAAATTTCATAACGTTATATTTTGAAAGAAGCAGTGATATTAATGTGATATTTCTAGCACGACAACAACACTCTTGTAAAATCAGAACACACAAACATAACCGCGAAGCGATTTAGCTTGTTGGCGGAAACACCCACGGTCTATGGCGGAAACCGAACCTTCGACCTCTGGACTGACAGGCTAGCATCTCTACCAATCATCCAAAGGTCACCCAGGCATGATCAAAATTCCAAGAAACAAGGGACAAATTAATATGAATTTAATTTTTCAACTTACATCCTTTTCCAAAAATTTCTGTATTAAGTCTATGTTTACTTTGTGCTGTCGTTAATTAACAAGATGACTTGACTGAGATAGTAAAGACGTTTGTTCATAAACATGCGAAAAATTGTAAAAAGATAAGTAAGTTCAAGACCAAAACTATATCTCGACGTTTTAAAGTCTAGAAAGATACATATATCGGCTATGCTCACAATGATGCTCGTGTGTGTCTGTAAAACTTTTATAACTATTGAACTGATCGCAACAACATTAGCAGTAAGCTATATGGCTAACTCCCATTCTAATCATACATTTCGTGTGTGTGTATATATTTTTTGTTTACCGTATAGGGTTTGAAAGCACTAGACATCTTATCTCTAAAGGCAAAAAATTATACTAATCGCAGGATGAAATTTAACTTAGATTCACATAGAAATTTTAATGATTTAAAATAATTATTTACAAACATTTAGACATGATTAAAAAGTAGACAAACTCTCAGTAAGACTTATTTTAATGAAATCGACCAACAATGTCAACAGTTATGTCAATTTTAAATAATTGTTTGTAGTAAAACATGAGCTATCTAATAGTGATGCTACGAATATCAATTTTTAATATTCGCGAATGCGAATACGAATACGAATATCTGAAACAATATTCGCCGAATTCGAACATGAATACGAATATTCAATCTGAATAGTTAGTACCACTTAATATTTCAAATTTAATTGAAAAAAATCTACCCTTTGTGTCAATAACAATAAATTCAGAAAAACTGTCACAATACTATAGGTATTTAACATTATTACGATATTCCGATGACGGAATTCGAAATTATTAACTTAACACCTGAATGTCATTTTTTAAATTTTTGGTGGAAAGTAAATAAAGGAAAATACGAGCTTATTTTAGTAATATTTAGTGGCACCAGGGACGAGTGTTTAGTGGTGCGAGCGAATGTTTAGTGGTGCGGAGCTTATTTGCATACCGCGCAATAGGCTTGATGGAGCAAAGACTTCCAAACTTTTACTTTTGAAGTTTAATATCGCTCTACTGAGCTTGGAGTATTACTTTAAATTAATTTAACAGGACTTTACTTTTTAAATACCATGTCGTTGTGCAATATATTTTGTTTCTTTTTTCTTTACTAAATTTTTTTTAGTAAAAATTAATATTTTTGTTTATTTTTCAGTATTTTTTATGTCTTATTTTTTGCAACGTATTCACAAAATATTCGTGAAATATTCGCTTGAATTTGGCAAATACGAGTAGGAATACGAATATCATGAAAGGGGCGAATATTCGCCGATTCGAATACGAATATTCGTAACATCACTACTACCTAATACAACCCACAGTGCGAAAGGATCAAAATTTTTTCAAAGAAAATCAGAAATTTGTAAACACATACCCCCATATTCATAGAATTTAAAATGAGTTTGAAATGTATTTTATTTCAAAATTTTTAATCAAAATTTTCTTAAAATTATTTATTATTATTAAATAAATTTTTTTATGAATATGGGGTATAATTAACCTGACCAGACATCCCGCTTTAGGCGGGATTATCCCGCTTTTAAGAGTTCAATCCCGCCTAAAATTTGTATCTAGATTTATAATTCTACTGTTTTAATTATTGCCAAAAAATTTGGAAGATTTTTCAACTGAATAAAAACAACAGTACAACTCATTAAGTTAAACCCATTTAAAATTCAAAAAGTGCATTTTTAGACGTTGTTTCAAAACTCATTACTTCAAAGTTTCTAATCCAAAGATATTTAAGGTCATATACATAACGAAAACTTGACATGAAGTTAGCATGAATGACGAAATTCAACTGAATATTGCTGAGTTTTTCCATATACTATTTTGATATTAGAAATGATCACGGAATATAGCCATGGGTCTCAGCTACAGTCTACAGTGATTTTTAAACTAAAATTTTATATCAAAACTCGTTAAACTCCAGCTCAATTTCGTAATTTTTGCTAACTCCATGGCAAGTTTTCATTATGCATGCGGCCGTTAATTATCTAGAATTTAGTTCATTTATTTATATTTTTCAATTAAATTATTTTTATTGAGAAAGGAATTTTCAAAGCATGTAATAACTGAAAAGACAAATTCTTTTCTGTGTAGGCGTCGAACTGATGTTTTCGAGATCAATCACTAGCTCATCATCAGAGTTCTTGTCACACCTGTTCCCAGTGTGAGCGTGGTGAAGTCAAGTACTCACCTAACATTAAAAATGTTTGATAGCTCCAAAAATGAAATTCAACGATCTTAACCCAGAATAATCAACAATCATTAGTTTAAAAACCATATAGTTCGACTAAAATTCATAACTTCAATTTAAAAATTTCTCTATTAAGATGAAAAAATTAAGAAAAAATCTTGAAAGCAAAACGCTAGAATTAATTTTGTGCTGAGCATATCTGTGCCTTGGTGCTATAAGGGCCAATGCCAAAATATTCAGTTTTGAGAAAAATGCAATTTGAGTTTAAGATTTCTATAGTAACATCGGCTAGCAAAAAAATGCAATGATTAACTCAAAACAGTAAAATATTGACCTTGGCCCTTTTAACACCAAGCCAAAGATATAAACATCAGATCCGACAAAAAATACTTAAGTTACAAGACAAAATTTTCTCATTTACAGCACTGCTATCGCGCGTTTTTATTTTGTAGAGCAGTGTTGCAAGCTCCTCTAGTGTCAAGTAGAAGCATTGAGTTGCTTAAGCTATGTACCCATTTTATTAGTTCTTTTACTTCGCCGACGGTTCTGCTACAATACCGACGAAGGAGGCTGCTGTGAAGTGCATTAGGATATGTTAGTATTACTCGCTGCCGCTACTGTCAAGGTGATCAGTGCTATGCCTTCATCACTTTAACAGTACAACAACAACCAACACAATAACACACCAATGCACATGAGAAAAATGCATGATGTTGTTGGCTTGCCTAAAACTAGTCTTGAGCTCAAGACCTCAGGGTGTGTAGTCAAACGCGCTAACTACTCAGCCAACAGCACCCTCAAATCTTATGTATGCACTTCAAGATCCTGAAGTTAAGTTTCTTTTTTCGTTTTGAATTTGGTTGACTTTTATAATAAAGGTTTGAAAATTTGTGCTTCCATGTAATACGCAATAATTAAATAACAATGCGATTTTGATTTGTTTATTAGTTACGTGGTTTTGCATATCAAGTAACGATATAGAACTGTATAGTTGCATATATATAAAAAAATTATGTGTATAATCGTATTCTCATAGAAATGGAGTGTTTTTACATCATCCCTCTTTCCACAATATATATTATAAAATCCCGCTTTTTTTGTCGTATTTTCTTCAGAATCCCGCTTTTCAATCGTTCTTGTCCTGCTTTTTGGAAAAACCTTCTGGTCACGTTAGGGATAATGTTCTTTATATCGTATCTACCATTCAGCTGATGTTAACTTTTTTAACGTTCCAAAATTTACTAATAAATTATATTAAAAATTTTTTCTGTACATAACGCTCAATACATTTTTATACGAATTCAATGTTTTTTTTCCGAACACATACTTTATTTTGAATTCAATACAATTCAGATGTATAATCTTCGATGTATTTTACAATAATCTCACTAAAAAATTTCAATTATATTAACAAAAATATGAATAATCCTCAATAGAGTTAATCGCTGCCTCTTATTGAAGAAATTGTATTTAATGGGATTCTCGAATAGAACTTTGAATTGGATAAAATCGTATTTGGAAGGGAGACATCAACGTGTTCGTTTCATTAGTGTTCTTTCTAAAAAAACTTTATGTTAAATCTGATGTTCAGCAAGGCAGTCATTTTGGGCCTATTTTTTTTCTTACTTTATATCAATGATTTACCATCATAAGTACAATTTGCTGATATAATAATCTATGCCGATGACGTCAAGATATTTTTGAATTCGCATAATCAACTTAGTCAATCATATCTACAGCGAGATTTGGACTCATTTTGTGTATGGTGTAAGGAGAACCTATTGGCTTTAAATCTAAAAAAATGGAAACATATGCATTTTTCCAGAAGAACTAAGTCTAGTGGGTTCTTCACTTTAGGAGGTTGCACATTGGAGTGCGTCGATTAGTTACTTGATCTCGGAATTATTTTTGATAAAAAGCTTCTGTTCATCAATCACATAAATACGTGCATTAATAAGGCCCGTGGAGTATTTGCTTTTATTAAACGGTGGGCTAAATAATTTAATGATCCAGCAGTAACGAGACAACTTTACACTTCCTTGGTCAGACCTATTTTGGAATATTGTTCCGTTATCTGGGACCCTCACTATAACATCCACAGTGATCGTTTAGAGTCTGTACAAAAGCAATTTCTACTTTTTATATTGCGTAATATATACCCCAGCCGTGTGTCAAACTTGCCATCATATGAATTCAGATTACAACAAATTAAACTGCCTACATTAAAGAGTCGAAGAAAAGTTTTAAATGCAATATTTGTTATTAAACTTATAAATGGCGACATCTGTTCTGAGTTTCTGGTCAATGAGCTGGCATTTAATGTACCGCAACGTCCCTTACGTCAATTTCACCCTCTGGCACTGCAATATTTTTGTCAGCTAATACTGATTCTTTTCGTAGAACTTGTTATAACTTTAATGAATTGTATAACGTTATTGATATGTCTTTTCATATAAATGTAATTAAACGTAATTTAATTTTGTACTTAAGCAACTAGTTTAGTTTTATATGATTACATGTAAATTTTTTTTAATATGTTGTCTGTACGGATTTTATTAATCCATAGACATAAATAAATAAATACTAAATACATTTTTTGGATAAAAAGGATTATTGATTGATGAAACGTTTTGCAAAGTCCTTAAAACTTTTAAATATTTAGAAGTACAAACAAACGATATTATTTTAGTGTATGTTGGTAGTGCAATTTTAATAATTAAATTTAATAATGAAGCCTACTAAAAAATCGTAACGGTCAACACACAAGACTACGGACAACAACAATTTTGAAAAAAATTTATAATTTTTAATATTTTTCAAAGATTTGATGTGTAAAATAAGAGAAGCAAATACAAATATTCTAAAACCGCTCTAAATTTAATGTCGTTTTTGAAAGAACTCATTGTTCATTAATATGGAAAATTAACCGAATGCATTATGGACACCACATTTTGTATGAAGAGAGTAAAAACAGTATTTTCGTTCTTCATATTTTACACATAATGGACAATATTACCCAAAAAAATTATGTTAATTTATTTATAATCTGTTAAATCATGCCGAAGCAGTTTTCATTTTAAAATTTATGCGTTTGTTTTATGAAAGATTTTATTATACCCAAAGAAATTTAATTATTTTGGCATACAGTTCGACTAAAACTCATAACTTATTTTACTATACTTTCAACGAACACGAAAAAAGCATTTGATATGAGAATCAGCGATATACTTTGATTTCACTTAGAATCCGTGGGAATATGAACTGATTCACGATACATTGTGGGACAATTATTTTGATATTTACATCAAAGAGCAACAAGCTGCGTCGAGTTTCTACAATTTATGCTTTTTCCTTAATTTTGAAACTTTTTTCCTAAATTTGGCTCCATTCAAAAATTTTATAAAGTTGGTGGCTTGGAGCTCTTTTAAACTTGCAACATTTCTAAATATTGTAGTGAAAGCTTAAGGTTTTCTTTAACTCATTTACAAATACATACTTTGTAACTAATTTTCATGCTGTAATAAGCCTTCATGTATAAAATTTAAATAACTTTAAATCCAAACGTGCAACCTAATATATTATTAATAGGTTTATATCATTAAACTTAATTAGCATACAAAGTATCCGTATGGATTATAGTTGAAAAATCCGCTATTTAATACAAATATCAAATGAAATTTCTTTTGCAAACGCCCTGAATTTCAAATTGTTCAAAGTTTAAGCTCGAACATTTACCAGAGAAAAAAATAACTGAACAAAATTGAAAGGTAGAATTTACAATTTTGTGCAAATTACATGCAACATACCAACATACATATAGAAAAAGAAGAAACTGGTGCATGACCTCGACTACATAGATTTTACTTTAACAGAAAACTCGCATATTCACATAGATAAATGCAATTACAGTCCTACTCCAACACGAACAAATAAACTAATAGAAAAGTAGCAAAAAAATAAAATAATTCTATGATTTTTTTTCTAGCAGAAATATTTGTTCTACAAAACCAGATTTTCGAACTGTTTTTTTTTCAGTTTTCTACGGCAAACAACTCAATATGCAACTGATTTTTGTTTCTTTTCTTTTTTATTTTGTCTGTCTTACTTGGTTTAACTTTGGTGGCAAGTGGTACAAGTTGCATGTTTTCAAAACAATAGAAATAAGAAAACAACATTAGCTGCAACAACAACAGCAACAAAGTTCAGAAAAAAAAGAATATAAAGCGTCAATAGTTTCTTAACAAATGAACGAAACCATAATGACAGTTTTTGGATTCGTTTTTGTATTTTTTGCATTCGTAGTGTTCTGAATGTGGATAACTGTGTGTATAGATGAGAATGAATAGGTGAGTCTTTATACAGTAGTGGTCATAATATTTTTAAATGGAATATATAAAGCATTTTTGATAAATCATATTTGAACTATTTAACAATTTAAAGCAGTGCAAATACTGTTTCCTCCCCATTGAACCTCCCGCCTGCTTACTTGAATATTAAATCATTTTAGAAATTCATAATTGAAAGCTTCATATTTTAACAATTAATTTTTCTTAACTATATTATATTCGACACACATAGATGGCTAGTTGAAACTTTGTTTTTCAGTAAAGAAATTCAACGAATTTGTAAATGTTTTGTATAGAAACGGACATAAAAATAAATTTGTAAATACAAACAAAAATGTGTCAACAAATGCATTAAAAAATACCGGGTTTTCTTCAGTAAAAAAAAATTTTCCAACTTTGTCGAAAAAATATTTACATATTCTAAGCAAAATAGTTTACTGAATCAAACAAAAGTATTTACTGGATTGATTATCTGTAATACATCAAACAATATTTTTCGCTGCATTTATAAAACAATTTGTTTAAAAACAATTACAAATTTTAAACAAAATATACTAAAACAATTCTTTGGTCATTAACAAACTAGCACTTTTAACAAAATAGTTTACTGAATCAAACACAAATATTTATTGGATTTTTTGTGATATATCTAACAAACTTTTTGTCTAAGTTAGTAAAAACTTTTTATAATGTTGTTAAGTTTTAAATAATAACATTATCATTCATTAAGTATTTATGAAATTTCACTTTGTTAAATGTGTTCAACACTGCATGTTTATCTAAGGACTCTAAAAAGTGCATGAAAGTTAACGGCACAACATTAACGAATCAGAAATCTTCAGTAAACAAACTGGTTACAATCGCATTCTTTTTCTATTATTGTTGTTGTTGTTAGTTATATGTATGTCGTCATCGGGGCTGTTTTTTACGACGCAGAAAACTGGCTTTTGTTGTTTTTTTGTTTGCGTCCTAAATAAACGTCAAACAAAAAATTCACTGATTCAGTTAAGCATATTTACTGAAAATTAAATTTCGTTTTAGACAAACTTATTTTTTAATTTTTTGTTGATAATTTTTTCTGTGTTGCCACGTAAATATACAATTTTACGAAAAAAAAATATTCAAGAAAACGTCAGCTTTCCCTTCCTTTTTTATGTCTTTCTTCATAGAAATTTCCAACAACAATTTTTAGCTATTTTAAAATCTCTTGAAATGAACATTTAAGTTTTTAAAATAAATGTCCTTTTTTTTTATTTGCAATTATTTTATGCCATTTGTCACAAATGACAAGAGCATAAATATAATAGCTTTCTGCTCTCCATTTGCAAGATTCTATAATTTATATACACGGAGCGTCAAGAATGAGTATACGCAAGAAAATATATTCGTTTTTTTACTCGTATTAGAGTGAAAAACATGTAAAATATCTCTCGATTTAATTTTAAACGGCATTGCGCAAATTTTAAGCTCCGCACAAATCTCGTAAAACTATTTAAAATACACTCGATAAATATTTTAACTTTTTTTTCGGTATGTACTCACTTTTGCTGCCATGTGTTATGTGGATCCTTATAAGAATACAAATTGAACAAGCAATGCCATCTGACCGAAGTTGCACATGGTTTCTGAGATGCCTAGACATCTTCAGAAATCTAATTTTCTGTTAAAATATACAAAATCTGTCTATAAATAGATCATATGTATATGGACTAAAACTGTAACTGCTTTGTAATAAATGCACCATAAGGAGATATGAATTTCACCAATTATCAGCAAAACAGATAAATGTTGTGCTTAATTTTCCACTAAAAACCATTAATATTTTTAAGTTATCATTCCCTTAAAATAAGGAGTTAAAGGATAGGTAAGGTTTTGTAACAGATAAACAGATTTGACAAGAGATTACCTCTAGAAGAAAGGTTTGACCATCGCTGTGCATGTGTATGTGAGTGTCTCACTACAATTTTTAAAATATTTAAGCGACATTTTTTTATGGTTTTGTTTCTTCATTCTGCTTTTTTTTGCTGCCAACACGAAGTACTTTTTTTGTTGTAAATAAACTTCATTGTAAATTTTTGGTTTCGTTTCTTGTTAAAGTTGTAGACACGCTACAACATTGAGCAAATCAAAGAATAAAAAACAACATCTACAACATTTGGAAAGAATCTTTAAATAGACGAAAAAATATGAAAACTTTAACTTTTTAGTTTTATTTTTATAAAAGTTGTGCTTAACTTTTTTTACAATGACAAACATCTATCGATTGCATATAACAGATAATAATATGCAATTAAAACAAATTTATTAAGCTTTAATGCATTATAAGTACATGCATATGTATGTATTGGGGAAAAAATCGTTGTTGATTTTCTGAAACATGCCCAGCAACAACTTGTAATGTGCTGCAATTACCAAACAACATATTTTTCAACACAAACTACCCACCGTCTGTAAAGTGATTTCTTTTAATTAAGTGCTGGTTCATAAAAACAAGTTTTAGTCCCGTAAGAAAATAGTTGTGTAATAGTAAGCCGGTGAGTAACAGTCGTGACAGAACACACAACAATAACTTAAAAGTGGATCGAGTTCAATGCTCAGCAGAGACATTTAATTCGTATTATGTTTTGTCTATTCAGTGACTTCTAAGTATTAAAATTTTCAAGTTATTATTAGTAAGCCAAAATGATAAGCACTTGCATTCAATGACATCGACATGTTAAAGTTATTTTTTAAAATACAAAGGTAGATATGTTGAAGGGTGTGCTTATTAGGATTTTAAATATTTACTTTGTCATGAAAATGTATGCTAGGTAGATTAAACAAAAATGTTTTTCTAATAAACTTTTAAGGTTCGATTTTGTGTAGTAAAGCACTAAAATAAATTAAGTAAAAACAGTGCTGATGAGATATAAAAAATTATTGGAAAATATTAGCAAACTTAAGTTTCCCAATTATATCTGCCTGCTCTGTAAATCGAGTCGATTTCAAAACGCTCAATTTAGAGAAATTAAATCCACTAATAGAGAATTTTTTCCGATTTTTTTGCAGCTTCATATATTTCAGAGCATAAAATATCATATCTGAAATTAATTTACTATGTAATATTTGAAATACATCAATGGAACCATTATTTATTTTTGGGAAATGGGAAATTTACTCGGATTCGGTTTACAGAATAGGGTCGATAGACTATTTTCGGCATATGATAGAGGAGAAAGCACGAACGCAGCTTTAATAACAAACCCACAAGCGAAAACATATTTAACCTGAACAACATTTTATAACTTTAACCTAATCACATTATTATCAAGCAAATATTGTTATAAGCAACTTATTGTGTCTAATAATAATTCGTAATTTACCAATAATATAGTAATACACACAGAAAAAAATTCATATTGAAATCATTGAAAACTATGTTATTTTAACATTTTTCGGTAGTGATTTTGCTTCATAGGTGTTTCATGGTAATTCAACATTATTTGAAAACAACGTTCAAAGAAAATGTTTTCTTATGAAACAACTATATTTCATATTGATTTAATATTTCAGTACAGTTAAATCATAATGAAGTTGACACTGAGATAATACGAAAAATCCTGTAGAATCAAAATTATTTCAAGTTGAAACAACGTAAATTTGATACTGAAATAATACGAAGAATCACGTTGAACCAAAATTATTTCAAGTTGAATTAACATGAATTTAATGTAATAATTTTATTACTGATTTTAATAATGTGATGTGTATTATTAGCATAGGAATCAGAAAAATGTGTGTTTTAGTTGGCTTTCTCCCTATTATTGAACTCAACATTTGAACTCAGGTCACTTAATTGGTAGTCAATGCGCTAATCACTGCAGCAGCAAAAACGTCAAATATACTTTAGATATACACTGGTATAAATACCATTATAAGGGACATGAATTTCATTTTAATTCAATATGATTTAATTGATGACTTAACACAAAACTTATTTTATATTAAGGTTAAGGTCATTTTAGTTTAAAATGAAATGTAACGTTGATAATAATGTTGTTTTAACAGTGGAAAATTATTAAATCAAAGAGATTTACGGTTAGATAAAAAAGTTTTCATTTAAAACTGATATGAAACAATGGTAATTTTAAATCAGTAGCAGAAAATTTTCGCTTGGTAATACGAGGTTTGTCAGCTATTTACATTTACACAACACGAACATTAAAATAAACAAGAACAAAACAACAACAAGTCACACAACTGAGCACAACAGTGCATTGTAAAAATGAAAGAAGCAACCAAACATCAACACACTTAAACAACAAATTATTTTTTATAAATTTAATATGATTTTCAATCAACATTGTGACATGTTGATTTTACTTTGGTATTATTTGTGTATATGAATAATACATTCTTACATTATCATAATATTATCAAAATTTATTTTATTTTTGATCAATTATATTTAAAATCGAGTCCATGATGATTATCATATAGTTTTGGTAATTTCCAACTCTTTCTTAAGTCGTTACCCTGCGGGAAATGTTGTACCAATTGTCTTGAACGTACTTGTTCTATGACTGGTGAAAATGGGAATGGTACGAAATGTCCCTGAGTGGTGACCGGTGAAAAGAATCATATCACAACATATCACAAACAAAAATGTTAGCAAAAAACCCTCATTGCAGAAGCAGATTTTTCCAAGTTAAAAATATTTGTTTAAAGTACAGTAATTCAGCTAGTATTAAAGAGCCCATCACAGGACAAGTAGCCTTAGTAAAAGCTACCGGTCCCTTTCATATAAAGTTCCTTAACTCGAACCGATTGCTAGTCCTTGGGAACCAGTCACGTGACCTGTCATGCGGCTGGTTCTTTTCCCTCTAGGGTACTTACTGCAAGCACCTCTGAAATATTTATATTACCTTTAATATTAAATAATTGAGAATTTTTTTATACCTTACTACACACGATATGCACAGTTCATGGTATTGGATTGATATGTCTGTATACAATTATTACTTTTTTGTTTGAATTTTACTCATACAAGAGTTGTTCTTTTCTTATTTAAAAAAAAACTTTGTGCATAACATAATTAGCAAACTGTTGTTAGTAAAAATATAAATATTTTCTCTCAATATCCTTTTAAGGAAGGGACACACAGGATAAGCTGTTAATATTTTTATTTAATATTTGGCATATTTTTAGCTTATGCGATTAGCAAAATCTTAATGGATAGCCAATGGTGATTTTAGCCTGTCATTACAAATCACAGTCACTGTCATTAACATGTCAGTTAGTTATTAACTAAATACCATGTTTAGTCAGCTATAGCAAAAGCACTGAAAAGTCATGAAGTTGTCCAGTGTTTTATGTTATGACCTGATGACTTGCAGTTTGAGGAATCGTTTGTGACATGGTTTTGAAAGTAAAATTTCCGCACATAAACATTTATGTTTTTTTGTTATCATCTTATCATTGTTTATTTATTTTTTTGCTAAACATTTTTAACGCTAATAATGACAAAGCCATTTAATAAATAATTGTACGTTTTTTTTGACCTTAACTGCTTAATAACAAAAATCTACATAAACAATGAAGTTTTATTCATTAAAAATTTTATGATAGATTAAAAAATGAAAAAAAAAATTATATAAAATATTTCGTGCACAACGTGACCTTTGTTGGAAGCTAGAATTTTTTAAATAAAAAATAAAATTAAGATAAATTGCAAATAATAAATATTTCAAAAAAAAACACAGTGGAATAGACATGGAAGCAAATGGTGATAAAAAAAATTTCTCACCTTTTGGCGTGATTACTTTGAAACTTAGAGATTTATTACGGACGGAACTATGCTTTCAGAATTTTGTAAAGTTTGTGAACACACAGAAAAAATTATCACCAAAAAATTTTCAAACAAAGGTTTGGCTAAAAATAAATTTAATTTTCAGTAAATGTTCTGTACATAATCTATGAATTGTTTGATTGACTTTTATTTAGAACGCAAACACCAAAAACAACAAGAAAAACTGTGCTGTAAAAAAACAACCCCGATGACGACATAGCAAAAGGAATGCGATTGTACCAAGTTCCTTTGCTGAAGATTATTGAGTGAATCAATTCGTTAATGTAGCTGCGTTAATTATCATTCATTCTCTTAGAGTCTTTAGATAAACATTCAGACTTGAACACATTTAACAAAGTGAAATTTCATAAATGCTTAATGTATGATGATGGTGATGACCCAGACAAAAATTTTGATTGATATAATTATAAAAAAAATATTTTTTTAGTGTTTGTTAGTATTTTTAGACCAATTGTTTTATAAATTCTGATAAAAATATTGTTTGATATTTTTCAGCAAATCTAGTAAATCTTTTTGTTTGATTTAGTAAATTGTTTTGTTTACAATTTGTAAATGTTTTTAGACAAATTGTTTTATAGATTTAAACAATTTATTCATTGAAAAAAAACCCGTTTTTTTTTCAATGAAATTTTTGACATATTTTTGTCTATATTTACAAACTTGTTTGTTCCTAGTCAAAATATTTACTGTTTCATTGAATTCCTTTACATAAAATGAATTTTAGTTTTTTTGTGCAGATGGCGCTATTCTAAACCTAAGTGAATCTTTTTTGGTTTGTGATGCTCATTAAACAAGGAAAGAACTTGCAAAACATTTAAAAACACATATATTTCTCAGCATATCTCTCGCCATATTCTACCTCGTCACACTTTTCAGCAATATTTTTGGATTGCTTTCACGATAGAGTACAATATCAGACATAATACTAGCCCATTCCACCCTAATTCTTTTATATTTTTTAAGATAAAAAAGTCATTGGGAAACAAATAAGGAAAATTAACTAGAGACGGCAACAACACGAACGATAATGATAATGGAACATTTGTATTTTTCGAAGTATACTTCTTTTTGAAGCGTTATCCAGAAACAAGTGCTAGTTCGATTAAAATAATTATATACTGTTTTAAAGACTATTAACCTTTACATATAGACGTTTATTTTTTCAAACATCAGCTTGGACGTGGGGTCTCACAGACTCCTACATATGCGGGGTCACCGCGACAGCAAATATTAGTAAAATTGTGCAACTGTGACTATTTTATGATTAAATAGATCGTAAAGTAAACAATTAAAGGTAGAAATAACTTTTAATTTAAGAAACCTTTTATTGATACAAAATTTTAAAGACTTGGTATTTTAGTTTCCTTCAACATCAGGTCACTTTTATTTGTTTTTTTTTTTAATTTTTTACAATAGCATTAACAAAACTTTAACATTCTTCTTGAATTTTAGTAATAATAATATAATATAAAGACAAAAAAGACCCTCTAAAACATAAAAAAACTGACAAAGGGCCGATATTAGGAAAATTATTGGCAATCCTTACAGATAGGCTTTGAGTAGAGTCTTCTAATCCACACCGAAAAAATCCATGCAATATATACACGAAAACGGTCATACATGCTACGAAATATTTCGTAATTTTACACCACGAAATTCATTTGTAAAATACACGATATATACGATAACAAATGCAAAATAAAACTAAAAAAAAGTTATTTCAGCAGGGGCGCGAACCTGCAATCTTCATATTTAAAGCCAAGTATTCTAACCCACTGAGGCAATTTCTACTTATTTTATAAGATTTCTACTTTTTTTTCGTAAGGTATACCAAAAATTCGTATATTCTACGAAAAAAGTAACTACGAAAGTTTTTTTTTTGTAAAATGGTGCATGCATTATTTTTAGTAGGGATGTAACGAATACCGATACCGATACCGATATATCGGCGATATTTCAGATTTTCCGATACATCGGTATCGGCGATATTTTACTGTCGATACGACGATACTTAAAAAAATTTTTCAGAGTTTTTTTCTGGCAAATTATTTATTTTTTGTTAATTTTACCATGAACTAAACTCATTTCGTTATTTATTAAATCTTATTAATATCAATTTTAAAAATTAATAATCTTTTATACTATTATTTTGTAAAAATATGATTTATTTTTTGTAAATTTTACCATGAATTCAAATTCAATTCATTGTTTTTTAAATCTTATTCCAGCAAAAAAAGACACTCCAAAGAAGTCATGAAAATGTAGAATTCGCGATGCGGAAGTATTGCAAATTTGGATTATTTCTAATTAGTTTTACATATCTTTGCTATTGCAAGAAGTTCTGTTTTTCGATTACCAATCACCGAATTGGAAGCGATGCTCGGACAAATTTCTTTTTCGGTGTTCTATAATGATTTTTCCTCAAGTAAAAAGGATAAAAAATTACCCATTTTCACAATTTTTTTAATGCGAGTATGGCGAAATTTTTTTATGTTCTTGCTTTTCTACTAATTACACTATGCGACAAATAAAGACTTTTGGAAAAACACAAGAACTGGACAGTACAGGTTCGATTGTCCTACAATGGGGTAGTAAAACCCTTTACTCAGTTTGGCGAATTGGGTGACAAAATTTTTTTTATGTACCTCCAAATTTTCTGAAAATCAGTGGGGCCTCAAAAAACGGTGTCATCAGTATTTGGCTAACAGCTAATTCAAACTTTATAATACCGCCTAACTATATATGGCAATAATATAGCTAAGAGTCTGTTTAACAGATTTTTTTTAACATTTCATGCCAAAAAAAATTTTTTCGTGAACTTTTTGTTGACAAAATTAAGGAAAAAATAGTTTTTCTACTTTTTTCAGAATAACTTACAGGGACTTGTAATTTTTAACTAACAGTATTTGGCAAACTTGTAGTTACGATAGAACTGAACAACTTTTGTGAACATATCAATACAATCTGCACGTATCTAGGCAATCTAATAGCACACACAGACCACTTTTTACCTTAAAAATTGTAGTTTATCACTATTTTTTATGCTGAAAAAAAATTTTGTTTTGAAAATAGTATATTCAAGTGCATACTTCTCGGTTGTGATTCACTAATAATATGTTCCTGTACTTTTTTTGAAAAAAAAATTTTTTTTTTAATTATTTTATTCACTTTTTTCAGTATAACTTGTAGGGACTCCAAATTTTTCATTACCATTATTTGGCAAAACAACAACAAACAATAAAAAATAGTAAATACTAAAATCAGCAACATAAGAAGTGGAACAATAACAAAGAAAGCAAAAAATGGAATAAAAATATAGCCTAACTTGTAAAAAACGAAAATTTTTAAGGTAGAAATTAGTTTTTCTGGGCTGTTTGGGTGCCCAGATACATTCAGATTGTATTCACATGTTCACAAAAGTTGTTCAGCTTTACCGTAGCTACAACTTTGCCAAATATTGTTAATAAAAAATTACAAGTCCCTGTAAGTTATTCTGGAAAAAGTGAAAAAAAATTTTTCCTTAATTTTTCAAAAAAAAAGTGCACGAAAAAATAATTTTTTGGCATAAAATGGTAATAAAATCTGTTTAGCGAACTCTTAGCTACATTATTGCCATATATAGTTAAGCGGTATCACCGAGTTTGAATTTTCTGTTCGCCAAAAGTTGATGACACATTTTTTTGAGGGCCCGCTGATTTTCCAAAACTTTGGAGGTCCATAAAACGAAATTGGTCACCAAATTCGCCAAGCTAAGTATAGGGTTTTACTACCCCGTGGTAGTACAATCGAATCTATTCTGTCAAGTCCGTGTGTTTTTTGGACTGTTGCACTGTGTTATCTGCATATTTTTAATATAGATTTTTTGGAAGCAGAGAAAATGTAGCTCCTTAAAAAATACTTCCAATTATTTATACCGGGTTAATATCAATTTTAAATATTAATAATCTCTTACGCTGTAATTTTGTATAATAAAAAAGTTGCACTTGAGTTTTGTTAATCTAAACTTGAGCTCAATTTTAATATTCGTATCGGTATCGGAATCGGTATCGGCGATATTTATTTTTAAGTATCGGTATCGGTATCGGATCGGCAAAACGGCGTATCGTTACATCCCTAATTTTTAGTGTATATTTGGAGAAAATTGGTCCAGGCTTTTTGTGTTACATTCATTTCCTTCGGTGGTTTTTAAAATATATAATTTAAAAAAATATATTTTTTTAGAAGTACAAATAAATGGTTATTTTATTGTTTATTTTTTAACTACATTTCTGTTTTATTGTTCATTTATGTTTATTAATATGATGGCCATGACTTTTAACAGAGGTTACAATGCTGCTTTGGTATCTGAAGTCAAAACCAGAAAAAAGCTCCTCTTTGACCTTTGTGATGTATATTGAAAATTGGATTGATTTCCAAAACTCTTTCCTTTCATTGTCAAGTGAGAAACAAAACTGCTTCCTTGCATGGAATAGAACAAAACTCGTCCCTTATAGCCATATCCTCCTTATATGCTAGCTCTTTTTTTATTTTTTTCCCTAAGCTCCCTAATCAAAAAACAGTTTACTACTGTAGACAAGTTCACCATATGTCTCGGTGATATATACACTCTACTTCAAATTTACGATCATATATTGTCTAAATTTGTGTTGAAAACTTCTCCTTGTCTAAAATTACATCGATTTTGTAGTTATTTTATTAAAGAAAAAACCTTTCAAATTAAACATATTTAGTCCAAGTTGAAACAATTTAACATATAGTATAATACGGCTATGGCTGAATGGTAGATATTTCAGACTATGGCTGCTCAAACCTGCACGCAGCCAACCGCTTTTTTTAGCAAAAACATTTTGTTAAAGTATAATGTGTGCGTAATTTTAGGTCGATAATAATCTGTAAAGTGTTGCCGACTATTATCGACCTAATTTTCAACAAAAGTATTTACATATAGCATCAGCATCAGCGTTTAAAAGATTCTAGTGACATTGCCTCAATTCTCTTTCACCACCTTCAGAAAAGTGATTCGACGAGTGTGCATGAAATAACACTGTTTCAGCGACGGATGTAATGAATGAAGTAAAAAATATACTGTAGTTGGTATTTTGAAAAAATTATTGTAAGATGCCCAGTCTGATTTGAAAAAGATAACAATGATTTGTCCTGCTGTCGGACACTTCCTACCGGCAGATGGTATTTTTGGGTATATCGAGAAGAAATTTGGAAAAGTCGATACTTTGATTAATCTACAAGAATTTGGAACAGTCTGAAAAGTCACTGAATTAGGTGCTGCTGAGGACTGAAAAACAAAAGGTTCATCAGTTTTCTAAGCAAGAGGTTGGCCACATTTCAGATTTGCTTGAAGCAAACGAATCATTATCGAGAAATAAAAACAAAAGATTAATTTTCATACAAGGATAGATGCAGCTCCCAAAGGATTTTTTAAAAAAAGGAAAACAGTGCACAGAAAGAACTAAATTTCATTTTTAGTGAAGAAATTCAATGATTTAGTAAATATTTTGCCTAGAAACAGACCTACAAACAAAATTGTAAATATAGACAAAAATATTTCAACAATTTCATTGAAAATCCCGGATTTTTCAGTAAACAAATTGTATAAAACTTACTTAAAAAAATTGTCTAAAAATATTTACAAATACTAAACAAAATAGTTTACTGAATCAAACAAAAATATTTACTGCAGTTTTTGTAATATATCAAACAAACTTTTTGTCTGAGTCATCACCATCATTTATTGTTACATTTTTTTAAGAGAAGTAACACAATCAGGCACTTAATGCCTATCAGTTAACGTGTTACCTTCTTTGGGAAAGGAATAGTGTAGAGAGAACAGGTGGTGAAGTAGGAGAGACATAGAAAGCTTATTTCATTAACAGCTCTGCTATTGCGCGTTTTTTGTAGAGTGATGTTGCAGCCCCCTGGTGTCAAGTAGTGTCATTAATTTGTTTAAGCTGTATAGCCATCTTATTAGCTCTTTTTACTTCGCCGACCGATCTGCTACAATATCGACGAAAGAGGGTACTGTGACGTGCATTAGGATATGTTAGTATTGATCGCTGCTGATACTGCCAAAATGATCAATGTTATTCCTTCATCACTTTAGCAGTCTAGCAACAATCAACAGAATGACAGACCAATGCACATGAGAAAAATGCATGATGTTGTTGGCTTGCCTGAAACTAGTCTCGAACTAAAGACCTCAGGGTTTGTAATCAAACGCGCTAACTACTCAGCCAACAGCACTTAACAACTCTGAATGTTTATCTAAAGACTATAAAAAAATGAATGAGAATTAACGCAACAACATTAACGAATGGATTCGCTCAAAAATCTTTAGTAAAAAAACTTAATACAGTCGCATTCTTTTTGCTATCACTGTTGTTGTTATTTATGTGTATGTCGTCATCGGGGTTATTTTTTTACGACACAGAAAACGGGTTTTTGTTTCTGGTGTTTGCATCTCAAATAAAAGTGAAACAAGAAATTCACTAATTCCGTAAAGAACATTTTCTGAAAATGAAATTTTATTTTAGACAAAATTTAGTTTGAAAATTTTTTGGTAATTTTTTTTCTGTGTACCAATGATTAAGTCATGACGATTACCTTATACTGTTAACAAAGACTGGCTGGGAATAGAAAGTTTGAAGTTTTACCCCGACATTTTTGATAGCATCGATGCTGCCCCGGAAGAAGAAAACTATAAGGGATAAGCAAATCGTAATTTTAAGAATTTAATTTAAGCTGAATCCACTATTTAACGAAATTTAAATTTTTAGTATTATTACATAATACTCATTGATATAAATTTTGTTTAATATTGATCAATTACTCTACTATTTACCCTTAGATCGGGAAGCAGGATCTGGTTAAAATAGTTTTCAAGAAACAAAACTTTTTACTTGCAGGAAAGCTAGTTCCAAAACTTTTTTCTTGCAGTGCATAGTTCCAAAGCTAGCTCCTTTCAATTTAAAATTAGATTCTGTTGCTATATTTTTCAAGGAAAATTGTTTTCTTAATTTAAAAATGGTCCAACAAAACAGCAAAAAGAAATCAGCTGAAAAATCACATTTTGCTTTTGAAATTTGTGAAAAATAATTTCAGCTGCAAGTAGCGAATTTTGGAACTTATCGCCTCATATAATAAAAGTATGCCATCAAATACACATGTGTGTTTTTTTTTCATTAGATTATGTTATTTGGAAAATTATTTGAAATATTCGACTAATTTAACAACCTTACTCGAACAAATTTAAAATCACAAAATCGATTCATTCCTTACTCGAGCAAAACCAAAAGTCAAATAATTTCATACTCTAGTGCATTATGTTTAAAAAAATTTAAGCCATAATTAATTGATAGTTAAACAATTTGATATCGATGTTCCGTTTTAAATAAATATTACTTTAGTCTAGAGCTTATGTATATGTGCATAAAAAACCACTTATCTATGGCATGCACCCACTGTGTAATGCAATAAGTAACTGGTAACATAATTATACTGATTAGCTTCAAACAGGTACATAAACTGCTAACAGCTAATTTGAAAAGGAAACCAAATATTATCAAAAAAGTCGTGGCAATACACACCATTAAAAAATGTCTAATCTACGGAAAAATTATTTGAAGTGCTAACAATTTTATAAATTTTAGGTCACCAAGTTCATAAGTAGCTTCAAATATTATTTAATTTAAGTTTTCCAATTTTTGCTAGTTACATATTATATACTATTTTAAATATTGATTTGCCTCTAAGGCATTAATCTTTGTAAAAACCTTGAAATTTCTAGTTTAAAATTTTCTGAAAATCTTAAATATTTTTGTAAGAAATCCTATAGTTTATTGACACAATTGAACTTTGAATTTTTTATAGTCATAATTTTTCTTTTAACAGCTTTTAGCTAAAGAAAACTAGTTCTAAGACATAAAATGTTTAGAATAACTAAGTAAACGAACTTGACCAACTTCTTGACAACAAAAACTAAAAAAACTGGAATTGAATTAAAATTTAAAAATAAAACTGTACAAAACATAATGCAGGCTAGAGTCTAACTTATGAATATTATAAACTTTGAATGGTGATAATAGCGCATTTAATACAAAATTAAATCAAATTCATATTGACTATGATTTTATCGGTATTTCATTAAAATATAACACGAAAAAACTGAAAGGCGTCGTTTATTCCCGCGCGTCTCAATCATTTATGAACCTATATTTTTAAATCTCTTAGCTAGAGTTAGTAGAATCTTAGCTGAAATAGACTACGTGGATGCATGAAGAGCTGAAAGGAAAAGGGCGCCCATGTAAGGATAATTAATGACAGGACAAGGAAACTTTAGATATCATATTGCTAAAATTAAAATCTTGAAGGATGATGTTTGCGGAATGTGCTTAGTCGAAGTTGACACAGCAGTGCACGTTACGTGTGAATTTCCAGCTTTTGTCAGCATTACACTAAGAACCACTACCGCCACTTTCACGTTTAGGTGCGATGGTTGAACTCAGCTAAGTGGCTGCCGAATACTAAGGACTCAGTGCTGAGAATGAAAGTCGATAAGTAATAGTCCGCTGCCAGAAATCACTAAAGTCTAAAGCTAACACTGGTGATACTCCATATCTCAGGGATTGACTTGTAGTTAGACCTAGTGGTTGGTTAATAATACTTGAGGCATGAAAGGCATCGAAAATTATACTTAAATTAATAAATGGAATTCCATTTACCCACCAAGGTTCATTAAAAATTTACACGTCCAGCTGATACGTAATCTTAAATTTTAATCAGTTTGAATTACATATTGTTCAAATTTGCTCAAAAATACTATTTTTGAGCATTAAGCGCTACAAACTGAATCCAAATGTGTATTATATACAATTTAAACTACTTCTTTATATACATATTAAACGAAATAACTACTGTTATTAACAACACTTTATAACTAACAACACCTTAGATTTGAACAATAGCTATTGTTATTCCTTTTTCTTTATTTTTTTTTCAAAGTTCAAAAGCAAAATATATAAAAAAACCAGTAAAATATTTGCCAATAAACTAAACAACCAACCACTTGGGTAATTCGGCTTATTGTTATAACCCAGTTGTCGTGACGCTCTTAACAAAACTTTGAAAATTTTAAAGAAATAACATTAACATTGTTTGGCAGTAGATTGGATATATTAGAATGTATCAAATGTGTATTTAATAAATTTATTTTGTTTATACTTTTTATTAAGTTTATAGTTAAATATTTTGAGATGTTGAAAATATTTTTTTTTAGTTATTATTTTTTTAAATACACTGCGGAAAATTTTAGCCAATTTTTCCAAATGTTTTTGTTCTATGACTTGTGAAAATAGTACTAGAGAAGAAAGGTAGTTAGCGTGGCCGGTTCAAATAGAAACTTTAACTAATGCGTTCCGCAGATTGCGGGTTTGATTCAGGTCAGAGACCTTGAGTGCATTCCGCAGACAAGCAAATCGCTTAGAGGATTGTGGTTGTTTATAAAAAGAAAAATATGTTTGATTTTATTATAACTTGAGAACGACATATACAGAAAAAAAATTCTGAAGCAGTTGCGGATACACTAAAATTATGTTCATACAATCTAAAAGCATAAAAGCATCTAAAATTAAAAACACTATACAACAAGAAAAACGCCAATGAGTAGCACTATATATATTTTTTATGTGTTATGATCACCTAACTACAAAAACCGTCAAAATTTTAAATTCTATGGATAAATTTTTTTCTAAAATTTTTGATTTTGTCATAACTTATAAAGGGGTTGCCCAATTTGATACCACAAATAACTAAAAAACTTTTTTTTATCCATTTCAACATTATTTTTTATGTACTCAATGGTTTCGGAATTGTTCAGACCGCAATGTTGAAAAATAAATATTTTAATGCAAAATTTAAATATTTTTAATATTTAAAAGTTTATAAAAAATCGAAATTGCAAAATGTTACCATCTTTATTCACCGACGATAAACTCAAATATATCACAAATAAAATAAGCTTTATTTTACGAAAATCGATGGATAATATAATTTTTTTTATAATAAAGTGATGTTGCCAAAAATCGAGTTTTGAAAACGACTGTCCAATGTTATTACAAAAAACCACATAAGACTTGAAAGCAAATTGCCTTTAAGCTACTTAAATATTACTTTTTTATAAACGCAATAGTTTCAGAATTATTCAGACCATTACGGTCTGAGAAATATATTGTTTGAGGAAAAAATTGGAAAATTTTCATTTGTTAAAAGTAAATGAAAAATCGAAAATGGACAACACTTGCGACTTTTTTTAACAACTCATAAATATTGACTTTATTCATAATAAAGTGAAATCATCTAATGTTTGCAAAAATTGCGGACAATCAATCAATCAAATCAATTTTATTTTTAAACAACAATATTCTGACAGCTGATTCTGGTAAAGGCCTCCTAAAATATATATATGTACAGGTATATGTACATGCATCTGAGATTCATTTTAGGCGGAGTTAAATTTTTCTCACATTTGGACATAGTTATACATACTCGGCGTAGTATATCTTATAGGCCTTACGTTTAACGTACAAAATGAGTTCAGTACTTTTATGTAAAACACCACGGTTAATATTTTTGTGGAAACCCCCTAGCCCTTCGACTTATGGTTTATTTTGGACCCTTAGGGTCAAAAACTCCCCTTCAGAGGCAATATATGGGGCTAGATTGTTCCACAAAAATGTGCTTCGTGGTGCTTTACAGAAAAGTACTGAAAACTTGCTACACCTTCAAAGTGAGCCATACAAGATATTCTATACCGAGTCAGTATAATTATGTGCAAAACGAGGGATATTAAACTCCCCCTAAAAAAATTACAGATTTAAACTTTTAAAACGACGAAACACGTACATATGTATATTTTTGGGGTCCTCTACCAGAACCAGTTGTTAGAACCTTTTTATTAAAAAAAATTTTTGATTTTGTTGTGCAGTGAATATATTTGCAATTTTAGATTATGTGACTTCAATATGTTATGAATAAAGTCAATATTTATCCATCGATTCTCATGCAGTAAATCATATTTTATTTGCGATATATGCGGCTTTATGATTAGTTAATAAAAACGGTAAGTTTTTGCTTGTTTCATTTTTTATAAATTTTTAAAAAATAAAAATTTTCCTGTTTTGCGTAAAAAAATATTTTTCATCACTGCGGTTTGAATAATTCCGAAATCTTTGTGTATATAAAAAAAATAATCTAAGAACGGCTTAAAGGTAAATTTATTCCAATTTTTTTATATTTTTCGTAATAAAATTGGATTATTTCTTCTCAAGTTATAATGAAATCGGTGCAGCAGCCGCTTTAAAAATCCAAAATATTTGAAAAAATTTAAAAAAAACGTATCCATAGGATTTTAAATTTGGACTGTTTTTCCATTTAGGAGACAATAATACATGAAAAAAATATATACATATATAGTCGCGAAAAAAGGCCCTGCCAAAAATTTCATTTTGTTGCATAGTGAAATTTGTAATAGTCCAAGAACAGACTGCAAATTTTTTATTAATATTTTGAAGTTATTAGTTCGCGACATAAGAGATGTGTAGTGAATTTACAAAAAATAATTTACCATTCCTCATTTGGCAGCAACTTAGTGTTGCCATCTGCTTAATATGGACAAGAATGAATGAGAGTTGTCACACTACACCATTAAAATGAAGTATCATTAGAAGCGTCTTGATTATATGTTGGTTATAGTATATGGGATGCCACATAAAATTCAATATGGGGCGCTCTATGGGGAAAAAATACTTGCGGCTATATTTAAAGAGGCAACCCTGAACAACTATATTCCACTACTTAAAAAATATCAATAAAAAATGAATTGCTTTAAGAGAAGAGATTAGTGCAGAAATTTGCAGTCGGCTCTCGTATTATAAAGCATTTTTTTAACAAAATCGAAATAGGCATTTGCAATTAAAAAATCTATAGACCAGCCTCCTTAAGACTCGATATTATAAATCTTACACAAAATGGTAGATACGTTTAATTTGCAAATCATTTTTAAATATAAAATGGAATATTAAACTTTGTTTTTATGTCCATTACACTGTTTTAAACTTAATTGCTACTAAGACTTTAAAATGAAAAACACATGTTCCTAATTAACATCATTTTAATAAAACAATTGTAGAAATTATTCACAATTATTTTTCATTTTTATTTTAAAATTGTGATTCATAATTCTTAGGAAACAGCTTTCATATTTACCTTGAGGAAAAACATATAAAAACACTTAACACAAATTAAATTGTTTCCAGCAACAATGAAACTCTAATTTTTAGGGTTGTTCTTTCTATTATCTTTTCTTTTGCAAAGTTTATGATTGAAAAACACAATCTCTGTAAAGAATTTATATTTGCAAGTTGTATTCAGCAAAATAAAATATATCAAAATCAAAAATAAATATCAAAAGAAGGTTGGTTTTCGTTGCCCTCAAATGCATCGAATCCAACTGCAGCAGATATACGGAAAGCACACAAAAATACAAAGTTTAATTAATGTGATTATTTTTCAAACTTAGTTCCTTTTTCCAAATTGATTATTAGGCTGAGGTTCGTAACGCTATGTTCAGAAAGAATTGGGCATGAACAAGGAACAAATTTAACATAAACTTAATTTTTCAAAGTTTTTTAATTTCAAGTGATTGTTATTAAGCTAAAGTATATATAGATGCCTAGTAAAAAAATTTTCATGTTTTTTGAAGCACTAAGGCAATAAAGCGCATAATAATACGCTTTCAAAGAAGAGCTTATTGCAGAGCAGTAAATATAAATGAAAGAAACTATACAAAAAAAACATATATTTTCACTGCTGATACAATGCAGGTTTTTAAGCGAGAAAGTTCCATATACTTACATTTTTAGTGCTAAAAATGGTGATGATTTTCAGCGCCTCATAAAGCGCTTTTTGTATTAAAAATGTAGTACTCCAAACCGAGAGCTCACCATGCAAAAATCAGCAGCGATATCAGCAGGTTTGTAAGCACTACTTTTATTCTCTCATAGTAAAAACCTGCTTTATTTGAAGCAATTTTTTTACTGGGCATGTGTCCTAATGCGTTGTACCTTTTACATTAAATCGCTAACATCTCCAAACATGATTTTTAGACTTAAAGTGCTATTTTAAATGAAATTATTTGTTGGTGGTTAAGCATTGTCTATATGCACTTCATTGTTGCTTTACCAAATCGTCAGTAGACTTCAACCACACTTTGCACAGACTTTCAAAAACCATTTGAGAATTTAAACATTATTTTAAAAAACAAACATAGAAGGCTTTGAAACTTATAAAAAACGCAACAAATAATTTATATTCGATATGGATCTATTTTATTTTTTACACCTTTACACCTTTAAAAGTATTAATAAAGCAAAAGGAAAAATAAAATTCAAATTAAACCTTTAAGAGATTTATGATTTGACATATTGTCATAATTTTATTTTAAATGTAATTTATTTGTTGATGGTTAAGCATTATCTATATGAATTTCATTGGTAAATTACCAATAAAATGCATATAGACAATGCTTAACCATCAACAAATAAATTTCATTTAAAATAAAATTATGACAATAATTCAAATAACAAATTTCTTAAAGGGTTAAGATGCTATGATAAAACAACACAGATATTATAATATAAAATTTCTTTCTAGGTCCGTCTTTTTAGGTCCGGAACGCTAAGCGTTAACCAATTTGGTATGTGTTATGTTTTTCTAATTTCCATTTCTTCCATACAAAATTTATTAACGTTAAACTTTTCGTTTTACAAAATATGGCCATAAATATAGTCCTTTCTGTGTAGTATAGAGTCCATATAACTTAGTACAACAATAACTTGCTATCTAAAAAGTAAAAATGGGATGACCCGTTTCCTCAAAAT
The DNA here is from genome assembly GCA_956483635.1 of Panzeria rudis. Lineage (NCBI taxonomy): Eukaryota > Metazoa > Arthropoda > Insecta > Diptera > Tachinidae > Panzeria > Panzeria rudis. The sequence continues at coordinate 72,897,018 of OY101448.1, read as the reverse complement.
TAAGTAAGTAATAATAATAATCAAAACATGGCAATCTCATTTTCTTTGGAGCTTGGTTGGTATACGTCGCTGCCTACTTCACGCAAGCAATCAAGTAGAATCAATAAGATTCCGTTTTGACAAATTCTTTGAAACTTGACTTAGACCTTTATTATTCCCATTTTTATCACGGAGTATTTTAGATTATTGTAAAATGTTTGCCTTACAAGCAAAAAATATTCCTATGATCTTTTTTATCTGAATAATAAGAAATAAAATATAAGAATATAATAATTTATAATGGATCACTCAAATAGCACAAAACGGCGAATATTCATATTCTCCTACTATACACAGATGATCGGACTTCCAATTTCCATTAAGCTTATTTAATACAATTTTTTTATAATTTGATTCACCATTGTGTTTACTTATTGTTGACTTCATGTCAACAAAAAACGTTTTGCACTTTTATCTCCGACTGCAATATTATCGCACTTTTTTTCAAGAAATTTATTTAAAACAATCTATGCAAATTAAACGTCATTGATGGGGTTTTTTGTTGGAATAAAAAATTGTACTTGTGCATCTGGTTTCGAAGAACACTAAATTCAAAAAATAACAAAAAACAATAATAATTACAGTAAATTTAAAAGTGTTTAAATTTATTTTGAATTGTAACATGATAAACATTAAATTTCGCATTTATTTTTGCTGACTGGAACAAATTGTTACTGGCTGTGTGAAAAGTGACTGCTGTTTTTATTTGTTTAAAACTAATATTTAATTAGCAAAAATTTTCAGTTTTTTTCATACACAAAAAATCAGAAACAAGACAATAAAAATTTAAAAACAGAAACAATAAATGAAGAAAATAAAGAATCGCATAATTGAAAATAGTTTTGAAGCGGAAACACAAAAAATACATAGATGAGACAAGTGTAAAGGCAGCAGCGATGGGCAAGCTTATAATTTTGGAAATAATTTTTAATTAATTTTTATTATAATAAATGTATATTTATTTATAGGTGCTCAAAATTTCTTCAATGAAAACTCTAAATTTATGTAGCAAGCAGGAAGTCCATTTAGTAAGGATATATAATATAGTATCCTTACTTAATATTACTATAAAATGGAATCAGGTGCAAGGCGGTTCAAGGAGAGTGGATATATCGATATTTCTCACTCCGAAACAAATAATATATATTTCATTTCCATTGAGCTTTTAAAACAATTATAATAGAGTGATTGCACGTAAAACGGGCGTGTGCAAGAAAAAAATTATCTTCTAATTTTTAATAAAAATATCTCTATTTATGTTTTTTGGAGAATCAAAATTATAGAAAATATAAAAAATACACTGTTTAATATTTTTCAATCAATTTGAGGCACTTTTAAATGATCATGCAAGAAACATTTTCTATGTTTAATATTTAAGATTTATATTTAACATTTAAGATTTTCTTTTATTCCCTTTCTCATTATTAATAAAAAACGTTATCTCTGAAAAGAATACACTTTTTTTTGTTTTTATTGAATTTAAAAAATATTCAGCTAGAGTATTCTGATGTCTTTAATAGAACGGATAGCAAATAATTTAATGTCTTATTATTTTCTTATGAACTTATCTTTATATTATTTATATTAATTAAATCAATAACTAGTTTTATTTCTTGGAATTTTTAGAATTTTCGTACTAGGTCACACCCGTCGGTCACACCCGTCTCATTTCAAAAATAGTTTTTTATCAGAAAAAAATTTTTTGTCAAACAGTAAATACACGATACAATTAAAAACAATTTGAACAGATATCTATACCAAAATTATTGCATACCTTATAATCAAAATTTTACAGAATTTATACTGAAAGTCATAATTCTTTAAAACTAAGATTTGTAAAGTCACACCCGTCGTAGCTTTTTGACGATCACCCTGAGCAGAAATCGTGTTCTATCAATGTCTACCCGTTATTCAACGACTTTAAGCTTAATGTCCTTGCGAGCCGCAACATTTTTTTAAATAAAAAATTGTATATTCTTGATTTATAACAAAAAATGTGTGTAAAATGGTCACACCCGGCTAAATAAAATTACTCAATAGTAAGTTGTATTTAAAATTTCCCCTCCCAAAACTTTAAGCAGGATCCGTGACTGCATAAAATGGTATTCTAAAAATATATATGTTCTTTGTAGTATATGAATTACAGATTCAGTCAAAACAATTATGTCGGATGAAAATGTTTTAAAATAGTTTACTAATTAAAAGAGTATTTTAAGTTATTTTTTTATTCTTCACTTGATATTCTCAATTGCAAAACACATTGAAAACAAAATTATTTTTCTAATCGCATTAAAATGTATGCTCATTTTCGCTTCAAAGCCAACAAACAACGTGATAAAAATCTTAAACGAAATTTCATCCGTATCTTATAATAAACTTTCCCAATAATCCCTCAAACCCAAGAGAAAAAATAAATAATACTCTGTCAAATATCAATACACATGACTTAAGCGGAACAGCAGCATACAAATAAATTTACTGCAAACATTTTAATTGAGTATAAATCCTCTAAAACTAAGAAAGAAAAATGTGCTGGGAACTATTTAGTAATAAGAAACTGTTAAAATTTTATTAATATATTGTTGCTGTGAATTAATAAATGTGATAATAAATTTTGATAATAATATAAGCGAAAATGTTCGGTCAGAGTAATGTAAACAAATTAAGAGATTGTAAGCAACATTTTTCTTAATCAATGGCAGAGAATGATTATAAAAGTGAATTGGAATGACTGAAAAATACATTTTTTTTAATTAAGCGAGACATCTAAATGATGTACAGCTAGTAAATACATTATAAAACATGAATAAAAATTCCAAGAAATTAATTAAAATAAATTATTGTTATCTGTTATATAGAAAAAGGTCTATCAATCAGCGCATAGAAAATGTGATTTGAAAATATATCACCAAACGTGTAAACTTTAGTAACTGCAGATATGACCGAAGTTTTAAAGAATTTGATAGAAATAAGGCGGCATAATTTTTTATGATTTCAAATATGTTATATTAAAAAAATAAAAATATGTATGTATGTTAGAGCGACTCGCCTTGTATGAAGCTAAAAAAGTGTTTCTATTACCCCTCTCAAATTAAAGATCAGTCTTTTTAATGACGATTTCTAAAACATTTTAGGGGTCTAGCGATGATCGTTCCTGAGCTGGACCGTGTCTAAAAAAGGTATATTTATGTAGTTTTGTTCATATTTTCGTATTTTCTCCCAAGACAGCATATAAAAAAAGTACATCACTTGAAAGGTTTTTTCAAGCTGCGTCCAATGGTGCATTAAATGTCACCATTTGTACCATCAACAATGCATTATTGCATAAAAACACGATTTTTATTTGATATTATTTTTAGTTATCGCAAAAGTTCGCGCGTTTCTACGTGGGCTTATTTTATTCCTAATATAAATGGCTTTCTATTAAAAGACTAAAATTAAAAATGAAATTTTGAAAACGAAAAAAGTTTGAATTGCATGAAAAAACCAATTTCTTGCTGCTAATTTCTGAATAGCTCCGAAACAGTATACTCTAAAATATTACTTCAAATTTACGATCATATAATGTCTAAATTTGTGTTGAAAATTCCTCCTTGTTTAAAATTACATCGATTTTGTCGTTACTTTATTAAAGAAAAAACCTTTCAAATAAGACATATTTAGTCCAAGTGGAAAAAATGTAACATAAAGTATAATACGGCTATGGCTGAATGGTAGATACGTCAGAATGGTAGATCAGTCAGGAGGTCGCGGTTCAAACCTGCACGCAGCCAGTCGCTTTTTTTATTAAAAATATTTTGTTGAAAAATAGTGTGTGTGTAATTTTAGGTCGATAATAATCTGTAAAGTGTTGCCGACTATTATCGACCTAATTTTCAACAAAAGTGTTTTAGAGTGTAGGAAATATAAAACAATTATATATAAATAACTTAAAGGTAGTTTTATTTCGCATATTTTGGTGGTTTATTTGTTTAGAACGGTGCGAACTATTTGGGAGTTATAAGGAAATATATTAGCGTGACCGCCCTGTTATTAGTACTGTTACCTGAAAAATTTATTGTATTATTACGATGAATATTTTTTTATTATTAAAAGTATACATAAACGTTTCGTACAACATTAAAAATGTAGTTTTGTTGTTTTTATGATGTTTAGGTAAAATTTTATAAATTATAACAGCTGTTTGAATAAAAGGAAAGAAGTTAAGAAAATTCTTTTTATTCTTGGAATTGTATACCCTACAAGAGGAATATCTCAAGATCAGTAAAAGGTATTCGAATAAATTTTTCAGGTGTAGTAAAGAAATTCATATAGAAGTCAATAGTGTCAATTTGAGAAAGTAATATTATTTTACTGTATATTTTTCCTAACTTTTGAATTTTTTTTAGAAAATGTGCGGGTATATCCATATTTATGAAAAAGGCTCTCCTCAATTTTTGCCAAAACTCTTAGAACTATCTACATTATAAAAGGTTGTAGTTGGAATTTTTAAAATCGAAAACATTTTTAAATTACTTCAAAGATTTCTGTGAAATCCATATTCTAGGTAAACACACTTTGTAGGACTCCCTAAATAGCGTTATGTACCATAAACTCTATCTTAATTATAAACTACAACAACACATACTTAACATAGAATAAATTTAAGAAAATGACGGCTGCTTAATAACAGCTATGAAACCTTAATAACAGTTATGAAACTCTGATTGGCACTTTACTGAACATATTTTAGTAATAACAGATGCAATTTTTCGGTCTTACTTCTTTTCATTAAAAGTGGTCTATACATTTGACCAGGACCACCTACCCATTTTTATTTCGACTTGCTGATTCCGAATTTGAAGCCCGTTTTGCTCGTACACGTTAAAAATTTGTCCATATTTTTAGCAGTTTTCCGCAATTTTACGGACCTCAGATTTGGATTTGTACACAAAAGTTTTTTTAACTTTTTTATTGAGACAAGTAATTGTTTGGAATTTTTCTTTAAATTCAATAAATAGTTTATCTGATTCAATAAATGCGTCTCTTATTTACACTCAAAAGTAACAACAATAAATTTCTGAATTTATAATATTTTTTGCTGATTATGAAAAGAAGTTTTTGTCAATTATTTTCGCGGATTCAGTAAATTATTTTGCTTGAATTTGGTTTATCATAATGCAATACAACAACAAATTTTTGAGAGAATTTACTAGTTATTTTATAGGTTATAATTCATCATAATGAAGTTTATTTTTTTCTGTGTAGCGGGTCGCAATATATGTAGACACACGACTTGCTTTAAACTGTTGAATTTCTAATAGGAGATTGAAAACTCAAAAAGAAAAAAAATTTTATTCTCGCTGATTTTGACGGATTTTAGTGCTCTTTTGAAATGTACCGATTTACGAACGATATGTATGTATATAAATAATTTTATGATTTCTAGTCTTTGAATAAAGAAAAAAAAACAATTTGTATTCTAGCAAGATATATAGATTTAATTAAAAAGAAAATGCAAATTAGTAGCCAAAAAACTAAGTAAATATTTAGTTTGGCCATAACTTTCTAACGTAATCAAATTAAATCAAACATGACTGACACATTCATATTCAACGCTGCTTTTTTCACCAAATATACTTATACACTTGCTTTTACTATTTTAAGCAACCTTAAGATATGCAAATGTATCCCAGTTATTACGATTATAGTGTTAAGCTTACAATATAAATATCAAGGACATCAACAACAGTATAAACTAGTTTATTGTAGGGTTAGGTTGGTAGCTATAATGGGCTTAGGAGGTAATGTTAAGGAAAACTTTACTAAACTTAATTTAGCTCTTACAGCATGCTCTTAAGGCTGGAATAATTAAATTAAAAGAGTTATAGTAAATCAACATTTTATATTAGGGACGTATGTAAAATTACGAGTAAAAGCGGATTTTAATTAAACAAAATATTTTTTGAACTTTTATTTTTTCTACGATGGAAAATGTTTATGTTAACTTAAAACAACTGACTAAAATTATGCACCAACAACTATCATTAAAGCAGAAACATTTCTGTTTTAATATATTTTTTATTAAATAAAAAAACGATAGAAGTTTTAACAACTAACAAAAAGAAAAAAGGAAATATTTAGTTTAACCATAAATTTCTAAACGGATAACATTAATTAAACATGACTGACACATATTCAAGGCAGGTTTTTTTTCTACTTATTTTCACAACCTTAAACACCCTTAAGGTATGCAAATTTATTTGATTATTTTCAAGATAAATATTCAGGACACCAGTAATAGAATAAATTAGTATATTTTGAAGGTAGCAATAAAAAAACTCAGCAGGTACTCGTATTATTAAAGCAAACAATTAAACACAATTTGTTGCAAGCCCTTAAGGTCAAAATAATTATATTAAACTCAGAACAATAATTCATTTGGGAAAACTTTAAAGCATTTACATATTTACACATATATACTATAATTTTTTTTTTTAATTTACATTAATTTTGTTTAGAGAAGTTAAATTGTTTAGCTTAAACAATCATCTTTCAGAGCTTCACAGTTTTTTTTTTTACTAAATTTCCACAAAATCACAAATTTTTTAAATTGAATAAACAAAATTTGAAAAAATGTTAATTCGTATTCTATTACTAAATTCATAAATTCATATATTTGTTAAAACCTTCTATTTAACTTAGAATGTTAGTTTTGTATACCGATTCTTATAAAACTTTGCATAACATTGATCGAAAAGTGGGCACGCCGACGCCTATACATAGTAAATTGTTTTCAGTTATTTATTACTCGTAGAATGTGAAACGTTGTACACACAATGAGATACCGTCACAATAAAAGTTATAATAAAAAAGTGGTCAAATTGTCAGCAGGCGTGTAGCCCATTTAAGATTAGCAATTTCTTTCAGCTACTTATACTTATCCCATTTGTCCGGGCGCACCCATATGGTAACGCAAAAAGCCGTTATATTAGAAGCTTCACAGTAATCCAAATGCAAAAAAAAATTTACACAAAATCCCTTCCATTGCATCATAGAGACACCTGTTAACATTTACAAATTGCTTCTACGTCAGTTGTGTTTGAAAGTTAGTTGGTCCTTTCAAAAACATAAAAAAAAGTTGACAAATAGTAAGTTACCCTTTCTTTTTACCTGTGCTGTGCGTACGAAAAATATTTTATTATAAATATACAACCGAATAGTCATATTTAGTTTTGACATAAATGAACATATTACAAAATATATGTATATCTCGTCCAATCTTGACGCGTTATATTTTTCCGTTGCCATATGGGTGCATCAGGCACTATATGGAAATTTTTCTTGTAATACTTTAGTTCGAAAATATTCTGTAGAAAACGTTTATTATTGATATGGAATGTTCTTTGTTTGCAAAAATTACCCTTAGTGAAGCCATTGGCATAGATAGGCCCTTCTGGGGAAGGATAAGCCCCATTTTCTTCAAGAAGTTCAAAATATATATAGTTTTACGCGGAAAAAAACACTAATAGCGAAAGATGTGAGATTATAAGAAGAAAACTTACTCGTAATGGAATATAATGGGTCATTAAGATATCGATAGATATATGTAGTCTGCTGGTGGCAATTTATTTAATTTTAAAAATATATGTACTTACGTATATATAGTAGTTTTTGTAATCATTTTGCAATAAAAACACTTATTTATTGAGAACTTCTAACAATTTTCTTCAAACAAAAATAAAACCTATGTAGTGCCGGACGTGACTATATGGCAACGGCCTATTATGCCCGAACCAGAGGTCGTATAAAAATTTTAGGTACTAAGTTAACGTTCTTAGATCCTATAGGTATAGATTTAATAACTTTTATTTAAATTTAAAACAAAACATATTCTCGGACAATTTGGGTTAACCGAGATTCTTATAAAACTTTGCACACACATTAACTTACCGTACCAATACAACTTTGTGATTAGAAAAGTGGGCGGGGGGCGCTCATTGAGAGTTAAAGCATTTAAATAAAAGGTGGTTTTAGAAATCTTTCAAATACTGCATTTATAGCTGAATGAAATCTAATACAAACGAGATTTCGGAAAAATCTAGCTTATTTTTATTAGATTTCTAAACATAATCTAGCTCCCCACTAGGTTTGCACAAAATCTTGTTAAATATGGGAGTTACCAAGTGATACAACTGTGCTTTTTATTTTTCATATTGCACTTAAAAATAAAATACTTTTCAATCGAAATCAATGTAAAATGCAATATAAAATTTATTTTTATTTCACATTTTCTTATAATTAAATTTTAGATCAATTTAATTTAATATTTTAGTTTTTCAATTAACCAGCCACCATATAGAACTACTGACTGCCATTAAAATCCAACTTTAAATATGAATAGAATACATATCCGTCTTAATTTCTTTAATGGTTGCTTGCGTCACACAGTCTAGAAACTTTTTAGCACAATTTAGTGCATTGAATACGATTTGTGTTAAAAGTGTATATTTAAATCATTTGGAAGACAACTGCTAGAACAGTTTTTCTTCTTCTCATTTTAAATAAGCACATATGGCTTAGCACTTTCGGAATTGTGCTTAAAACCTAATATTGTAACATCGACTAGTGCAATATAACCGGGCTTAAAGATAGAGAGAAATGCAAGTAACATGTGTGTAGTAGAAACCAGTTGACTGGAAAGTGAAAAGGAAAACCTATAAAGCTTTAAAAGGAAAAGAAATACTTAGAATTTTCTCGTGTTCAATTATATTCTAAAATAGAAAATTTAAAGTGATACTTTGAAAATATTGAAAAATTAAACATTAAATAAAATAGGGACTCTGCAAATTGTTATTCGCAAAACTTTCCTATGAATTCATATCAAAGCTGAAGAAGCACTACCAAAACGTTAGGAAGTAGAAAAGATAAGCTTTTTCACTTTCATATATCATCATTGCAATATCATCATTGCATTATCGTATGTAATTTTTTATCCATTTTTTAGAGTTTTCCGAAATTCTCTTTAAGTTTCATCATTAAAGGAATTTAACTTCAAGAAGATAATTTTATTTGATTATTTACAGGGTAGAATAGTTTCCAGGGTTGAATAATTTACAGATTACTTGTGAAAAATGAGCTTCCAAGGATTCGATAAGATGATGCACTTGTTAGCCGTAAGTGGTGAAAATCTGAATCATTTTTTATGAATTTTACATAGAATCAGTGCAACACTACGTTTAAAAAAGTGGGGAGTGCCACGCCCATATGCTTGTAATAATTTTTTTCAATATTTATCTTGTACATATCTAGTTTACTAATAAGTAGTTTTTAGAAAATGAAGTACTAATAGTATAATTAGCAAATTATAATTGATAAAATAATTATAATAATAAATTATATCCATAAAAATATTTTCGTTATACCATAATTATTGCAATAATTTCAATTTATCCAATAAACTTTGAACTTAATTAAAAAAAAAACTATATTTGTGAAGCCAAAATTATGGCGTAATCTTTAAAAAAATGCTTTACTTCATATTTCATATGTGGCATAATATATAAAACAACAAAATTTGTTTTTATCGATATAATTTTGAATGCATGTAAATTGTTATTTAAAAAAACTATTAGATTAAGCTCAATTTATTTAAAAAAAGTTTTAACGTTTTGAAATAATTCATTCAACCGGTAACTGGTTTCTTTAATTAAACCGCTTACTTTTTTAATTTAATTTTTGAACAAGTATATGAATATTAAAGGTTACTTGAATTTTAAGAAGAAAAAAAAACTAGTTTCTTTTGTATTGAATGCCTTATAAATCTTAAAATGTACTTAAGGTTGACCAATACAGCTTAAGTCCCTTTTTATCTTATTTTAAATCATTTTTAAACAATTAAGAAAGTGTGGAGAAGAGACACACAGAAAAAATTAAGTAAAGAAGCAGCGGCTTAAACACAAGTAAAAATAAAATAACCTAAAGATACGCCTAATAACGGGAGCTTTTTAATTTAAGATCGTTTACAGTGAAACTTCCATATAATGAGCTTGGATATAACGAAAAACTCAAATAACGAAAAAACTCTTTATTGCAAAGTTTTTCATACAAAAATACCACTATAGGTATAACCAGAGCTGCCGTTTTTGGTTATTTTTAACCAAAACTTCTAACTTTTTTTCAATGTGGAGATGCGAATATTTTTTTCATATTGGTTACTTTTTTTCTCAAAAAAATTACAAGTAAAAGCGGATTTTAATTAAACAAAATATTTTTTGAACTTTTATTTTTTCTACGATGGAAAATGTTTATGTTAACTTAAAACAACTGACTAAAATTATGCACTAACAACTATCAATAAAGCAGAAACATTTCTGTTTTAATATATTTTTTATTAAATAAAAAAACGATAGAAGTTTTAACAACTAAAAAAAAGAAAAAAGGAAATATTTAGTTTAACCATAAATTTCTAAACGGATTAAGCAATTTCTAATCAATTTTAGGTTTAGTTTCCAATTTTGCAATCTTTCCCCAATTTTCGCCATGTTTCCGCTAGAAGCAATATTTTTTGTAAGCTTTCTGATTCTTTACTGCTTTATGGATTTTTACTCAATATTAGACTTCGCTATCGTGTTCCTGTAAGCAAGATTTTGCGAGTTTCCGCCAATTTAGCGACCTTTACCGAGTTTTGGCCATTCCTTACAGGTTTAGCGACTTTTAATCAATTTTATGGCTAATTTAAAATTTTGCGATTTTTCGCGAATTTTCGACATTTTCGCGATAGGTGTGATATTTTCAAAAGGTTTTAGATTTCCTACATTTTTAGGGACTTCAAATCAATATTACACTTTACAATATTTAAAATTTTAACAAACTATCCCGAATTTGCGGAGTTTTGGCTTTTTTTTTACTTTTAAATTTATTTATTGAATCTTCAATTGTAAATTGAACTAACAATAAGTACTCAAATCTTAAAATTAAAATTATTGATAATTAGTCCAGCAACTGCTAGACGAAATATTAGGTTTAACGGTTTCTTTTTTAGATGTCTTGCGTCTCTCGTGTTTGCTTCTTTTCGGGAAATTTTGTCATTCCTCACAATATATTAATGGGTGTATAAATAGTTGTAGAAAACCACTTCGTTTCATACAGGTATTACATTAACAAAAAAAACGTATGGTTGATAGCCAAATAATAAAGATTAAAAAAAGGTATCAACATTTATTTTTCTTTCTGAAATTTTCGTCAGAAGTGTAGCTGATATCAGCGAATAGTTTTCCATAAAAAAGTGATTTTCAAGAAATTGGTTCTTAGCATGTATTGAATATACGCCGGCGATCTGTCAAACCTCTATATAGCGAAGTATTCATTTAAAACCCTCTATACAACAAAGTCAGAATAAAGTATAATTAAACTTAGAAAAATGGTAAATTGCCGTTGTCAAAAAATACACTTATAACGATTTTTTTTTCGTATTTCTTAAAATTTCGTTATACCAAGCTTTCACTGATACGTATGTACAACAAATCAGTAGCTATAACGAAGTATTTTTCGATCACCTTCAGATTCTTTATATCGATGTTTTACAGTATATTGCAAGAGCAGAGAGGAAGAAGCAACTAAATGAGAATAAATAATATTTCAATGTTGTGATTGTGTTATAAGTATATAGACAACAACAATTAATTATGCGAGGATGGTCCCAGATTTTAATCATACGCTTTAAGTAAAACGATAAACAAAAAAAAAACACACCAAATGGAACTACATACGTTTAATGTTTAAATTTCTAAAAAAAGCTGAACAGTGTAGCCCTTCTGCTGTAAATCATGTGATTTAAAACCTGATGATTTCGAAGAACGAATTCTACCTTAAAGCTGACTTATTAACGTTTTTAACTGTTTATAATTTTTTATTTTTAATGCTTTATTGAACAAAACTAAATACAAATTTGGCATCCATTTTTCTCGGAAAAGCACAGTTTTCATGTAAAACTCAATGCAAGTTACTATATATGGTAAGCCTAGCGAAATACACTCTAAAACACTTTTGTTGAAAATTAGGTCGACAACAGTCGGCAACACTTTACCGATTATTATCGACCTAAAATTACACACCCATTATTTTTGAACAAAATGTTTTTACTAAAGAAAACGGTACGCTGCGTGCAGGTTTGAGCCTCGACCTCCTGACTGATAATCTGACGTTAGTGTGACCATTCAGCCATAGCCGTATTATACTTTATGTTAAATTTTTTCCACGTGGACTAAATATGTTTATTTTGAAAGGTTTTTTCTTTAATAAAATAACTACAAAATCGATGTAATTTTAGACAAGGAGACATTTTTAACACAAATTTAGACAATATAATTTGAAGTAATGTTTTAAAGTGTATTTAGTAAAAAAATATTTCATGGTATCAAATTTTAGAAAAATGTATCATAATTAGCTGAAAAAAACACAATGTGCTTTCAACGAGAATAGTTAATACGATAGTTATTTTTTCACAGACGAAAATCACTTTCTAATTTTTTTAGCAGCTTACTGGTAAGTCAAATAAAATGTTACAGAGCTAAAACTGAATTTATTTGAAGAGTAATATTGTCCGCTGTAATTCAAAGCTGAGAAAACCCCGGATTAATTAAAGTTTTTATACTATGGAACGATTTAAGTGTTGTACCATATATGATACATTTAACTTCATTTAATGGATAACTTCAAATTCACTAACTTTTTATATTAACACAAGCAACATCATTTTTTCACTTTTGGACACAGTACACTTTAAAACCACTAATTTTTCACAGTTTTTTTTTTGCACAAAATGCGCCTAGAACGAAGAGAAACAACATTTTATATGAAGATACCCTGTCACTTTCACATACTTTTGTCATTGGAATGGGTCAGTTAACAAAATTAAGATAATCTATGGTAGGTCACATGTCTAACTCAGACATGCGTGATTGCTATATAGCTGTAATTTGCGCGTTGTATGCTTAGAGCAATTAACACAAATTTCATGCAAAGGTGCAGCACTTTTTCTGCCTGTCCCACAATGTCGATAATAAAAAATTTTAGTTTGTTTTTGTTTTCAATATGAGAACGAAATCGACTTGTCAACATTGTGGGACAGGCAGTTAAGTCTAGAGGTCCGGTTAGTAAAAACGTATCACGTTAGTGGGGATCAGCTGGCAAAATCTGTAACATAAACAAAGCTTATTGCTGTTTACTAAAAACGTATCGTTGCTTTTGTCATGTAGAAAATCTACACAAAGTAGATTTTTACGTAGCAAATTTCAAACTCATGCCAAAGGCTTTACAATCCAATACTAACAGCTGACAAAATTGCTTGGGGTGATACGTTTTCTGTAACTAACACCTAAAGTTGAGCGGCACTGAAAGTTCTAACTTTACGCGATACGTTTTTACTAAATATACCGTAATTTGTGTCGGATGAAAATAAAAATCTGCTTGAATTTACTGCCTTTTTTCTTTAACAAGCTGGGCCCCCTACTGGTAAAGATAGTTCAAGTGCGCTGAATTCAATGGTGTTAGCCGCTCTCATTCGCGATTTAAAATTAATATGATAAAGTATCATAAAATCGATGTTTTAGTACTTTTGCGAAAATTTCCCAATTTTCATGACTTCTTTAGAAGGTATTTTTATACTGGGTTACTATGAAAATTTTAAAGTGTGAATAATTCGAATAAGACCGCTAGCTTCGAAAAATGGCTAACACCATTGAATTCAGCGTACTCGAATTAGCTTTACCAGTAGGTTGCCCAATTTGTTAACTTTTGCGAACTTGTTAAATTTTGCGACTAGAACAGTGTAACTAATCAACTCACTTGCAAATAGATAAGTCCATAAACGAAATCTTTATCGAATAGAGGTTCACCAATTTTATTTCCAGAAAAGAATGCGAAAAGTTGATACCTACTTATTATTGGATACTTCAGTAAGCAACGCAAATGCTTACATATCGGCCACTATAGGAGAGTTGGCATTCATCCTTAATAGTAATCAAAAATTGGCAACTTAAATTTTTAAAGAGATCGCACGAACTAATGATGACAACCACCTTTGAAGTAGAAAAAAACTCAGCAGTTTCTATCAAACAATGTCGTTCTAAAAGCAGAAATCTTGTGTAAAAAAATCAAAAATAGTTTTGTCAGTAGGCAAAGGGACAATGAAGCGTTTAATTACACTGTACAACATAAAATAACAACAAGGTTCTATCGGCTGATCCTGGTAGAGACGACAAATTAAAAAAAAATATTGCACAAATTTTCTATCAAAAAAATCATAATGATCAAAGAATACTAATAACATGTTGTTGAACAAGAAAATTATAGTTTTTTGACATGCTTTCCATTTATGCAATTTCCATTTATGCAATTAATTAATTATTTTAAATTTTTACTAAAATAAGTAAATTAATAGGAAAGAATTATAATTGAGATTTATATTTTTATCATAAAATAATTCTTATTTTGACTTTTATTTTCTGGCTTATATATAACGATTGCACTGTGATACACCAAAATTATTCAGGGGTTCTCATCCATTAATTCTGTTTTGTTGGAGCCCATAGAAAAATATAATATCTTTAGTTCTTCTAGGTCACTTCGCAAATTGATTTTATAACGGTAAATGTAATAAAATAAAAGGTTTTCTTAAAGTTTGAACATATAATAGTCATTACTTCTTTATTTCAAAACATATTTCTACGATATTTTTTTAATTTGAAAGATATAACTCTTATCTTTCAAATGCAGCATTTTTTTTTTGAAAATCGGTAAGCGAATGGCGAAGTTACTTCATCATTACTCGAGAACAGTTTGATTTATATACGTCAAGCAACATAAGATGTGGAATAAAATTACCTAACAGTCACCCATACACAACTTTTATATATTTCCAACTGTTTCCGTAACCGCACTATTTTTAATAAGGAACAATAAGTCAAAACACAAAACATACAATACTCATTTATTTTTAAACCGATTTTAATCTAATTATGCATTTTGGAAAGCTGATTTTACTTTTCACAAAAGTTGATACGTCTAGTGTTTTAGTATCTCATAAGTAACTTATAGCCGGCGGAAAATAAAATTTTTTAGAATATTTTTTTTACACTTAAATCACAATAACTTATCCGTTTAAAAACAGATTTTCAAAAACTATGAACTTTTTGAAAGATAAGAGTCCTATCTTTCAAATTTGAAAAAGATCGTAAAAATCCGTTTAGAAAAGAAGAAGTATTTACCGTTTAAAATTAAAACTTTACGAAGTGACCAAAAAAACTAGAGGTATTTTCTAGTTCTATTCGGTCCAACAAAACAGAAATGGTGTATGAGAAACCCTGAATAATCCTTTTTTCAACTTTGTATTATAGTGTTATGTTTAATTTTTATTTTTTCTTACCGAAAGTTAACGATTATTTTTTGATTTTTATTTTTTGCTTAAAATTATTATTTTAGGTTTTTAATTTTACTTTGCAAATTGTGCAAATTCACATTTATATCCTTTATTCCAGTTAAATATATCAAATTAAGATTTTGTTTAAAGCGTATTAGAAAAACTTAAAATCTACAATAATCGTTATTTGTAAGCAAATAGTAAAGATCAAAAACAATCGTTAGCTTTAGAGCAAAAAATAAAAAGCTAAAAATAATTGTTATTATTGAGCCAAAAAATAAAACTCAAAGATAATAACTATTTTACGAACAATAAAATTAATTTTATCTTATTGGAAAGGCTGCTAAATTACAGTGTCTAATTGGCTTTGATCGTATAAAAAATATCTGAGTTACAGGGGAACAGTTTTTTTTTAATTTCTAAAGTGTTTCACCAATTGTTGTTAAAAAATACATAGCTTTTTAATTTTATTCTATAGTACATTTGATTACAAAAATTTTGAGCTATAATGGTTTCGGTCTAATGAAAAGTAAAAATGCTATAATGAGAAAAAAGCACTAGCATATAAATTCACTAAAAATGCACTAGTAAAAAACAAAATAAAATTATTAAATAAAGGATTTGCTAGTAAATTTAAATGCCAGTGTTTTCAGTTTTCACTATAGAATTTTTAGCTTAAAATTTTTCGACATTCTGATGCAAATCAATAGACCGGTTTCAATGAAAATTTATTTTACATGTTATTTTCATTTGTTTTTGCCTACATAATATATTGAGTATCTAATGTTTATACTATATTGACTTCATAAAGTAATATTACGTGACCTCTTTCAGCATTTATACGATGAAAGCAAATATGAGTGAGTGCAAATTGTAATCGACTTGGCGGTCAACCTACTGGTCAGAGAAGGTATACTAGGATTTGTTTTTATAAGTTTCAAACGCTGATTGAGTGGTGTAGTGGCTTCTACAAACAGCATCTAGCTGCATATTTGTTGTGCTAGCGATATATATGTATATAACTTTTCTTTGTTTATTTATTACTTAAGGAGTATCAAATGTTTTAAAAACTGATTTCTTAGTGACCGTACTCTTAATACTATGCTAATAAAAATTAAAGTGCTGCTTCGAAAATACTAAGCACTGACTTAGTAAAACTAGTTTGTTCATTGAGATGTGATGTGGACAAGTACATTTTTATATGAAGCCATTTCTGTTTTTCTTAGCAGATCAAAAAATGATGGAACTGCCCTCGTAGATTCAATGATTAGAAAACTAGTAAACACAATTGAACATTTTTTTGCGGATGTAATAATTTATGAGTTTGTTTTAGCAATATTTTTTTCACAGAGTCTTACAAAATAGTCCCCAATTTTGTTTTCTTAATTCATAACTTCAATTATTAAATTTTAGCTTAAAATAATAAGTAAAAATATCACTTTTGTTTTGTATCGAAATACATATATTTTTTTTAATAATGTGTTACTTTCTTGTGTATGTATTTTCCCTCTATATAATTTATTTTTAACTTGTATTTATTTTATAAAAAAAACACACTTACAATTTGTTTAACTTTTCTTTTTGTTTAAAATCAAACTTAAATTTATATTTAAAACACTTTTTTGCGATTCAGGTGCAACGACAGAAAAATCATACACAGAAACGAACCGAGAAAGCAAAAACGTAAATGAAAAAAAAAAACAAAAACCAACACGACTTTTGTAACGAATTGCTTCTTGACACAGGACTGAGCCAAGCGAGAGTAATAAAATTTGGTCGTAGAAATAGTAAAAGAAGGCAAAGTAGAAAACGAGGAAATCACGATATTATTTTAAATTTAAACACGACAAAACACTTAAATAATTATTCGATATCTTTCATTTATTTATTCATAAAATTTTTATTTTTCATATAAATTATTTTTTATTAAGAAATTAATTTTGTAATTTTGAATGCGTTTTGATTTTCTCTCTCAGCACGGCAAAAGATTTAACACATATTTTGTAAAAAATCCGTCCGTAATTATTTTGTTGTTGTACCAAATAGAAGCAACAACACTTAATGGTAACACGAAGAAGAAAACGTTATAGAGGTTTCAATAGAAGACGAATTGTCAAGCGACGCTTTTAAAAACGTACCGTTTGGCTATACGCTCCAACTAAAACTGAAGTTTCAAATTGGATTTCATTCGGTTGGTGTCTGTCACACAACAGCTCTACACTCTGTAATACACACATTCACTGGCATACATGGCCAGGCAAATACCCCAAAAAATACTACAACAACAGAAATAACATTGTCATTAACATACTCCACGTACAATCATGGTTCGGTATACACTTTTACTGTCAGTTGTATGCAATTTAAAACGATAATGAAGTTCATGATGATAATGATGGAGGTTTCTAGTAAAGCAAACTAAGTACAACAGCACAAGATGTTGAATATTTAACGATAATATTAATGGGGTACTATTTCCATGCAATTTAATAAGAGAAAAAAAATTTCAGTTTAAAAGAGAAAGACACTGCTTAACAAGTTTCTCTTTAAAAACTTGAATCAAATGAGAATAATATGCAATAGATGCAACTATTAAGTAGACTTAAAAGAATTTGAAAAACTAAAAATAAAAAAAACACAAAAAAGCCTAAGCAAACCCGTTTAACACAAAAAAAGAATAAAACTCAACCAAAACATATGTAGTGTATATGTATCTCAAATCTCTTCATGGCCCTTTTCATATCCAAATTCCCTCAAGCATAGCGAATGAAAAACAAATTAAAAAGGAAAATGTTAGAACTATCATTACTACACTAGCGACAACAAACAGTATGCCCACTTGAGCAATTTCTGAGTAAAATTAACCGTTTAAAAATTAGATCTAATTTTGAAGGAGTAACCTTATTATTCGTTACTTTTTCACGAAGCAAGTGTATTTCAGCCTGAATTATAGGCTATAATGGAAGCGAGCAATATGTTAATTAGCAGCTGGGTCCAGAGCAGAATCGCCAGGCAGCACTTCTTTTTCTACTCTAGCTATCCAGTGCAAGGATGTGCTATATAGGTTAGATGGTCAGACTGACGTTGCTCTCATCTCGGCTCCCACAAATAGGAAATTGCCTGACAATGAACAGGTGGATGAACTAGCCAGGGCTGGATCTGATCTGCGTGCCTCCATTACTGAAATGGTAGATATGCCGTTTTGGCACTATTAAAACACAATATCTTCCGAAAGTTCAAGACAGATAGCCAAGCTAAGTACCTAGAAGGTAGCTAAAAAAATGTGAACTAGCTACAACGACAAGCGCTCAAAACAATCAATGAACAGAAACCGCAGGGCTATCTCGATGCTTCATCGTAGTAGTGATGGCATACTGTTGTTCTGTCGTAGTTGTCGTAACAAGGTACGAAGAAACTGTTTTCTGCCTTCTTTTTTGGCAATGATATACTAGAGGATATGATATACTACGACGGATTCGAGAACATGGACTCGAGCATACATAGGTTGATACTGACGAGTAGAGTGGTCCGTCAAAACGGAATAATCTCTACCTAACAAAGAGATATATTTCTGGAAGCAGTAAAAAACTTTCATGCGTTCTACATGCGATGTTTTGAAGCTCTTGCGAGGATGCTCAAAAAGAAGGCAGAGATCGCTCAGTGTTCATTAGGGTTGCCAAACAGAAATGGTTTTTGTAAATTCCGGGATTCGCTGAGTTCAGAAATTAAAATCCCGGGATACCGGAATTTTTCGGGATCCCGGGATTTCGGGATTTTACTTTTTTAATAAAACACTCAATTTATAAAGAAATATATCTTCATTATGTGTATTCTTAATAACAACTATAAAAAATTAAGAAAGAG